>CM051501.1:5571400-5657846 GCA_028031935.1 Paedocypris micromegethes | reverse complement strand
AAAAAAAAAAAAAAAAAGCCAAGACACAGCAAGAGCAAAGCAGCATCGAGAAGAGCTTCTCTCTTCCCATAATGATTTGCCTCAAGGTAAGAAAAACAACAGAGTGCTGAAACAAACACTAGATCTGCAGCAGTCGAGATGCAATGGGCAACACGGCGTTTGATTTGAATAAAACAAGCAGAAAGGATCAGAAAAGATCCTTCTTGACGGGTTAGACCCAACAGTCATTGTCAATACAAACAGAGACATATGGTGACATATGGTGGCTAAACTGGGTTTGGAGGAAATGTAGTATTCTAGGAAACTAAGAATTCTTAGTTGCTAATAGAGTACTGAAAATGATACTTTATTAATAAATAAATAATTTACATTAATACTGTGTAGATAGTATAATATATTATAAATATTATAGCGTCTGATTTTTTTTTTATGAAATGGCTCATTATCAAAAGTACATTAAAGATTAACATGAAGAACTAGAACATGACATTGTACGACCACCGAACTCATTTAGAGGTTTGTAATGAAATATATATTTTTATTTATCGGTTTTCAAAAGTTTTTTTCTTTTTTTCTAAATCTGACAGTCTAACTTCTCTGAAATTAGATTTTAAATTCGCTGAAGCCAAAACTAAACAAACAGCATCAATAGTAATTATGTCAAACGTTCCTGGAATATTTATAATGTTCCATTTTTTAATTGTAAGAGTTTAGTGAAATGTAAATAGAATGTAAATAATTCGAGGGTTTTGTTAAATAGTTCCAACCGTAATGAGAATACCAAATGTAGCGCTGTCAAAATTAGTGTGTTAAAGCAAGTAAAAATAAAAGCAGGTTAAAAATCCAAACCGCAATGGGAAAATCAAAATAGCCATTAATTCACTTAGTGCTTATACCATATTTACGCGAATATAAAAATAAAAGTATTTTCATTTATTTGAAATTACAACTTATATTCGTGCATATTTGAAATCGGCGATTATAAGATTATAAAAGCAATATATTGGTGTTTTCGGAAATTTAAGCTGCATTCCTCCCGACTTCTTCGCATGTTTGCGTCTTTCATAAAACTGGCTTTTCAAAATCACCAATTAGAGATGGAGAGAGCTGTGCTCAGACGTGTCAGCAGATAAACCTGCAACCGAGTCGTGGCGGTGATGGAGCGCTCCACGTAATAAACGTGTTAGGAGACGCATGAAACCATTTGTCTCAATGCCAGACTGAATGATGTCACACTCATAACAATGGCATAATGGTGAAAAATGAACGTGGAAGACTTTTATTAGTACTATTAAGTCGTCTATAAACCTCACCTCTTTAGCTTTCTGCTTGAGCCGGGCCTGTTCAGGATCCTCCTGCCTGGAGCGACTCTGCAAACCGAGAGACACACATTTAAACCAAAACACACCAGTCCACGAGATTTGTACGATTAGAATCACTAACACCATTTTTTTTTCAGCGCAGAAGTGGGATTTTGAAGTTGAGAGCAAACAAAAAACAAACATGTTCTACGAGATAAGTAGCCGATAAATAGCACAGCTGCTCAAAAACAACATTCAATAAATATTCTGAACGCAATGTTGGCAATGGTTTAAAATCTTTCATTTTGTGAACATGACGTGTAGAACTAAATATTTCCTTTGATCAGTTTTCCCGCTTGGACATGTCATCATTTGTGTGTGAGCTGATTGGTCAACGTCTTAATGACACGCCCATGAACTTTGGGATTTTAAAATATAAATAACTGAACAAAACAGGACGGGGCGATTTGGCCTCAAATCAAAATGTCAATTAATTGAACATTTTCACACTTCTTATTCGTTTTTTTTGGTCATCACTTGTTCTTGTAAAAAAGATAAAATTGCACAACAGAAAACAAATTAATTGTTTTCAATTTTTCCTAATTAAAAGTATAAAATCAGCAGTTACAGTATATTCTAAATAAAATGGGTAACAATGTTTCCACCCAAACTGAAACTCACTTTGATGGAGTGCCACAAATCTGTCATTTTAGTCGCCATTTTAGTTTGTGGATAGCAAAGCAAAAACTGTGCAAATAACAGAACCAATACAATGCTTATTTGAAATATTTCAACAAAGCGCACAGAATCTATAAAAAGGAGCCTGGTTTTAGAAGAGGACCATTTGAATTCCTCCATTCATGACCGAGGAAGCGAATCTCCATCTGGTGTGAAATGACACTGGTGTAAATAGGTCGAGCCTCCTCACAAACAGGAATTACACAAACGTAAGAACAATTATCTTCTGGCTGACGTCTCAATCAGCCGACTGCTTTAATGAGGCCGGGGACGCAGCGCTGGGAGACGGGCACCGGCGAGTCTTCCGAGCGGGACGTTGGCGTCATCAACGCCATTCGTATTTTAAGTCAACTAATTACCCTGGCTTTCATGTTGCCATGTCCTTTTCCTGTGGGGAATTATCACACCATATCTTAAGGAGGGAAACTTCAAGGGGTTGAAATGCATGCTGGGAACTCGCTTCTAGCAGTTTGTTGCTGTATCTATAGATGTTCTTGTGTAGTTTTCATAAGTGTATTAGGTAGAAAAGCACCGTCTGGTTGACAATTCCTTACAGCACTCTGAGTTTTCAGGTTCGAATTTTACTTTACTCGTGAGAGTGTGAAAGGATCATTTATGGCTCAAACCATTCAAGGGTTTTGTGTAAATTATATATTTTCCGTCGGAGGCTTTGGCCCTCAATGACCACAATAATCAGAATAAAATAATATTATTATACATTGGCCTATTTATATTTTACTTAAGTATTTACCACCGCCTACTTTTTACTTCTACTTATATTTGAATGCAAATATCTGTACTTTCTACTCCTTACATTTTAATTAGAATAGCGTTAATGTAATTTCATTTCGGTTCGTTTTGTTTCCACGTTTTCATCAATCAAAAATAAATAAATACATAATTAATTATAAAAAAAAAAAACATTCAGATAAATAGCGCCATTCGGTTACGGTAAACTTGATTGTGATTGGATGAGTATCATCGTATCATCCCGAAACCCTATTGATTTGCACGTGGTTTATCGCTCCTGCGCATCAGCCAGTGAAACGACTCAAAGAACTTTGAAAAAAGCAGCTGCTTTTGCAACTGAACAAAGCAAACACTTTTGATGCATGTTTCGTTGTTAAATTATGTTATTTTGTTGCTCCAATAAAATCACTCCAGTAAAAGTAATTGATGACAAGCTTCTGGAATCTGACATCTTTCACCAATACTAGTCATTATATTTATGCTAAGTAGCGTGCATATATGCTTCTTTAATGTGTTTGCATTGTATATTAATGCACCTCAATGTAATAATATACAGTAACATTTTAATATAACAATATAGTCCTATACCATTTTATTTCCTTGCATTACTTTTACTCTTCATTTGTAGTTGAACATACCAGTGCCTTTACTTGAATAAAACTATCGATGCCTTGACTACTTCCACATAAGTCCTATTTAACTCTAGTATCAATACTTCTACTCGAGTAATGAACGTGACTACTTTTGACAGCACTGGAAACTGACGCATCCCGACACGCATCGACTTTTAAATAATAGCCAAACCCAGACGCCACTAGAAACTTCTCTCGGTCTTTATGTCCAAGTCCGTCCCTCACGGCATCCGTTAACACGTTCTGCAACCAAAAAATTCCTTTAGCGTCTAATCCCAGCGTCTGGAGTGGACGGGCGAACACCGCTGTTTTAATAAGCCGTGTTGGTTTGATTGGTGCCAGAAAGGTAAAGTCAGTGATGCCTTTAGGTTCATCCATTACATATAACATGATTTTTCTGCCAACAGAAGACTCATTCCCCTTCCCCTGATGTACTTCAGTCCAGGCAACAGCACAATCAAATCAAGTGGAGAGCGGATAAATCCCTCTGGCTTTGCCATTACTGCAATTTGCTACAGTGCGGAGCAGGAGAGAGCAATCTTGTGTCTTAATAACACTGTCTTTTCTCTGCGAGGCGCAAAGTCACGAGCCGCCGGCCGCGCCCTCGCGCCTCATACTCACTTTGGCGGCCTTCATCAGTATCTCTCGCTCCTCGTCGTCTTTCCTCTGCTTCTCCATCTTCTCCAGCTGCTCGAAGAACTTCAGCTGTGTGCGCACGTCTGACGCCTGCTCGTGCTGCTCCTCGTCCTGGAGAAAAACGGTGGAGAGACACAAGTTTGTCACCTTGAGGAACTTTTCTCAGTTGCGGCGTTCTTTTTGTTGTGCGAATGAAAGGAGCGTTAGTAGGTCACCCAGAGCTAATGGGATAATTGTGCGTTTCACAGCGTCTCTGGCAGGCAAGCCTCGACTCTCTTTCCTACGTTTGTTCAAGCGTCGCAGGTGAAAGGAGGCGTACGAGGCGCAGCCGACGCGGGATTTCACGCGCTTCTGAGGCCATAGCCTATTAGCGGCGGGAACGGCGCTGCTCTTCTCATCTCCCTTCGCAGGCCAACTTTTCCCGTCTTCATTCAAGTTGGGCTTGTTTTCCGCTGATGTCAACATACGGCTGCGCCACTTACTCATTTGCAACGGTTTGTTTCAAAATCACGACGAGACTAATCCCGCCATGAGAGCTTTAACGTTCCGTTTCGCAAAAGCGGAATTCTAAACGCAGACTTTTCTAATAGCTGCTCTATATTTAGTCTGTCGTGGTGACAAAGGCAGCGAAACAATACGCTGCTTGTTTGTGCAGAAAAAAATAATAATATAAAAATAATAATAGTTGAGTTTGTGTTTTGTATTGGTGCATTTTACTTGTTACACAACCCAATCAGTATAAAAAAATGTTCCTTCAATAGTAGTTACTTTCTACTTTACACTGAAAAGATAAACATGTAAAAATCAGTGGGGTAAAGTACTTGAGTAGCTGACTGTCACTTTACTTATCTTTGGCTACTTTGTACTTGTACCGAGTATAAAAAATAAGCAACCTTTTTTCTCTACTTGACTACATTTTTGATTGAGTATCTGTACACTTTATTCTACTACTAACTACACTACTAACACGTATCGTTACTCGTTACATTGTGCGCAACAGGTCGGGATAGTTTTTGGCGGTTAATTTCCTGGACAGACAAGTTGATATCACCCTCTGCAAGATGCCGAAGGTATTGGATGCTATTTATGAGCTAAATCACGTGAACGTGTCACGGTCCTGGCCTCATTTTCAGGCCAAAAAGAGCTAGAATAAGTTACAAGAACTTTGAGAACCAGCTTTTGTTGAAGCTCGGATCACAGAGTAAGCTCTGAATTTTATTTTACTACGTTTTGTACCTATTTTTTGTGCCCTTTTTACCCATTTGAGTTTGACTGAGACTGACGTTTTGTTCTTTTTTTATCCATTTCGTTCTACCATTTTGAAACATTGTGGTTTTTAATCGAATTTCTATATTAGGAATTGAAACCTCATAAAATAAAGTCTTGATGTTTTTTGAAGCCTAAATTCAATACGGTTTAAAACCTAAATTATTTTCAAAATGGACACTTAACGTCTTTTACTCAAGTCTCCTTGGAACTTGTAATGGAGTAAACTTTTACAGTAAGGTGTCCGCACACTTTTTTTTCACATGATTTTCAGCTACTTTTTACACCTCTGCTGTCTGGATACGGTTTTATCAGTGAAGTTGTGGAGTGAGCGCTTCTTACTTTGCCAGAGTCGGCCCGGTGTTGTGCCACGGCTGAGACCTTCTCCAGCATGGAGCGCAGTCTGGACTGAGTGGCGTGGGAAATGAGAGTGACCGTCTCCATTGACACCTCCGTCACGCCGAGCTTTTTGGCTGGTGAGTGAAAAAAAACAAAAAACACAAGTTTGCATTTTAAAGTCACCTAGGAAAGAGCGCGGGCGCGTTTCTAGCAGCCTTGAGCGGCGACGCAATTAAAGAATGATGGTGTTCCTTCTCCAACCTGCCGCGTGAAATGACCTAAATTTCACTGGTAAACACTTCACACGTTGCGTCTGTCACACCCACACGCCGCTGCTCCGGCAGGTGGCATACGCCGCACCTCTCGCTTCTCTTCCTCCTCCGTCAGGCTGAAGTCGTCACACGTGTGACAGCCCCCTCCTCCATCCCCCCCGGAGAAAGATTTACATTTTTAACACACGTCTTCCTCACGGCGACAGCATAACAACCACAGCCGGGCTCCATGTAATAGCACATAACCCCGGGCACTCATTGGTATGCACTGTGTGCTAAATCAAGCGCGGGGGGAGAGTTTGCTCAAATATGAAAAGCCAGGGTGTGTTTGGGATGGAAGAGCGTCTTCAGGTTTCAATGAGTGTGATTTGCGAGAGTTGACTAATATTTAGTGATGAGAAGAACGGCGTGTGTGAAGTTGAGACGTCTGGGTTTCATATTCTGCTTCCGTAGTACAAAAATAAAGGCCTGGAATTGGTGGGAATTACTCAATTACACATCCGTACACATATTATACATACATTATACATTTTTTTTTGCATACAAGTTTGGTAGTAAATAATTATACAAGTTTTGTAGTAAATAATTGCATATATGTGCATACAACTGTATATACATGGCATGCAAATGTGAGTGTGTGTGTTTGTGTGTATATATATTGAAAAGGCATTTAATTGTCCCAATACACTGTATATATTAATCAAGTTTAAGTTAATGTATATAGCGCTTTTCTTAGTTCAAGACCAACGCAAAGTCACTATACTAATGTACGTATTCGGTATATTAATATACGTATACAAACTGTAAACATGGTCAACTATAATAAATAGCAATAAATAATTTTATTGCTTATTCTGTTCTATTTTTCGAATTTCATTCTTATTAGTTCTCAAGATCAAAGGTTATTGAGAGTGTTTCCATTGAGTACTGTAAAGAATTTCTGATTCTGATACTCATAATATTGAGTTTTTCTCCTAGATGTCTGCCAAGGTAGTTTTACCTTCGTTAGACTTTTTTTTCCCACATGCATCATCGCTTTATTCTTCCGAAACGTGCCGGACCGAGACGCAGCCTGACGGAATCTGACACGACTCCGTTTTTTCCTCCTCAAAAGTGCATTGTTCGCCCAGGCAGGAACATTCAGAATGTGTATGCAAGTGACCTTGTCAAGCGAAAAGAACCGCAGGCACAATCTCATTTCAGCATCCAGAAAGCCATCGGATGACGGCCTATGAAGAATTCATACAAAGCCCGAGGAGCCGGGAACGCAGGGCATTCATTAGTCCGACTTTTACAAGTGAGCGCCTAGTAGAAGTGCACTAGAAAGTGAGTTGGCTCCTGTGGCTTTGGAACACTTCCTGTGCCTGGGCGGAATCAATTCAGGCCGTTGTCGCGACGATAATGAATGACACGTCTTCTCATCGGCTTTTTGTTTAAATCCATTCATAATCTCACACCCGTTTAGAGAACCGCCCTCAAACGGCGTCAGTCGAGGCTGATGCTGTAATTAGACGGAATATTAACTGCCCACACAACCTCTTTATGACTGTCAACCTGCCAAAAGAAACCCATCCCGACGGTGGCGTGTGCGGCGCCGTACCAGTCTCCAGGAGACGTCTGTGGAGCAGGCTGGAGGGGATGAAGGCCTCGTCCTTACAGGAGCGGATCTGCGTGCCCACCAGTTCTAAACCCGTGGCCAGGATACGGGCGTTCTCCTCGTTCAGGTTCACACCAGCCATGGAGGCCACGTCATTGATGTCATCATCATCCCTGGAGACAATTCAAAGCAGAAAATCAGGTATTTTAATGATTAGATAAAAGTTCTCGGATAAGAGAAATCAATGCAGTTTTACTAGTCTAATCAACTTTTAGAAACAATAATCTTATCAAAACAAATCATTTAATTTATACAATTTTTTAATATACATTTACATTATTTTTTCAGAATGACCATTCTTTACATTTACAGCCTGACAAAATTGCTCTCTGAAGCTTTCATTACAACAGCATGAAAAAAAAAAATTAGCCTAAAAGCACTGCAAATCCAAGCACGTGTGTAAATACGAACAGGTTGCTTTTACTAAAAAAAAGACCATCATCTTTCAAACAAACACAATTTCAAATTTTTTTATTCTAATTTCTGATTCTAATTTTATTTTTAACTAACAGTTAGTTAATTGGAAATGATCATGAACATCATTCCACTCAACCCCATGTTTGAGTTTCAGTCTCCTATAGTGAATCAACGCTGCCTCCTACTGGCAACTCGGGGGAATTACCTAAAGGTCCCGCCCCCAGGATCATTCAGCTTCTGTTTTTGATTGGCTGCTGCTTGAACGGCCACGCCCATGGGAGTCCTCACTTGTAAAGATGTCCCAGCAGCACCTGCAATAAAAGATAGTTCAACTTGGGTGTTTCGCTTAAACTCTTGCATGAGAATGGCAGCACTTAAACCCCACTAACTCTCCGTCAGTCTGTTTAAAACGGACTCTATGCTCATTAAAACACTTAATGGCTTACCTTGAGGACGAACTGTCTGCGTAAACACCATTGGCAAACGTGTGGTCGCAGCCTGAACTCCAGGCCTCTTAACAGTCTGGAGGACAAACACATGGCTGAAATTATAGGGACTGTACTAGCTTGTTACAGTCAATTACATGTCATTGAAAAAGCTTTGATTCATCAATAAAATGAATTATAGAGACTGTATTGTAAACGGTTTTTTTTTTTCGAATCATTACAATGATTTTCAATTATTTTTTTACATTTTAATATTCTTATTGTTTTGGAAATAGTCACGTATTTAGTAGGGGTGTGACGAGATCTCGTGGCACGATCCAATGCTTCTCGCGAGATCCAATTGAATCTCGTGATATCGCGAGAATTTGGCGCCATTTTTGATATATTTGCAATACCGTGGATACCGTAATAATTAATGGATTTGATATTTATACAAGTATATAAACCCTTTAATACAGTATAACACGTTCGTTTCGTTACAAGTTGTAACTTACAACTATCAATGACGGCACGGACATTGCTAATCGAACACAGAAAGCAGTGTAACAGACTGAATTAATCGATCACACCCGCGACGCGCATATGCGCTGCTCCGTTTTCTGCGCTGTGCCTTTAAGAGAACGTATGACGCGCGCGAGAAAATCTGCTTGTTTTATTTTGAACAAAGTCTGTTTTCGGTTGGAAATCATGGTTTCACGTAAAAAAAGAAAAGAAATCGCCAAGAAAAGCGACGAATACCCGAAACAAAGCTAAAGTAGGAAGCCGCTTTCTCTCTCTCTCCCGCTCTCTGTCCTGCTCTCACTCTCTGTCTCTCTCTCTCTCGCTCGCTCGCTCTCTCTCTCTCCCGCTCTCTCTCTCTTTTCTCTCTATAGTTGACTGGCCAGTGACACTTTCAATACATTTGTTTTTTAGAGCTAAAATTAACACAGTGAATTTAATCATAATAAAGTAGATTGATGTTGAGTTGAACTTGATGCCAAAATGATTCTACCATTCTTTACAATTTACTGGAAAACTTGTCTTTGTTTATAAATAGTGTTTAATGACTGCGCTTGATGGATTTTTATACATTTGACAGTTAAAACATTTTGTGAAATTACCTGGCAATTTATGGCATCATATTTTGTATGATCAATATTATGTTAGTTATCTGGTTATGACTGCATGCAATTGGTGAAAATACGTTGCATCAACAATTTTGAATGTTTTAGTTAAATAAAATACAGATAAAATATGGCTCTCCTTATATTATATCGAAGGTTTTTTTTATTTAAAAAAAAAATCTAAATCTCGTCTCGTCTCGATCTCGTGAACCTAGTGTCTCGTCTCGTCTCGTGGGAAAAGTGTCTCGTCCCACCCCTAGTATTTAGATATGCACTTATATGTTTGTTCACATATTTAAATATTATGCAATGTGGGGATCAATACTGTTTCTAACTAGAGTGGGGAATTACACAACAAGTGGGAAGTTGGTTTGAGGTCAGGGTCTTTCTCAATGGAGTAATAATGTTGTCACATGGTTTCTTCTGTGTCTCAAACCACATCCCCGCATTGTGAGAGTTGGAGGATGGGTGGAGCCTAGCGTGCATAATCATTAACATTAACAATTTTATTCTGCATGGCTAAAATCTACTGTGCAAATTGACGCAAAAATAAAGAAAACATCTTCTACTACTACTAAGGCTTTTCCCCACTAGGAGGCGCTACAGTGAATCATCATTAATGAAAACATACTACCTATATATACACTCTGTAAACAAAGGTAGATGGCAGGTTTGTGAAACTACTGCTTCAGTTAATCAATCAAACTATGGCTTTTAATCAATTAAAATATTGTTCAAGGATAAAAGTTAACAAGAAAAAATTATTAACTTTTTTAGTCCTGGATTTTGATTTTCCTTTTTAAACATTCATTCATTCATCTTCTACCGCTTCATCCTTTACAGGGTCGCGGGGAGCTGGCGCCTATCTCAGCGTCTTAGAGCCGGAGGCAGGATACACACTCTGGATTGGTGGCCAACCATTCGCAGAGCGGGACACACAGACAAACACATTCACACACTCACTCATACCTATGTGGTCAATTTTCCAATTCCAATTAGCCTGAAGCGCATGTTTTGGGACGGGGGGGGGGGGGGGGGGCAGGAGAACCCGGAGGAAACCCACGCAAGCACGGGGAGAACATGCAAACTCCCGTTCCCGATCCAATTAATAATTTATTATTGAGCCTGACCCAATACCGATTTCTAATTTGATACTTCGATACACACAGTTCCGTTTAAAAGACTCAATATCTCTCTCTCACTCACACACGCACACATTCTCACACACACACACACACACACACACCACACACACACACCACACACACCAACACCACACACACACACACACACACACACACACACACACACACACACTTGCTTTAAAACACCTGCAGAACAAACACTTAAAAGAAAAATCGCAACCAAAAATGTTAGTGTTAGACATCCCTAATACACAATTGTTTTAGTAATTTATGCAAGTAGCTTGACTTGGTTAAATTCTAGTCGCCAAGCAAATCTTTTTAACGAAACCTAATATTGTTCTCTTATTTGGAACAACATTCTGCTTAACTGGCTCAAAGAACATCAGTCAGATCTAAAAAAAAAATAAAAAAAAGCATCAGTTTCTCCTGCGGATCTGACTTATTTGATATCAGTAGTGTACAGTGTAAGTATGCGTATGTGCAGTTAACGAAAAGTGAAATAAATAAAAATGTTAAAAAACTTGCACAAACGAGTGAAACGTTTTTGTTTTGTGTGGAGAATTAGAGGCAATAATATTCCTGTTTGTGTGACCAAAATCCAAAATGCTCAAAATGTAGCAGTGTAATCCATATTCAAAATGTGCAATAAAAAAAATCCATAATGCAACAAACCACGGCTGTTGTGTATACAGACAGTGCGTCTGTTCATGCAAAAGTAAAATAAATCATATAGTAACACTAATAATGCTACAAAATTGCCAAAAACTCAGAGCTCAGGAGAACAAAAAAAAGACTCTTTTCAGAACATTTACTATTGTATTACATATTATTGTAATCAGTTATTAGTTTGTTCTGCTCTCAAGTTTGCTACTTTTTCAGCAAGAACTTACAGATACCATGGTGGTGGGAGCGAGGGGGGCGGCCGGACGCAGGGCGGGCGCAGTGGTGGGCATAGAGCTGGGCGCTGGAGCTTTGATGGTGTTCACCGTGGATGTGCCGGAGGTTTGAGACAGCTGAGATATAGACTGCTGGGAGTTGAGGAGCGTGAGACGCAGAGCGGGAAGGCTGATCTGTAGAAAGAGAGAAGCATCTTATGCATTTTTCTTATTTTTAATTGGTTTAAAGAGTATGTGAAAACCTTGAGTAAAAGTACGCAAACCTTACTGCAAAAATGACTCAAGTTTTTACAAGTCACCAATTCCAAGCAGATTTGAGTAAAAGTCACGACATATCAAACTTTAAAAGAACTTGAGTATTTCAGTTATACTGAATTTAGGCTTAAAAACGTCAAGAACTGTAAAAAACAAGAACCTTTTTATGAAGTTTTATTTCCTAATATAGAAATGAAATTTAACACACTAATGTTTCAAATAAATAATCAAAATAAATTAAAAAAAGAGCAGAAAGTCAGTCTCACTAATTACCACTATACTAGTTACAAGTCAACAATTCCAAGATTTGAGTCTGAAGTAAAAGTTGTAACGTATCTCATTTTAAACGAACTTAAGTATTTTCTCGTACTGAATTTAGGCTAAAAAAACATTAATAAGTGTGGGAAAACAAGAAACTATTTAAGAGGTATTGTTTCGTAATTAAGAAATTAAAAAGTCAATCTCAGTCAAACTCAAAAGTGCAAAAAAAGTACAACCGCTAATTCACGTTCATGTGATTTAGCTCATAAACATAAACCTTCAGCATCCTGTATTGTACTCAGTACAAGTACAAAGTAGCCAAAAAAAACATAAGTAAAGCAGACAAAGTCCATTTACACCCCTGTTTAAAACCCACCACCAAAATGTCTACCTTTAAAAAAGGGATCAGATAAGGTTGAGGAGATGACTTCAGCTCCGTCTGCAGGCGGCTTGTAAACTCTTCCGGCTCAATTTTCGCATCCTGTAGAAACGCAAACGTGCAAACATGATCAAAAAGCAAGCGGTTATTTATTTGTGTTTTGTTTGATTTTGTACGCCATCTTTAGCTTTAATGGCTATATTAATGGCAACATGGTATTTGACAATTTTACTCTTTAGAAATCAAAACATCTCTATCACAGTTGATAAATAGCAATAAAATACACAACTTTTCAAAATGACTTCAACAAATTAGATACAATCTTTCATGTTGATTTCTGATAAAAATTGTAAAATCTTTTGTGGTAAAACGTTTTTAAAAACATCTGTTAAAACATTTTCTGAATAAAACCGTTGTCTAATATCACACAATCGATCACAGTCATTTAAAATATGCTTTACAGACAGTGTATTCCCACATCGATCACAACATGGTTTTTCTTCATCCAATAATAAATATGAATGAGTGAGTCTGGAGTGACCTATTCTACATCTGATAAAAACAACTTGATCCTTTCGGTTATCAAACCCATAGTTGAGTCTTTTGTTTACAATTGGGTTCACTTCAAAAAGCTTGTTATTGCTGCATTCATTCCATTCGCACTGCCATTTATCTTTTATATATATATTTAGAAAGCGGTTATTTAGCGTGTTGCTAAACGCTTGCTGCACGGTGATGAAGCTGAAGAGTGACTGATGTTTAGAATGTGAAGCTCACCAGCAGATCCTGGACCAGTGCCTTGACATTTCGAGACGTCTCGGGCGAGGGTGAATTATGGGATGCCAGTTTGATTAACGTCGCTAAAAAGTTCTTGCACTTCTTTACATTCTCTTGCATTTCCTGAAACGAAAACAGAGCAAATAACAGAACTTGTCAGTATCGATCGTCAGTCTGAGACAAGAATGTGAGAATGTTTGAACAGCACAGGTACCTGAGAGAGGACGGGGGCTGCGGAAGCTGGCGGGCCGGGGGTCTGAGGGGTCAGGGTGGGCTTGTGGACCGTCTGTGGTGCAGGCTGAACACGGGCTCCTGCCGTAATGACTGTCGTGGTGGGCTTTTGAGCCGAGGTGATGGTTACCACTGCCGGCTTCTGCTGGAAATACGCATTACATTTATCGTTATTCATTATTAGTGATAAAAAGCCGTAAAGATTCAACTGATTATCGTCTGCCCTTGTTGCAAGATTCAAACTTTTAAATGAGGAAATTAAATTAAAATACCTTTTTTGTCCCACAGAGGGACAAAATAAATAAATAAAATACATAAATAAACAAATGGTTCTTTATATTTTAAGCCACTGGTCATTTGTGCAAAATTAACAACAATAAACTCAACTGAATGTTTAACATCTTTGTATTGGCATATATACTCAAACATTTTTTATATTCTGTTAAAAAAATGTGTAAGTAAAGTAAGTATTAGTAAGTAAGTTTAGTAAGTACGTTTATTTTTGGTCAGCCTTGGAATTCAAGCCAATATTCATGGCACCATCTGCAAACTAGTTATTAACACGGATTAATAACAGTTCATGCGCAATATATAAGTTGTGCATATTGCGCAACAACAACAAATATTTTAGGGAAAGATTATTATTTCCTCACATTACTCATATTTTTCTTTGTAACGGTGTTAGTCATAACCAGGAATATTGCAACGAGGCAGAAGATTCTTTCTGTCTAGCAAAACACACCGATTCCAATCACTAAAAAATCTGATAAAATAATTAATGAATGGCTTTATATCAATTATGTAATTGAATATTAGTTGAACACAGTTACATTTCAGTTCGAAAGCTGAATGACCTTTTTGTTAAAAAAAATAATAAAAAAAGATTTTAAAATGTATCAAATGCTGATTTAAATACACATTTTTTTCCATGTACGAGGAATAATAACACGAGATTTTGGGAGGGTTTGCCTTCACTCATACTCCAACAAAAAAAAATCTGAAGTATTTATGTGCAATAAATAGTTCCCACGCGTTGTTCAAAATAGTATCCAGGCGTTGTTTTGCACAACCTGCACAATTACGACCCAAGATGGAGAAACCCGCCATTAGTCAGTGTGGAGCCACTGCTCCTCAACAGAAAGCACAACATCAGCCACAGACATGGTGCCATGTTACCTGTGCGACTGGGGCGGCGACCCTGAAGGTGGCTCCGGCGGTGGGCGCGGCAGGCCTGGGCGACAGGGTGCCTTTATTTTGATTCTGCGCTTTAGCTTGTGCCAGCACCTGCTGAGGAACCAGTGCCAACTGCCCGGCTTCCGTCCGCACTAGCACCATTCCTGCAGAAGACAAGCCATCAAGGCGTGTGTCAAGGGGTGACAAGCCCCGCCCCCTGAGAGTGAGAGCATTACCTGGCGGGATGGTGAATCCTTGAGGCAACTGAATGGTCTGCTGCTGCGGCGGCCTGACGATCAGCTGGGCGGCCGGGGTCCCGGGGCGAGGGGCTGCGGTGGGCTGGGTCGGAGTCCCGGGTCTTAAAAGCGTCCCGGGTGGTCCGACGAGCGCAGCGGGAGGCTTCGCCAGAGCCGAGGTGGTGCTGGCCACGGGAAGCGAGGTGACCACCGGAGTGGACTGCATAGCACTAGACGTCACAATAATCTGAGCAGGAGCAGTGGGCATCATTCCCACGCTACCACCCGCAATCTGATTAAGAACGATTGCTTTGATCTGGCCGGGGTCCGGTTTGGACTCAGAGTTTGTAAACGCCACTGCTGCGGCCGGCAGGGTCAGTCCTGAGGCTTTGGGGTCATCTCCGTTGTGTGCCACACTCGGGATGGCGTTGGCCGGCCTCTGCAGTGCCACACTAGCTTGACCCTCTACCGAGACAGTCGCGGCGGTGGGCTGCACCGACACATACGCCGCGTTCGGAACCGACATGGTGCTTTCACTGGTACCCACAGTCGAGCCGATGTCAATGCCGTTGAGAGCCGAAGCCGGAGCCGCGGCGATCACAGAAGAGTTCCCCGTGCCACCGCTTCCGTTCACCGTCTGTATTATGGCGGGAAGAGTCCGGTGACCCGACGCGATGTGATTTGTGACCGACCCGGTTGATGCTGCGTCACTCGTGCAGCTCGCGGGCAAAGTTGCGGGGTTTGATGCTCCGGAGCCCGGCGGGTGATATTGCGCCCGGTTTGCGGCGGGAAGCAGATTGGCGGAGCCGCCGGGGAGACTCGCGGCGGGAGGAGCCGAGCCGGACGCCTGTATCCTGGCCGGACCGTTTTCTTGAGAGTTTCCCTCCGGAATCCGCTCCGGCTGCCGCTGCTCCGGTGTTGTTCCTACTTGGTCGGGCAGCAATTTCCCCGCGTGCGGATTGGCCGCGTGTGCAGACCGCCTGAGCTCGCCCTGAGGGCCCGCCGCCTTGTTCTGTCCGACTAACTGCGATTCCAACGAGCCTACGAGGTCACTGACGGCTTTTTCATCCACTTCGGAGTAGAGCATATCTTCCAGTGGATCGGGGACGCCCGCCATCTTTGAGACGCTTGAAAAATGCTAACGGCGCGTGCGTTGTTTTGCTGCTGGTGCATTGTGGGTAAGGCCGGTGACATCATGAGCGAGATTCGCAACTGCTGTCAGAAACGTGCAATTTCGGATTTCTCGCTAGTGAATGAGCTAAAATAATAGAATTTAAGGTATAAGTTGTTGAGAATATGACCACGCTTACACGAGATGTGTAGAAGGCGAAGGAGAGCGCATTCATTACGTATGCGTAATAGCTACTGTTCTTTTAACAGTTATGCGATTTGATAAAATGTGTATATAAAAACTGTCTGATACTGATCGCTCTCGCTAATATTGAAAGATACCCCGAAGCAGTGGTGCAAAGTACTTGAGTAAATGTGCTTACTCAAAGGTTTCTTTACTTTGTACTAGTGTCAAAAAATCAACATTTACTCTCTACTTGACTACATTTTTGATTGAGTTTCTGTACTTTTTACTCCACGTCATTTGAATGGACAGTGGCGGACGAGACAATATCGCCATCTGCAGGGTGCTGAAGATGCTGGATGCTATTGGATGACGTGAGTGTGAATTAGCAGTTGCACTTTTGAGTTTGACTGAGACTATAACTTTTTGAAAACTTTCAGATTTTTTATCTATCATGTTCTGCAATTTTGAAATATTGAGGTGTTAAATTTAATTTCTATATTAGGAAATAAATCCTGCCTCAGGCACAGAGAATTACTGAGATAGGTGGAGCTCCCCGCGACCCTGAGAAAGGACTAAGCAGCAGAACATTGATGGATGGATGGATTTTTTTTAAATAAAATCTTCACAAGTCTTGGTGTTTTTTAAGCCTAAATACGACCAGTGGATCGGTGAACCCTCAGTACAAGTAAAATTCGTAGAAAAAAAAAATAAAAAAATGTATTCGTATAAACATTTTCGTATGTGTCTGTGTAAAAAATACGTATGTGTCTGTGTAAAAAATACAACAATGACTGACAATTTATTTAAAAAAAAAAAAAACTTACGCCAAAATCATACAGTCTGCGCAAACGCAACGCATTATTGAGCGCGTGGGACATGGAGACGTCACGCGGTAAGGCGCTTGACCAATAGCATTGCGAGTCGTGTTGTACAGAATAAATGACGAAAAAAAAGTATCGGCATTGATCATCATATCAAGCTTCAGCTCGCTGCCAGCTAAGGTAACTGTGTCCGTGCAAAACTAGTTTTGTTGTTTAATCTTTAATCTATGTTTGGTGTAAAGTAGTATGTTTTCTTTCCGACAACGCTTTAAAGCTTAATCTTTCCGAATGGCCATGTCGATAATGCGTTGCTAGGGATAAACAAGCAGTCTGCGTTTTGTCAAAGTCATTTTCCCGTTAATACATTTTATAATTATTTTATAGACGTATTAAAGTTTATTCAAGTTATAAGTTGCTCCGAAAGGTAAAACGCACACTCATGGTGTCAAATGCGGTGTCAGTGTGAACAAATCATTTGGACGCATTTGAACTGTATTAAACGTTAGTAAACGCAAATTACAATGATAATTATATTAAGGAGACGTGGTTAAATAGAAACACTTAAATATGTCAATAACACTGTACATATACAGTATACATATACAATATACATATTGTTAGAATTAGTATTTATACATTAATGTTTTGAATGCCTATTTGCCCCTGTTTTATTTTCTGATCAAATAATACTGTTCTCTTCCATTTGTGTCATCTAGAAACATGGCCACGGCACAGTCAACGTTAATGTTCGCCGTGTGTATCCTGATGATAACAGAGCTGATCTTGGCAAGAAAGGATTACTACGACATTCTGGGGATCCCAAAAGATGCATCGGAACGGCACATTAAAAAGGCTTTTCACAAGCTCGCCATGATACATCATCCAGACAAGAACAAGAGTCCCAATGCCGAAGCAAAGTTTCGAGAGATTGCGGAGGGTGAGTGTCACTTATGGATGATTTATACTCTCTTGTGAACATTTCATGCATCTAGTCTGCAGAAATGTTCTACTAATATTGTGTTTTGTGATTTCAAAGGCTTTTATGTTGGGGAGTAAATGAAACAAAATTTGTATTTGCATTTGTTGTTTCAGCCTACGAAACCCTATCGGATGAAAAGAGAAGACGAGAATATGACCAACTGAGGCATAATCCATTTCCCAAACAGGACGTGAATGGAGGCCGTGGGCAGCCTTTCCATCATTCCTTCGATTTCAACTTCGACGACATGTTCAATGACTTTGACATGTACAGTCAGAACAGGCACGCTCGCCCCAAACGCCATTTTGAGGAGCATTTCCGGGCTCCTCAGCCCAACACACACAACCGTCACAAGAGACACGTTCAGGGCACGTTCAGTGCTGGAGTGTTTGAGGACATGTTTGATGACATGGAGAAGATGTTTACATTTGAGCGAAACATAAAACGGACAGAAAGTCGATTTCAAGGCACAGCCAAGCAGCACTGCAGAACCGTGACCCAGCGGATTGGAAACATGGTGACCACCTACACCGACTGCTCTTCATCCTGAAGACCAGCACGCTCCTGGTTTTGATGTTGGACTTTTAATTTAATGCTTCGAGGAGTGGAGTTTGATTTTTGTGTGAGGCAAGTGGAATTGTTGTTGAAAATGGATGCACTCCACATTTGGGTTTGTCTTTTTGAGTGATGGAAAACAAAAACAATATTTCGTGCTATTATTGTCAACGAACAATCAAGTTTTTTTTTTTATTAAGTTGAGCAGAGAATCCAAATCAGCAAATTTTAGATCACATAATTTTAGTCATTGTGTGTTAATGACTACATATATTGACTGACATTTAATTGATTTCCAAAAAGTACTTTTTCCTCCCCAAATGCACTTTCTTTTAGTTTTTACATAGAAAGATATTTTTTTTTAAATCAGGAAAGCCAGTAACACTTCCATTACCTTTTCCACTAAATCCTACAAAATGTACTGTTTTGTAGCGCAGGTGCTTAATATTGAAACTTTGAACATTTAGGGCTGGTGTTTTGTAATCTGTCCCGGATATTTATGTGAAATGACAAATGTTGAATTCGTTGCTCTGACTTTTTTATTTTTAGTTCGATACACTGAAATTATTTCATTTAAACTCATACATAAAGGTGCCTTTTTACGCAGGATTGAAAATGTTTTATTAATTGCAGCACTTTTATGGTCTTTTATTTCAATTGAGAGATGGAGTAGAGCCTCAGTTGAGATGCTTTTGTTTTAGGGAGATAAAACAAGTCATTGTTGTAAACGTCAGGCTTGTTTGGCATGTGTCACTCCATTTTGTTTCGGCCTTTGTTTTTTTTAAACAATGTTACACACAAAGCTAAGGAATGTACATTCACCTGATGTAAAGATGACACTTGTATCATATTTTTTAAATATGATGCTTAACCCAGCTGTTTCTGTGACACTGACCTCATGTTTTCCTCTTTATGTTGTGTGCAATATGTAAAGGCAGCTCTTTTGTAATTGTAACTTTTACCCATGGACATATTCGGCGTGTTTTGAGTCTCAATAGACTTTGCTGGCACTTTCTGTATTCTAGTCCTATGGATGAAAAGCAAGTATAAAATAGTTGACCTCAAATGTATATAGTTCTTGTTTAACAATAAAGTAAATATATAAAACAGCACACAGTGTATTGTAAAATACTTTGTTATATAATTTATATAATATTTAAAACGATTACTTGCCATGACAAGTGTTTCTTTAGTTGCTATACTACCCTGTATATATTGTGTGTCCGCGTGTGTTTATATTTATTATGCAACATTTTATATTGTATCCACTGAAAGAAATTATATTTCTATAGATGCGATCTATCATATATATCATACTACATATGGAATATGGAAAATAAATGTGCGATTGATCTCAAAATACCCGTTATTTAAATATGCCTCAACAGCTGTCACGCAACTAAAGACTACACATCCCAGCATGCACCAGTTCGCGTTTGTTTGCGACCGGGTTGGCTCGTGGTTTCCTCAGTGAGACATTGGGTGACTTTGCGCCGTGTTTAGCCGGGGTTGTCGCCTATGCTCATTCATTTTGACAGGGAGGGAGATCGTCAGCGCCATGGAGGCTCTTATTCCTGTCATTAACAAGCTCCAGGATGTTTTTAACACAGTTGGAGCCGATATCATTCAGTTGCCGCAGATTGCAGTGGTGGGGACGCAGGTAATGGTTTGACGTGGTTTCTATTCCATCTGAAGGCTGCGTTGAAACTGGCTATGGCTGTGATTTAATAACCCGCAAGCGTACTACCTGTACAGCATTATAGGCAGCTTGGAATATTTTCGCGCGCTGGTGATGCACCTGGATGTTGTCTAGCTAGGCAATGCGCTGTGCTTTGAAACACAGCCTGTTATTAGCTTTATTTGTGTATTTCGCTTTAATATTTTGTCGTAATAGTGCCAACAATTCAAATTAACACGTGTCGCTCTATAAAATGAATGAATTGCACTATATAGGTATGTATGTATACATTGTCGCAGATTCTATTAAAATAGCGTAATCAATGCTATCTAGCTAACTGACGTGCTAACGCGGGTCGCCGCTAGTTATCTCCCTCTTGGTTAGTTTGGTTACATTTAAGTGAATGCTTAACGCATCCAGTTATAGTCACCTTTTCTGTGATTATTTTGGTTTAGTTTCATACTTGTCAGGTGACCAGAACAGCTGCAGGCATTGTAATACACACACATCATGGGAAGGTCTCAGTGAGGAGAGATCTGTATTACACACACACACATTCATTCACTCACTCACTCACTAACTTTCTTTCACTTCGTCTCGATCACTCAATCGTTTATGATTTATTTTTCTCACACTCACTCTTTCACTCACTACCTTCCTTTTCCCTCTCTCTCAGAGAAGTACAAAAATCTATCTCACATCTATCTCTCACCTTATCTCACTCTCACTTTCTCTTTTTTGTTTTTGTTTTTCATCAGTCAAACTATACTCATACACTTTTGTGACCGCGTAAGTTTTTTCTCAATCCTGACTTAGTTCGGTTGGTTAATCATCATCTGCTTTGAATCTGCCACAGAGCAGCGGCAAGAGCTCCGTGCTGGAGAGTTTGGTGGGCCGAGATCTTCTTCCTCGCGGGACGGGCATCGTCACCCGCAGGCCGCTCATCCTCCAGCTGGTCCACGTAGATCCAGAAGACAGGAGAAAGACCGCAGACGAGAACGGTATCTGGTTTCTCCTTGCTTGCTACATGTCCACTGAAGTTGGTGGTAAAACTTAAGAAGAGGTGTAAAAGAGTAGCTGAAAACCATAGTTGAGTAAAAGTACAGATACCTTACTGTAAAAATTACTCCATTACTAGAAGACTTGAGTAAAGTATCCAATATTAGGAAGAACGTCAGTATTTTGCTCGTGCTGGATTTAGGCTCAAAAACACCAAGAAATGTGAAAAATGAGAAACTCTTTATTTATGAGGTTTTGCGTCCTAATAGAGAAATGAAATTTAACACCTCGACGTTTCAAAATGGCAGAACAAAATAGATTTAAAGCAGAAAATAGATTAAAAGCTTATAAATGGCATCCAGTGCCTTCAGCATCCTGCAGATGGCGATATCACCTCATCTGCCCAAGAAATCAACCACGATAGATAATGATGTCGACTTGTTACACACAATCACAATGTAGCGAGTAACAGTACGTGTCCATTCAAATGTAGTGGAGTAAAGAGTACAGATACTCAATCACAAATGTAGTCAAGTGGAGAGTAAAAGTTGCTCATGTTTTTGATACTCAATACAAATTAGCCAAAAGAACCTAAGTAACGAAGTTCATTTACTCAAGTACAGTACCACTGAGCTAAAGACAGTCCTATAAACATTGTTTCTTGTTTTCTTTTCCGTTCAACATGATATAAGTGTCACATAGTGTAGAAGGACCTGCTATAGAGTCCATTGCGAGCTGCACCGTAGTGTCTAACTCTCTCTGTCGTCTCTCTTCAAACACAGACATCAATATGTGGAAGAATAGACACCTTTCTAAAGGTCTCTTTCTTATTTTCACCCTCTGCTTGTGTCCAGCGTTTCCCTCTGGCATATTTCTAGAGTGTGTTTCCAATGTGCAGTTTCTAATTCGAAAACCTTGTCTGTTATGTTTTACGTTCAACATAAGTGATTCGGCCTGAAGTGTGTGTGTGTTCTCAATTCAGTTTGCCATGACCAACGTGAACACAATTGGCTGATCCACATCTCCTCAGGAGTCGTCTTCTCAATATCATTTTGAATACTTCAATATATAGGTTCAGATATAGCTGCAAGCAGCAATCGCGAAAACAAATGTAATAATAAAAATAAAAAAATTGAATTGGCGGAAATAGTCTGTCAGATAAAGATGATATTCATTCGTTTAGGAGAGAAAAGGTCTTTGGAATTTCAATAGGGATTCAAACTCTTCGGTCTAGAAAGACAAATAAAAATAAATCATGTCCTTCAGTTGGTTTTGGCTGTTTCAGGTTCAAATCCATATTAAAGTCGTGTATGTGAAAACGCTTTGCTGAATAAAAGACTGCAATAAAAATGAAAGCTGCATAGAGACGACGTGTTTTTGTTTATTTGTGATTGCTCCTGACTTCAAAAATGGAAAAATTAGTGCTTATATTTGAAATAGTCAAAAACACTAGAAAGAAACTTAGTTGTGTAAATACGGTATATTGCGTACATTTATATAATGTATAGAAAAATGATATATTTCTTTCCCTTCAACTCTTTTCAATTCAAATTTAAATAGTACGTGTGAACAGTTTATTAACAATTTTATTTTAACAGTTGCGCTAATAGCTCACTAGCAGGTTGGCTAAAGCTTGACTACCCATAATTCCCCAAGTATCATTTCTTAGCCGTTCAGTTGTTCAGTTGTTCTTTCTCATAATGTGTGTAAAGTAGACTTTCTGTGTTGTGTGTGTCACATCACCATTGTCTTTTCATCTTTTTTGTGCAGGAGTGGATGGAGAAGAGTGGGGGAAATTTCTACACACCAAAAACAAGGTAAACAGGCCTTTGGCTTTTCAAACGGCAACAACTGAGGTCAAGCTGTTGTCAAAGGGATTTTAGGGACTTTGTGTTAAAAAGAATCCGTTTGTGAGTTTTTGGTTTGTGTTTATTGTGCAAACACTATACAGGAGAGACTTTACATTTTAAAAGTGGTTCTCATAAGATATATAATATCTATAGGTTTTATAATATAAATCTATAAATGCTTGTTGTGATTTTCTTTTAGATCTACACAGACTTTGATGAAATCAGGCATGAAATTGAAAACGAAACTGAAAGAATTTCTGGCAATAACAAGGTATGAATTTGACATTAACTGTGTGTGTGTGTGTGTGTGTGTGTGTGTGTGTGTGTGTGTGTGTGTGTGTGTGTGGTGTGGTGGGCTGTGCATTTGACAGCTGGGACTTTAATAATTTAATGATGCTGCATCTGAAATTCTGAATTAACTCGCCACTGAATCAACTCGCAAAAATCACTGTAGTATTCCGAAATACACTGGACGTCCATCACGGTTGATGCGGCACTTCCATATTATCTTTACTGTGGTAAAAACCCACCCAGAAACGGTTGCATTCTTTTAAATGCAAAACACTCAGCTTATCTGCAGCCAGCCATGGCAGACATACAAAATATGAATAATAATCCCAAACTGACAATATTCTTCAGTAAATTGACAATATTTTGCTCACCAAAATAATAATTCTTCTTTTGTACCTAGCAAGCAACTTATTATATTGCATTAACAATAGTACCTCCATTTACAAATTACTCTGTTAACGAAAATTTCAATTTACGAAGGCCATCGTCGAGAAATTATTGTCTCTTTTTACAAAATTATTTTACTATACGATAGGCCAAATGTTGTAGTGACAAGAATGTTAAGCAAGTCCAGACATTACTTATCAAGTTTTTTAATTCTTCTAGCACGTCAGTAAACAAAAAAAAGAGAACAGAAGCGGTTATGAAAATACGTCACTTTTGTTGACCAAGCTGCACCGCTTTGTTGTGAGACTGTGACGTCCGGTGGCAGAGAAAGTCAGTTGAGGTCGAGTTCATAAAGGAGAAATAAAGTGTTCTAGTGCAACCAACCGTTGTGTTATTTTACAGCAACATTATAGAGAGAAGACGTTCAGAACAGTATCAGTGCCGTTTCATTGTGTTTAATTTATATTAATTTGTACAAAATGTGGCATTTCTTCACAGGGGATCAGTGATGAGCCAATCCACTTGAAGATCTTCTCTCCACATGTGGTTAATCTCACACTCGTGGACCTGCCGGGCATCACCAAGGTGTTTTATTCTATTATTAGCATCATTAACCCAAGCAGTCTGCCTATTTCTTTCCTTGGAAGGTGGTGTGACATTGAATTTGACTTTGATATAAAATTCCTCAGGTCCCAGTGGGAGACCAGCCAAAAGACATAGAGCTGCAGATCCGAGAGCTGATCCTGAAATACATCAGCAATCCCAACAGCATCATCCTAGCCGTCACTGCGGCCAACACGGACATGGCCACGTCTGAAGCCCTGAAAGTGGCGCGGGAGGTGGACGCTGATGGTCAGCATTTTGATGCCTGACTTGATGTTATTCAGATTTTTTACGAGAAGCTGTAAATGACCTTTTTAGGACGCAGAACTCTGGCCGTGGTGACTAAACTGGATCTGATGGATGCTGGCACGGACGCCATGGATGTTCTTATGGGCAGAGTCATCCCTGTCAAGCTAGGGCTGATCGGAGTGGTCAACAGGTATGAAGAAACAACGATAATTTTATTTTGCTTTGATCATTCACGTCAATGTGCGTGTTTGTGTTTTAAAGGAGTCAGCTGGACATCAACAATAAGAAAAGTGTGTCGGACGCCATCCGTGACGAGTACGCCTTCCTTCAGAAGAAATACCCTTCCCTCGCCAACAGAAACGGAACTAAATATCTGGCTAGAACACTAAATAGGTGGGTGATGATTTGTCAAAATCATATATTTTTCACATTTAGGACTTTAAATTCTCTCTTTCTTTGTATCAGGTTATTAATGCACCACATTCGGGACTGTCTGCCGGAGCTGAAAACTCGCATTAACGTTCTGGCCGCCCAGTATCAGTCTCTGCTGAGCAGCTACGGTGAACCAGTGGATGATAAGAGCGCCACCTTGCTGCAGCTCATCACCAAATTTGCAACGGAATATTGCAATACTATCGAAGGAACGGCCAAATACATCGAAACGGCAGAGCTGTTAGTTGGTCTCCTTAAGTTTGTGATTTATTGTCGGTTCCTGTAGATATTTAATAACGTTTGTACTGGTTTTTAAGATGTGGCGGTGCCAGAATTTGCTACATTTTCCACGAGACGTTTGGTAGGACACTGGAGTCTGTGGATCCGCTGGGAGGACTGACCACTATAGACGTGCTCACGGCCATCCGCAATGCCACGGTAGGGTAGAAAGTCAAACCTCCCTAGGTTCAAGTTCAACGCTTTTATTGTCTGTACAACAGTACGCCTACTTTTCCATATTTCTAGTCAGCTGTAATTACAAATACTGTAAACTTATAAATGGAAATACTTTGTCTTTTATGTAGTCTCTTTTCTTTTTTTGAATATTGGAAATATAGAATTAATAGAAATATTATAGAAATATAATAGAATAATAGAAATAAAGAAACATTAGCCACACAGCAACACTTGGCACTGGCTGAATAACATTGAAAGAACTAAAAATAAACTAAAAACAATAATGTTGAAACGGACAGAGACGACAAACCAAAAAGTAGACTCAGGGCTAACGGCTAGAAACGATGTCCATAAGCAGGCGAAAGACGACAGTTGAAAACGAAGAATGGAGAACAATTCTAGGACAATTATGATAATATGTGGGTTTTTTAAAAAGAATTCAGCCATGACTTTTTGTTGTGTTTTGTTAGCAAAGTATAAAATACTGTTCTTATTTTCCACTTATTGCATGATTTAAGTTGGTTAATAAGACACCTTTTTTCATTTGTTATTTATTACTTTTTTTTTTTTTCAAACTAACTTTGACTCCGATCTTCATTCACTCTAATACTCCACAGCAGAATGACTGTTTTTGCTGAGGTGTTTTTCGTTCTCAGGGTCCGCGTCCCGCTCTCTTCGTGCCCGAGGTGTCGTTCGAGCTGCTGGTGAAGAGGCAGGTGAAGCGTCTGGAGGAGCCCAGTCTGCGCTGTGTGGAGCTGGTGCACGAGGAGATGCAGAGGATCATCCAGCACTGCAGTAACTACAGCACTCAGGTCTGCTTAAATACACGTGTCTCGGTGTAGGTACCATAACGGATCGATGTAAAAACAGCTTGGGGTCCTGCGACTAATAACAATGTGTAAGATAGTGACCCAGTCAGAACCATACTAGATTTTGTTCCCTGCTTTTCTCCCATGCTTTTATGTGCCGGTCTACGATTTGAAATCTCAATCTTTTGATAACAGACCAACTCCAAAACTAAACAATTGGCCAATGATGCTGTGACTATTCTTTTTATTTATCATTTTCTTTTTGTAAGAATGTTTATTGTACTAGTTTATTATTAAGTTTACTAACTATACTAAGTTTATTGTACTAGTTTATTGTATGTTTATTATACTAGTTAATCTATAATTCCATTTTGACGTAATAAGTGGAAATCTTTATTGGTTGAGTTTTAGGATGATTCTAGCGCAAACCTTTCAAGTCTAGACCAACTAGTTCTGCCATGAGGGGGAAAAAAAGGATTTCATAAGTTCATAAACAATTTAAAATAACACCATATTTTTTAATGTATGGACTTTTTATAGAAATCAAATGCAACACACACACACACACACACACACACACACACATATAAAGTAATGGGTAATCTCCTAATAATATTGCCTGCTCTGATTTAACAATCTGTCTGTTTTTCAGGAGTTGCTCAGGTTTCCAAAGCTCCATGATGCCATTGTTGAAGTGGTCACATCGTTGCTGAGAAAGCGGCTTCCAGTGACCAATGATATGGTTCGTTTGTGTTCCAATCATGATTTTCTCGTAGTTTATAATAATATAATAATAATATAATTTAACCTTTATTAGTCCCTCTTGGGGAAATTCTTTCTCTAGATTTAGTCTCCTTTATTCTCATTTCCGTGCCTCTTTTCCGTTGCAGGTTCACAATCTGGTGGCGATTGAGTTGGCCTACATCAACACCAAACACCCAGACTTTGCAGACGCCTGCGGCCTCATGAACAACAACATTGAGGTTTCCAGATTGTTCCTGCTCTTTTATATTAGACGAATGATTTATTCCGTTTGGAAGTGTTGATTTGTGTTTTTGCTGTAAACAGGAGCAGAGACGCAACCGGATGCGAGACCTTCCCTCCGCTGTTCCTCGGGATAAGGTTCGTTCTGCTTTTCACAGATTCCTACTTGAATAATCTTTAGTGCACTTCACTAGATTTGCACAATTTGAGGGAGAAAGTCTTTTTGTGATTGAGGTAAAAATCCAACAGTAGGATTTATGTCATATTTCTTGGTTAAAGGAAAACATATTTCTGATAAAACTACATTAGTGAATTTTACAAAAAAATACTAAATAATACAAAAATGTATTAATTTGGGGTTTGAATACTATTTTTTACAATTTCACTGCAAAAAATACAATTTAACAAATTTTCTGTCTATCTGAGGGACAATCTATTTTTCAGTCTATTTACATCTAATTTCAGTTTGACACTGTATAAAAGTTTTCATAATGATTTTGGACCTGGAAAAAGTTACAAACTTTAACTTCGTAAAGAACTGTTAATTTTGTAGTATATGCTGTATAAATGTTTGCAATATAGTTTAAATTCAAGGACATACATTATTAAATCACAATAAAAATCAAAGTTTAATACAAACAAATTATTAACCAGATCAAATCAAAAGAGTTTCATTTGAATCCATTGATGGCACGATAACATGGAAAAAAGCATTAAATTAGCGATATCTACACTTTTCTGTAAAAAAAAAATTATAAAATGATTAGAGGCATTAATTAAATTCAAAAAGTTAACCGACTTGAAAAAAAAGTGAACCGACTGCTATAATGTAATTGCCTAAACCTTTTTTTTTTTTACAATGTTCTTTGTTTTCAGGTTAATAAAATACATGAAAACTTGAAATACACTTCGTGTGACCAGCTAGTTTAATAAAAATAACATCATGGCTTGACTTGGAATCACACACTCTGACTTAATCACGATTATGATCATGCGGCCTCTTTCTTCACCCGTGTTTTCTCTTCTTCATTCGCCTTTCCTGTTGTTTCAGTCTCTCTTTTATTTTTTATAGTCCTTAAAAGGTGGGCCGGTGCCACCCACTGAGCCGCCCACCGCGGAGGGCGATGGTCTTAAGGTGTGTGTGTGTGTGTGTGTGTGGGGGCAAAGCATGGCGTTGATTTCAACCCTGGCATGGCCATCACCCACAACAGACAAACTAATGGCAGATATCATGTTTGCTCTGCATTGTTCTGACGCTCGTGGAACTTCTCAAACATGTTTTTTGAAGCACGTCTGCCACAGTTTCCCGTCCTAAGCCTGTCTTCCCTCTGGGTTTGTGGTCATGATTGGTGCTTTATGGGCAGATGTTTGTCTACAAGCTGCTGATGGCGTCAACTCGTAAAGCTCCTGGACTTTAATGTTTGGAGCTTAAATCTCCTGGGTTTTTTTTCCAGAAGCAGGAACGGACACTAACATTCATTCCTATGTTTTGTGGCTTTCAGATGGCCGGTGGTCCTCAGGGGGAGCTGGACGGAGGGACGGGCACATGGAGAGGAATGCTGAAGAAGGGAGAAGACGGCCCAGATGACAAGAACAAGCCGCCCAGCTTGATGCCCGCCAGCCCTCAGAAAGGCCACGCCGTCAACCTTCTCGATGTGGTGAGCCATGGATGGATGGATGGATGGATGAATGGAACCTTTATTTGTCCCACAGCAGCAACCACATAAGCAAGTAAAAGAATGCACAATGGTAAACAATACCATTAATTATAAATCAGCAAACAATGGTAATAAAAAATAAGGATATTTTTGTATGAATGAAAAAATACTGCACATATTGACAAATAAAAAGCTAAAATACGATGGCAAAGAATCCAAGCCCCCCAAAAAAATTTACTTGACAACGATCTGTTATATGGATCAGAAATTATCTTGAGTTTGATAATTACGATGATGATAATAATAATAATAATAATAATAATTGGCTGAGACTTATATACCAGACTCACCTGCAGCGGAGAAGAATCTCCAAAATGCCAAATGCAAACTCATATTTTTTAGCTAGAAAAATCTTTGAAAGGCTCATTTTTATGTGATTGCCCGAAAAAATGCTTAAAAAAAGAGGGTCATATTCTATGTTCTTTGGCCATATCTATCTGGTATTAGTGTGATTCTGAATGTCTTTAACCAGTCAATGAATGTTAAATACTATTATAAACAGTACAGATTGATGTCAGTTAATTGGCCATGAAATATTCATAGCTGTCAAAGTGACAATAAGAAGAACACAAACAAACGCAGGAAATGTGTGTGTGCTGATCGACGCCTATGATGTTTTCGCAGCCTGTGCCAGTCGCTCGTAAACTCTCTGCGCGGGAACAGAGAGACTGTGAGGTCATCGAGCGGCTCATCAAGTCCTACTTCCTCATCGTCCGGAAAAACATTCAAGACAGGTACTGTACGTGTGTGTTTACTGTATATTGTACTGTATTAGGAGTGTGTGTGTGAATGTGGACACAAGAAGTACAACCTCACTAATAAAGCAACTGTCGCTTAGTGTTTTATGTAATGCAAAATCCGTCTTCAATTTGTTGCTTCTCTCTGTTTCTTACCACTTTTTTGAAACTCTCAGTTGTACTTGTGCATTAAACTATTAATAAATGTTGCTATTTACAATGGCGAACAATGAGTAAGTGTGCGGACTGCTTACTGTAAAAATTACTCCATTGCATGTTTTAAGTCACCAAATCTAAGAAGACTTGGGTAAAAGTATCTAGACTTGTAAGACTTGTAAAGTATCTAATTTTAAAAGAACTTAAGTATTTTATTCATACTGAATTTAGGCTCAAAACACCAAAAGTGAAAAGCGAAATATGTGAAAAACAAGAAACTCTTCATTTTTGAGGTTTGTTTTCTAATATAAAAACCCTATATTTCAAAATTGATTTTAAAAAGTGTCAGTCTCAGTCAAACTCAAATGTGCAAAAAAGTGCAACCGCTAATTCACGTGTAATTTAGCTGATGAATATTATCCAGTACCTTCAGCATCCTGTAGATGGCGATTTCACCTCGTCCGTCAAGAAATTAACCACGGTAGAAAAAAATGCCAAATTGTCGTCACAGTCACAATGTAATGACTGGCAAGTGTCTATTCAAAGGTAGTGGAGTAAAGAGTACAGATTCTCAATCACAAATGTAATCAAGTAGAGAGTACAAGGTGCTTATATTTGATAATCAGTGCAAGTACAAAGTAGCCAAAAATACTCAAGTAACAAAGTCCATTTACTAGAGTACTTTACACCACTGCACACAACCCAGATCGGCTGCTTATGATTTTGTTAATTGAAAAACAAGTAAATATACAAGTACATTTCTGTTTAATTGAAACGATCTGCGCAATATTTACCAAAGTTCAGGAATTCCAGTGAAATTCCATCATTGTCCTGCTCTTCAATTGATTCATACGTTTCCCTGCCACTCCAGCGACAATAGTGACATAATAATTCCTAAAATCCACTTTCCAGGTTTTACGTCTCACGTACGACTCGTGGCCTTATTCACGTTCTTTGCTCCTATTAAGCAGAGTTTTGTTCCAGATAAGCAAATATCAAGCCTTTATTGTCTGTATCACAGAGTTACAATGAAATTAGTATTGCTACTTCGTTTGGCGCGAAAAGAAAGATGTGATCACGCAAATATATACACACTGAATAACCAATATAAATAACTGCAAAATATTAAAATATGGTCCAAAATATAGAAGGCAAGAGACGGTTTAAATATAACACAATATAAAAGAACACGAGAAAAAGGCAAATGACAAAATATACATAAGGCAAATTCTAAAGTTTAGTTGGTTAGAATGTGGCCTGAAGAAGCGTAATGGACTTTATCAACAGCAGAAGACTTTGCGTTGACGTTCACTGTCTTCTGCAGCGTACCAAAGGCGGTGATGCACTTCCTGGTCAACCACGTGAAGGACAGCTTGCAAAGTGAGCTGGTGGGACAGCTGTACAAGCCCGCTCTGCTGGACGACCTCCTCACCGAGTCTGAAGACATGGCCCAGCGCCGCAACGAGGCGGCCGACATGCTGAAGGTACCGGAATAACTCATGTGGATCTAGTGTCAGCGCTAATCCTCTCCTCCACCCACAGGCCTTGCAGAAAGCCAGTCACGTGATCGCCGAGATACGAGAAACGCACCTGTGGTGACGTCTCACCGGATCCTCGAGGTTTGTCCGGTCTGGAGGCGCCAACTCCACACGCCAACTTGACAATGCACTGGTGTTACTGAGATTGTGTTGAGTATAGTTTTATTGCGGGCAGCACACGTCACTTCACCTGCACACCGTCCTGCTCCGTCGCTTTCATGTAACTACGCTGTGTGTGTGTGTGTGTGTGTGTGTCCTGGAATTTGTCCCCATTAAAGGCAGTGATGCACAGAATTTGTGTTTCATCCAATTTTAGGAAATTAGAAATTGGGTTTTTATTTGTAAGACTCCAACTTATTTTGAGATTCTATTTAAGGTGTGTGTGTGTGTACGGGAATAATGTACAAAGTTGGGAGCCCGATTGCTATGTTTTTATACTAAAGTGGGGCCCGGTGTGCACTTGTGGGGACCTTCGGCTGGACTTGGTGGGATGACGATAGAGTTTTGGTCAAGGTTAGAGTAAAATGCATATTGCATTTATGCTTTATAAGTGCATATCAAATAAGACCTAGTGCTAACATTATTATAATAATATATGTTTAATATGTATAATAATAATATTATTATATGATACATATTTCCAGGTCATATATACATTAATTAGATTAATGTATATACGCCTGGTAAACAATGCGTGTTATAAAAAAAACCTGAAAAAAAGACCTAGGACTTGCATTTCTTTTGAGAAAAAGAATGAATAAGAAAACTGACATTAACACTCTGAAATTTAAAACATTTATTCGAGGAATAATGGAACATGCGGTGCAAAGCAAAATGTACAGCCAGAGCGTTGTAATGTTGAGAGCGACATCTCCACACTGAAACTCCATCACGTTTATCGCAACCTTCCTCCCATCTTGCCCTTGCCACGGCCCTTCGCACTGGAAAAAAAAAGTTACAAAGGCATTTTGGTTTGAAATTGTCGGTTCTTACCTCTGGTGATCTTGGACGCGTGAGAGGAGCTGATTAATCTGCGGAAGATAAGAATGCGACAGATGAGTGTCAACTGAAAGCATTGTGATAAACAACTGACACAGATTTTGTCAAAACACAAAACAGTTTGTCGCTATTTAAAGTCCAGAAGCTCCAAAAAAGCCCTTTCATTTTTCAGATTTTAGTATTTTGTGTTCAATATTTAGTGTTCAACAAATAATAGTATTTATTTGTATTCAAAATAAAAAAGTTATTCCAAAAGACGAATTTAAAATGATTTGACGTATTTACTCACTGGAGCCAATGAAGACAGCCGTGTTATGGTTTTGTAAGTTTCTTTTTATATAAAAAAAATCAATGTTTTTTTTCTTCAAAAAACTTTTTTTTTTAAATGTCAAGACGCCTTTTTAAAATAAGACTTGATTTATATTTCCTTGCAACATATAAAGTTCTACAGCTTTCTGTATAACTTTAGTAACCGCTAGAACGTGGTAAAGAAAGTTATCCCTGTAAAAGATCGTCCTCACGTCATATTTCTGCCGTTTGAATTTCTCGTTCAGGTCGTATTTCTCCGCTTCCAGGTTCATCAGCCACTGCCACAGCTCATTGGCCTTTTCCCTGCGAAGGGAAAGATTTCAGACATTCCGTCGGGATTCATTCGTGAAATAGGTCGTACTTGAGTTTGTCGTCACTCATGTGGTCGATGTTGAGCGGCTTCCGGCGATCGGCCAGGATCTTCTTCTTCTTCTCTCTCTCCGTCTGCTTCTTGGCTCCTTTACGTCCTTCACCCTTCAATCCAACAACGAGAAGACTTGAGATTGGGAGCGGCGGGGTGTGGTCACATGACTTGAACCCATCTTGGACCCACCCGCTGCTGAACGCCGCCGTATTGATGCGTCATGTTGGTCAGCGCTTTCTTCTTCTTGGCGTCTTCATCGTGCTTCTTCCTCTGCTCCTCTTGTTCCTTCCGCTCTCTCTCTTCCTGGAAATATGTTTATTTATTAACAATACTGCCAAACAATTAGCATGTGCTGTGTTAGTAATTACCAAAGTAATTACACTATTATTAGCAATAAGGGATATTATTAACAATGGATACTTGGACTCCAATCAAAGTAACCAATCACATTAATGCTAGGTAAATGTAAATAAAATGACATTTATTTGTATTGATTTCAGCTAAAGAAATCTCTTTTCTTAAAGTTGGATGTCTTTTTGATGTCATAATAGATTTTTTTATAAATTATAAATATTAACAGAAAACATTATGAATTTTATTGATATTGTAATTAATATACAGTATATAAGTACGGTATATTTATAAATATTATAAATGTGAATTATAAAAATGTGGAAAAAAAACGTGTGAAATTTATCGGAAATAGGAGCTTGGAGAAAGGGTGAGTAGCTTCATGTATTTTGAGAGTTGAGTCTGTGTGTAAGACATATAATAACTGACAAGATCTGTGATTCTGGTGTCTTTCATGATGGTAGTTATGGGGAGAGTTTTCTTGCTATTACATCACGTTATAAACGTGACCAAAAAGAAATGCTGTTAAGTGGCCATGAACGAACCAAAATCTATGAATTAAATCATTAGTTTAATAGTACAGCATGTGGCATTATTTCACAATCTTGAAATGAAACAATCTTTTATCTAATGAAAGCAGCATTATTCTTCTCATGAAATAACCGAGAACATAAAAAAAACTATAAAAAACATTTCTGTGAAAAAATAAACCGTACTTTTTCTCATTTTTGATGGCCAGATCTAACAATGTTTTTTCACAAAAACATTAGTGCTCTTTTTTTTTTCCAAAACGCGAAACATGTTCAGCTGATAATCATCAGACTGAGACGGAACAAACTATTCCGTAAATGTGAGAAGGGGGCAATTTCCTCAAAAAGGAGAAAACATAAAAAAAGTTTATTTAATATGTAATTTTTACTACTAAATCACTACTAAAATGGTATTGTTGTTGCAGCTCGCCCCCAAAGACCCTGGGTCCCCCACAATTGTCCTAACCTTGCGCCCCTGCTATTGGATATTAATAACAACGGATACTTGGACTACAATTAGATTATCCAATCACATTGACGCTAAAAAAAAATGTAAATACAATTAAACAAATCCCTTTTATTAAACTTGGATTTATTTTTATTGTAATGTGACATAATAAAGTTATTATAAATAATAAAATACACATTATTACAGATAAAATAATTATGAATTATATTGATATTTTGTATAATATATATTTTTATAGTACGGTATGTTTATAAATAAGTATAAATGTGATTTGTAAACACATCTGAAAAAATGAGTGAAATTTAGGCCTTTACTAATCCAAAACTAATTGTTTTTTGAGCGCGTCCGAGCTGTAAACGCTGGCAGTCATTATGATTTAATATGGACTTCACGTCCACTCACGGCAAGTCTGGCCTGTCTGTCCTTCTCTCGCTCGGCTCGAACCCTCTGCTGCTCGGCTCGCTCCGTTCGCCTCTTATCCTGTTAGAACGCAGACACGATGGCGTGTTCCAGGAGTCTGAGCTTCGTGAAGCATCTGACACTCACGATTCTGTTGACCAGAGCGATGAGTTCCTCCTCGTCTTTCTGCCTCTGGAGGAAATGAGCCTCGATGAGAGACTGAAGCTCGGCCAAGTCCTTCTCCTGACGCTTACGGGTGATGTCCTGTCACACACACACACACACACACAGTCAGTGTGAGTTTGAGCAATGTGGTTCAGATTGAAAATGGTTTGTAAAAGGCATCTACTCACATCAAAATCCACCTTGTCTCCCTCTGGAATCTTTGGTGCTTGGATGTTTGATAGAAACCTGAACGAGAAATATTAGAAGATCGTTGGACTAAAAAGTTTAGTGGATTGTGTCGGACTGGATGTATAGAGAAACATAAAGCTTACTTGGGTTTGGCCTTTGACTCATCAACTATATAGAAAAAAAACAGGAAAAGAAAAATAAATTCAGGAAAACTAATTACATTTGAGAGAAAGAAAAAGTGTTTAGTGCGGAGATGGGGAGAGAGAGAGAGAGGATAGATATTTGAAAGATAGAGAGGGGACAATCAGAAAGAGACAATGAGAAGAAGGAAGAGATGGACGTTTGAAATAGAGAGGAAGACAGAGAGAGAGATTTGAAACCGAGTGAGGACAATCAGAAAGAGACAACGAGAAGAAGAGAGATATTTTTGAAATAGAGAGAGAGAGAAACAAGTAAAGTGAGAAGAAAATGAGAGAGAGAGAGTTGTTACACAATGCTAATATAGAAAAGTAATTTTAAATATTTACATTTCAGTACATGTAAAATATGGAATTTATTCACTAATTATTTATGATAATAGTAAGTCACATACCTTCCTCCCTATTGTAAAAAAAAAAAGTTGCAGAAAAGACAAAAATCGATTAAATTCAATTAAATTAAATGCACTTTTTCAATCAAATAATTTACAAGTGATGAGCTGTGTTTTACAAACCAAAAGTACATGGAAATACTTGAATTTTATATTAAATGTTATTTTGTGAAAGTGTATCTTTCTATTGAAAAATTCATAGTTTTTAGATGTGAAAATTATTTTTGATATTTTTGTTATTTTGTCACTAATGTAAATTCAGCTCATTTATACTGACCATTCAAGAAAACAAAATGAAAATAACAATTCAAAATAAAACACGATTACAAATAAAAAGAAATAAAAGGACTCACTGAACCCCTTCATCCATCGCCTCTTCAGTGTCAGACATGACTGTAAAAACCAATGTACAGTGAATCACAATGGTCCATCACAACCATATCCCAATAAATATCTGTGGACCAGATGGTCTGATGTAAACTCCTCACCTGCTGCTGATGGTTCCTCAGATCAGGACAGAGAAGAGCGTCCAGCGCCGGGCCTTGTTTCCCACTAACATACCGTCACACCACGTGACCAGCATCTTCTCCCATTGGTGTGTGTTAAAAGCCTCTGTCTATTGTTAGACCTTCGCATGCATTTCAGTGGAATTCTAAAAGCAAAGGTTCTGGTCGACCTTGTTTCTCCATGACCATGAAACCCAATACACCCAGAGAACGAGTCAAAGTGATAATGGACCTTTCCCACAGCGTCACGTGACATTCACCTGCTCCAATGATTCGTTCTGGAACTTTTCATATTATTTGATCAATGGAATATTTGCAATCGCACACATTGATTTCAAATCCAGTGATTGTAAGAAGATCTTTATTGATGAAATATATTTAGTAAAGGTCAGGCATTACAGCACGAGCGCGGCGTTAATGGCGAGACATGCAAGACACAGAGTTCTAATAGCAAAAAAACACACAGACGTTTAATGTGAGAGTTCATCTGCAAAACTTTTACAGTCGTTTAAACTACACCGGTGATGACTTACTATCCGCGTCATACAAAAATAAGTGCATAGTTAATAGAAAATGTGCTTTATTAGAAGTACGAAACAATACACCGTGACTAAAATCTTTATCAAATATCTTTATCAAAATATTTGCTTTTACTAAGTAGGTTTGGCAGTAAATTGTTTGTTTGGTGGCATTGGTTGTTAACAGAATTTCTGCGAATTTAACAGCTTGATCTGATCTTATTTCATGGATTTAAAAAGAAAAGTTCTTTTGGATCGTAGCACGAAGCTACTTTTTCCAAATAAAAGTTTTGTCACGTAATAAACGGTTCTACGTTTGTAATTGTTAAGCATTGTAAATGTATATCACATACGTTGTAAATGTATATCACATTTGTTTTTGCCACATTTTTCTTTGTCCTTGTTTTCGTTCCTGGAAAACAAGAGCTCAAACCAGATGAAACCTGCTAATAAATCCTGCGTAAAGTAATAAATAGTCTAGTGTGTGATAGCAACTAATTATTTGATGATATGATAAATGATTTGATGTATAACACAATGTTTTCAGTGTTGTGTCATTTCAAATATTTGAGTTGAAGTGATTTACAGTGAGAAATGCAGATCTTTTTAAATGCAGATCTTTATCAAAGTCCACAGTGTGTGGGTGATAACATGAATATATAATAAATGTACATTAAATGCAAGATTCCACATACGTGACAAGTATTGTCTTCATTATTTTGTGAAAAATCTAGAAATGTAAATCTTCAGGCGCTTCAAGAGTTGGGAGATGTGAAGGTTTTCATCCGTTTCAGCCCAATCGGCACATTCATTTCCGTGTTCCTGTGACATGAAGTAATGCACACGTGTCAATGAGTCGACATACAGTACTAGCGGCTTACATTTGCTCTACATCATCCATGGCCATGCGCTGCGCTTTTTCAACACTTCCTCAAAAAAGCCGACCGAAATCGATCGTCCTCCCTCACCTGTTCACTGTTAGTGCTTTAACACGTTGGTGCCGTGACCCGCATAAATAAACATGGCCGCATTGAGTGACACGCTCCGAGGACTCCAGTTGTGCGACAAATACCGAGCGCATTGTTGTCCGCCTGGCTCTCAAGGTCAGATTATGCTAAGCTACGTAGCTTCTTCACATTACAGGACGGGTTTGGGGAAACGGAGGTGATGGAGCTGCGTGTATCGCAAGATAATACTTTCATCCTTCCTTTATCTGGGGAAATTGGACAGGGCTCACTCCTGTGGCGGGGAGTAGTGATGTGTCGTTCGTGAACGATTCGTTCACCATGAACGAATCTTTCATATGACTCGGAATGAACGGGTATTCTCAGTGAACGATAGTATCGAGCAGCAGCACTCAGTACGTTCGTGATTCGTACAAACGGATTCGATTCACCGTTCATTTGATTCACTTGTGACGTGGCCGCGATAAAGCTGTTAAAAGCAGATGTAGGACGTAGATCAAGTTTTGCTAGGAATTAACATGATTTGAATAGATTTGTAGCTATTTATCTATTATTTGTTGTCCGCTGGAGCAAACCATGTTGTCTTTTGCGTACATATATTGTTTCAGATGAATGGCGCGACCACCTTTACAGCGCCCCCTGCTGGAAATGAACCAAATGACCGAATCTCAAAATGACTCGTTCACTTTACTGTTCGAGAATTAAAGATTCGAATCAGTTAATGGAACTTCCCATCACTAGCGGGGAGGCCGAACAGCTGCGGGCGGGAATGCCGTGCGTCACTGGCTCTGTGCCACGCAGCAGTGAAGCGGGAGACATTATGCCCGACACGCTGGCCGCGTCTTTAAATTTAGCGCGTGTGATATTTGGAGGAGAGATTTACAGCCGCGTCGGCCACATCGGTCTCCCGGTTCAGACGTGCTGTCACCACTGCGGCACACGGCAAAGTCACGTAAAAGTCACTCACCGTTCGTGACGAATCGGCTTTTGAGCGGAAACACCTGCAGAACACACCGTAAAAACACTGTGAATTTGGAGTATGTATGTTGCTTTATTAACGACTGTCGTCACGTACGTTGAAGTGTGTCAGATCAATTTGGAATTGGTTATTAATACTGTACGTATATGCATGTGTTGACTATTGTTGAAATTTGCAAGTTTAGTACTAAGTTCAAGTTCTGAGCATTTATAAGGCGCTTTTTACAACTTTAACTGTCTTAAAGCGCACGTGTGTAAATGTAAGAGGATTGTAGCTTTTTATTCATTAGTCGTTGGTGTGAAGTAAATGGCTATGATTATCACTATGACTATGATCATGACCAGTGAGTAAGCACATATGCGACAGTGGCCAGGTAAAAAAACTCTGGGAGAGCCCGGTGTTCTGAACATAAATCAATATAAAAACCTGCATAAACACACATGTATTTTTTATATAAACACTTAATCAGGCACGATCACACACTTTTGAACTTATACAGTATTTTCAGTATACTGTACACACATTTATATATACAGCATGAGACTTATACAGGGGTACATACAACGTGTGTGTGTGTGTGTGTGTGTGTGTGTGTGTGTGTAAATTGTGTATGTATATTAAATATATATGTTAGATGAATTAATGTATTTTATAAACACTGCTGTGCACACATACAATAATCTATATATTAATATTCACATTTGCTGTACATTCATCTTACCAAACATACACACATATTTATTATATGTACTGTAAGCAGACTTTTACTTTGCAATACACACACACACTTTACCTTCGCTGGAGCTGAGCCTTTAGTTTCCCACAGGCTGCGAGGTTTCGTGACTTCAGCTGGTTTCTGTTCCTATAGTGTAAATTGTTTTTACATTATACTCCTGGATTTAAACAAACTTTTATAACAGAACAAACACAAGCAGACAACGGGAAAAGAATAAGCATACTATAAATATACTGTGTGAACTGTATTATTTATAAACACTTTCAAGTTATTGCAAGTTTTTTAAAAAGAAAGAAAATACGTATTGTTATATTGTTTTGCACATGTCTTTTAAAATACGGAAATGAATGGCTTTATATAACTACATTTATAATTATTTAACCCTGTTTTATTATCAATCGCCTTTTGGGCTTGTGGCTAAAATGTGTTTTTTTTTAACGAACTGAAACCGAAATTCTAGATGTAATACACTAAAGCTCCGCTAGAGGGTCTCGTGGTGTCGTACAAAATCCGCACCACTTCCAGTCGCTGAGAGAATTCCGCACGTTCTGAGTTCACTGTCCGAACATTAATTTATAAGACCGGATCGTTCTCTGCTCCGTCAGCATTTATAATTTTGTTAAACCAGTTAAACTGATCATTTGTTTGAATGATTTGAATGAAAACCGAAGGGTACAAACAGTACCGCATACGCAAACACTCCTTTTGAGAGAGAGAGAGACGAGGGGGGGGGGTCTAGAAATGTCTTACATTTAAAAAAAATCTTACATTTCTAGATTTTTCAATCAGAAAGAGAAAACGAGAAGAAGGGAGAGAGATGTTTGAAACAGAGGGAGACACACACACACACACACACACACACACACACACACACACACACACACACACACACACACACAGAGAGAGAGAGAAACATAAGTGAAGAAAAAGAGAGAGTGGTAGAGAGAGAGAGGCGAAGTGAGAGGGAAAGAGAGTGAGAGCATTAAAGCAACTTTCAATAATTCGACCTAATTTACTGTTTCACAAAAGCACACAAAGACAAAAACACCTCTAATTTTAATCTGCTGTATATTTCGATTTGATGGAATCCCAGTCATGTGATTCATTTATCCATCATGACCGTTAGGTGGCGCTAATGACCAGAAAACCCGCCACCAAGCGTCGTAAAATGAACTCGACAGTATGGAAGGCCGTTTCCGCCACAAAATTATATTCTGACTTTTTAATCTCAGAATTCCAAGTTATTAAGCCAGAATTCTGGCTTCCATACGATAGCGAACAATCTTTTTTTTTTTTTTTTTTTTTTTTTAATAAAATCTCAAAAGTTAACAGTCTCACAGTTGTGATGGGGGGCTTCTCCGGTTCAGGAGGCGGCTTTTGTTCCTCTGACTTGGGGTCTGGGGTCTTGGTCTTCCAGCTGTTAATGCGTCCAGCCACGCCGATGTTCAGAGCAGAAGTTTCCTGAGAAGAATAACGAGTTAATCTGGAGCTCCACGTTCATCTAAGTTCTCCTGCTCCTGCCTTGGTGAGCGCTGGGGAGCTGATGGGACTGACCACGTGGCCCTTCTCCCACAGGCTCTTGATGTTCCTCACTCCTTCGGCCACAGGAACGTCCACGGGAGATTTGGGTGATTTGGTGACTTCTTTGGTCTGAGAGCGACAGATTGAGAGTGAACTGTGGGTGGTGGGAGAAGATGCGGTGGTCTCCATCCTTTACCTGCACAGCAGTCGTGTATTGTTCCAGTCGGTTTCCAATCTTGCACACTAACGGAGTGTGTGAGGTTTTCACTGGACTGAACACACACGAGTGTCATGATGAAACTCTTAATGCGAAACGACTTCTTACCTTTTAAGAGCGGATTTATTCAGAAACTCAGCCTTCTCTCCAATCTGTTGAATATAAAACACGAGAATCTTTTCAAGACATACGTATTAGAAACAGACGGATAATTGCACAGACAGTCAGGCATACAAACCGGTAGAATTGTAGGACTTAATAATTGTAGTGGGAAAGAAAAACACGTCGCTGGATAGATTAGATTAGATAGAAAGAGAGAGAGAGAGAGAAACTGAAAACAGACAGAGAAACTGCTAGATCAGGGGTGTCAAACATACGGCCCGCAAGTAGGTTCGATCAGGCCCGCCGAATTGTTTGAAAAAAAATAGAAAAAAAACATTTTTTTTTTTGCTGCAATTCATTGATTGTCCGCTAAGGAGTAGATTTCCATCGGAGTAGAACGCTGCATCACTGAGACGGACAGAATCTTGTTAAGAATGGAAAACAGGTGTTATCCGCTACCTATCTGCTACAACCTCATTAATCAAAATGTTCCAAACGGAGAAAGATAGATAAATAGTGTAAATGCAAACAGTATTTAAGGCTTAAATACTGTTTGCATTTAAATATTGCATGTTTCATTTATGAAGTTTACAAATGTGACTTTCTTCATTGCACATTTAATATCACTCTCCTTAGTTTGTAAGGTGTATGCAGGGATTTAATTTATATTTTATATAAGTGGTTTAAAATTCAGTTCTTTAAAAGCCTCAAGTGCAATACTATATTTTTCATTACCAATTTAAGTTGTGTGCCTTTGTACAATCAGTGGGATAAGTTGCAATGCCTAAATGTGAATGATAAAGGTAAATTGCACATTTGTAAGGAATTATGAGGAAATTCATGGAATGTTTTGTAAAAGCATAGTTTATTAAAATTCAATATGTTCCTAATGTTCTTGTGCTTCTTTACACCAAAACAAAGAAAATACATGATATTTTTATATTTAATGCAGTGTATGGTATAATTTTAATGGTCCGGCCCGCCAGACATCTCCTTAGGGCGTATGTGGCCCGCTATGCGAAATGAGTTTGACACCCCTGTGCTAGATAAACTGACAGGTAGACAGACAGACAGATAGATAGATAGACAAACTGAAAACAGACAGATAGATGGATGGGTGGATGGATGGATGGATGGATGGATGGATGGAGATGGATGGATAGATAGATAGATAGATAGATAGATAAAAGATAGACAAAACTGAAAACAGACAGACAGATAGATTGATTGATAGATAGATGGAGAGAGGGAACAGGACCTTGGTTGAAGCTCCCTTTGGGGCGACAAACAGAGTCTTGGATCCTTCCTTCAACTCCTCCTTCAGTTTTTTCTTTTCTGCTGCTTCTGCTCTCCTTCTCTCAATCTCCTCTTTCATCTTTTTCCTTTCCTCCTGTTCGTTCAAGAGCAGACCACGCCAGACTAAAATTAGATTACTGTCTTTTTTTATGTCAACTTTGAGTTAATCTGACACATAATTCTGGGCTCCATCAAAGACTACTGAGCAAACGTCAGAAGTTAAAGCCCCGGTGAAAGCATGTGAAGATGACCATCCATCACCAGAACAACGCTCTTCAGAAGAATGCAGGATCTCTTGTCCTTTACCTCCTCTCTAGCCGTCTTCTCCGCCAACTGCTGTTTCCTCTGCTTCTCCTCCTCCTCCAGGATCTTCTTCCTCTCCTCCCTTTTCTTCTTCAGCTCCTCTAGCTCGGCCTCGGCTGTTTGCTGCTTCTGCTTCATCTTCTCCAGGGTCTCGCTGTCGGTCTCATTCCGCCTACGCTGAAGCTCCAGCAGCTTCCGTTCGGCTTCCACCTTCGCAAAGGGATTCGGCTTTTCCTTCTCGCCAAAGGAGCTGAAGTTTGGGAAGATCTTCAGATGAGACATGACATGGATGGGATAATAATATGCTTGATTTATAGGAGCTCAGAAATTGATTAGAACCTTAAAGCCTTCTCCGGTGTCGTGGATTGGGTGATGGTGTTTGGTTGATCTTGTGGCTTTGACACTTTCAGCTTTAATGGAGATTTATTACATTGATTAGGTTCTTTTATGCCTCCAAACATCAGCATCTAATAGTTGGCGTGGACGTGTGATGCTATTTTACTCACCCTGTCACGTGAAAACAAAGCCTTTGGTTTTTCTTCCCCAACCTGAAGAAAAATAAAATAAAAAAACGAGACCTTAAAAACCTCAAAAATGGAAAATACCAGAATGTGACCAAAATTCAGCCGCGTGCTGAATCTAAAAAGTGTAGAACATACTATATAGAATATACTAACAGACTTTGTAACTTTACTTGAGTATTTTTTTAGCGGTTGCACTTTTTTGCTCTTTTCTGTTTGACTGAGACTGACTTTTTGTTATTTTTTCTATTTTGTTCTGTGATTTTGAAACATTGAGGCGTTAAATTACAATATTAGGAAATACAATATTTAGGATAAAACGTTTTATAGAGTTCCTTGTTTTTCCACATTTCTTGGTGTTTGTTAGCCTTCCTAACAAGTAAGATACTTTTACTCAAGTCTTCTTGGACTTTTGAAGCGGAGTAATTTTTACAGTAAGGTACTCGGTACTTTTACTCAAGTATGGTCTTCAAGTACTCTTTACACCTCTGACACAAGACACTTTAACCATCTGCCAATTCGGTGATCATGAAGTGAAGCTCAGAAACAAGGTCCATACCTCTTCCTTCTTTGTTTTGAGCTTCTCCGCAGCTTTTGGCTTGGCCTCGTCCAGATCTTTTTTCCATGGACGTTTCTCCTCAACCATCTTCTTGGGTGCTACTTGTTTCTCCTCGAGTCTCTTCAGTGGTGTTGATTTTTCTTCAGCTTTCATTTTGAGCTCGACCTTCTCCACTTCTTTCTTCTGGGTTTGTGTTTTAATCTCAACTTTTTTCACTAATAATTTCGTTTTCTCTTCGGCTGGTACTACAGGTTTTACTTGATCTTTTGTTTTGCTCCCCAGATCTTCATTTTGTTTCCTAACGGCCTCCTCAGTCGGCTTCTTTATTGGTTGTCCAGTCTCTGGTTTCTTGTTCTCCTCAATCTTCTTCACCTCAATCTTCTCCTCAATCTGTGGTGCACACGAACTCTCTTTGACTTCGACCTGAACTTGATCCTCTTCTGCAGATTCGGATCCCAGACCTTCATCATCGGCTTCTTTCTTCTCTAAATCTGCACTTGCTAAATAAAATTCTTTCGTTTCTCTATTTGCACTGACAGATTCGTCCTACAAAAAATAATGGTGGATTTCAAATAGACTCAAGCTATAAATCAGTTGAAGGCAACCAATGTTTTTTCGGGTTTAAAACCCTAGAACCTTTCAAATAAATCTGGAAAGCCACAGACCTTCGTTGGTGCAGATGGTTCATTGAGTTTCTCCTGAATGGAATCCTGTGAAGAAGTCCAGACAGAAATCAAGTAACGCCCAAACCAATCAAACATCGATTAAACATCCTCAAACTTGTTTTATAAAACCAAAAAAGCATTTTTGTGAATCTGTTGGAAAGAGCAACCTGTTCTTCAAAGGTGGACGTCTGTGGTCTATCTTCTGGCTCTGGTTGGTTAATTTTCTCAGGAGATTCTTCAGGTTTCTCGCTTGTGGTGACCACCTCATCATCCTCTGCTTCTGCGTCTGTTCTCTCATTCTCTTTAATCGACATTTCTTCTTGCTTTTCTTTTTCCCAGAAGTTGTTTTCTGATGGTCGAAGGTCATTTTCCACATCTCTATGGTTTGGCTCGTCCGCTGTAGAATCAGTGGTGACGGTCTCATTCGTAAAAGTTGGGTCAAATTCTTTTTGTCGCTCCAAAGCTTCCTGCATCCTCTTCTGTCTCCTCTCTTCTCTCCTCGCTATTCTCTCCAGAAGGACCTGGTCGTCATCCTCGGTCGATGGAGATCCTGTGATCAACGATGTCGTCTCAACACTGAACGGAGACATTAGAGGGGGTGTCGGTTGGTTGAAAATTGATTGCAATTTTTTTTTGACAAAAATAAAAGTTGACAGAAATTATTCAACCGTAATGAACTTTCATTTACAACATTTTCAAAAAAAATGTTTTTCAAACAAATTGCACGCTTTATTCTTTTAACAAGTTGATTTTTTTGCATGTTTAAAATGAAAAAAAAAAAAGTTTTTCATTTATATAATTTTTTTTTTATATATAGCTTAATTGTGAGATTTTATTGTTGAGGCTTTACAGTGTAAAATGATGGGTTCAACTTAATAAATGAAGCTAACGGACTGCAAATCTTTTAATTTACTCAACTTTTGTAGTTAATTAGCATGCAACTTGTTTTTGAAAGTTCACAGAGTTGACTTAATGCCTTAACTAATGTGCCAATAGTCTGTCAAAAGTCAAAGTCTGTTCTGAATTTATCCGACGCTTTAATCCTTAGAAAATTATGATGAATTATAGTTGTAAAATGTAAATATAAAAACAAATTGTACACTTGCCTAGTTTTGTCTTTTATATCAGAAAAGTAAAAAAAGCAAAAATAACTTTCAAGCATGCTCTTTCACGTATAATACACTTAAAACCACTTAAAAATACACTTAAAAGTGTGATACTTTTTAAAATGAAAAAGGTTTTTTAACAATTTGCAGGTTGCTTTTTTCCCTTTTTTGTGTGTCTTTTGTGCTCAAACTACCTGTGTGATTCTTCCGAGGTGCTTTTGGTCTCTTCGTTCTCCATATTGCGCAGACGTTCTTGACGGGCCCGTCTCCGACGCTCCCGTGCTGCCTCCTCTTCATCATCGTTTGAGTTCATCCTCGGAGGAAATGGAGACTTGAGGTTAGAATTCCATTCTTCCGAATGAATGCAGACAGACAACACTGACAGATTTATGAATGATTCTTGGCCCGTTGCAGGAAGAGCATGTGGAGAAATCTATCCTATAAGCTTCATCTCTCCCTGAAGAGCTAATAATGATTCTATAGGAGCAAAGTGGTCCTGAAATGAATCTATAAAACAACTAGACAAGCTTTCAGGATAAATTATTCTTTATATGTATGAATTTAAGATGAAAATACATTGAGGCTATGGTGTAAATGTGTTCTCGTCGGTGGTGTAAGGTACTTGAGTTAATAGAGTTGGCTACTTTGTACTTGCAGTGAGTATCAAAAATTCGATGAATACATTTGTGAATGAGCGTTGCACGTTTTGCTAATTTGAGTTTGGCTGAGATTGATTTTTTGTTCTTTATTTAGTCTACGTTATTTGTCTTACTCCATTTTGAAACATCGAGGTGCTAAATTTAATCTCTATATTAGGAAATAGCACCTTATAAATAAACTCTGTCCTGTTTTCCACAGTTCTTGGTGTTTTTGAGTCTAAATTCAGTGCGATTCAAATACTCAAGTTCTTTTAAAATTGGATTCTTTATGACTTTACCTCAAGTCTTATTGGAATTGGTGACTTGTAACTTGTAATGGAGTAATATTTACAGTAAGGTACTTTTACTCAAGTATTTACAGGTACTCTTTACACCTCTGGTTATCGCGGCAATTTGTCTGACTCACCAGACCAAACACTTCAACTAAGGTTGCAATATTTACGTATATTTTCCCAAGGACTTTTCTTCTCATATGTTAAAATGCTCAGCCATCTCCCTGAAGCTCTAGCGTTTAAAGCAGTCTGGATTCAGTTCGCTTGATGGTGTTTACAAGGCAGTGAGAGAACTTGAAATGGACAACTGATGGAGAAGGGTTTTTATTCTCCCCATCTCCTCCTCACTTCCTACTCCAATGATTCGCAGATGTTCTAGATGGTAGAAAGAAGCCCATAACAGGCACCACGATTCCGAGACAACAGCGGAAATCTGAAACAATCCGGTCTTCTCTGGGAGTTCCAGGCACAGAAGGTCATCCAGAAAAGACAAAAAGATGGAGTATCCGTGACTTTGTTGAGAAGGATATGTCTTCTGGATGGAGTGTTGTGGAATGATTACAAAAGCTCTCAGGCCTCCTTGAGGATGAAATGCAAGATGTGATGGAGGTAGAACGTTTACAGTCTTGACAGAGATTAAAATATTATGGATGAGGATTGAAATAAAAGCAGCAAGCAAAACATTCCAGTGATTGTGGAGATTTACTCAAGTCGACGGAAAAACATCAGAGCAATTACGAAATGATATAAAATCCAGGATGTTGATAAAAACAACAGAACGTGGATCACAAGTGGGCTTGTTTTTTTTCTGGGGGGCCGAATGAGAAGATGGAATTATTGTGAAGGGCTCTATGTGTGAAGTTTACATATTCTACCAGTGTTTGCGTAGGTTTCCTCTGGGTCTCCGCTTTCCTTACACAGTCCAGTGACAAGCAGGAGAATTAGAGTCTGAAAAATTTACCATATTTGGTGAGTGAGAGTGTGTATGTCTGTGTGTTCTGCTCTGTGATTGGTTGCCTTCAGGCTCAGGGTTGCTGTGATTGGCTCAAACTTCCCACCACCCAGAAATGGACTGAAATGTTTAATTTACACAAAAATATGCTAAATGTTTTATTTATAATGATCACATTAGTTTTACTTATTAATTGGAAAAAGTAAACAATTAAATGTCACTTTCAAATTATTTGGCGATATATAATGAATAGTTAAAATGCAGCTTTAAATATAAAACGCTAATATGATTGAAAGTGATAACCATCTGGTGATTTGCTTCAAACGCAGCACGTAGATGAAACAGCAAAGTCGTGATGATTTCCTCACACTTAAACAACTCTTCACACTCTTTTCTTCAGCGCTGCTCAAAGAGAATATCCAATTTCCCAATTCTTTCCCAGTAAACTTTCTATTTTTTCTACAAAGACAAGATGTGGGAAACGTTCTGTGTGGCTTCTTTTCTCAAGCTTCATCAATCTTTACAAAGTTCTGGTTCTTTGGGCACATGTACGCTTAATAGAATTAGAGAGAAAAGGGATATACATAATTACGGCAATATATTTAATGTTATATTTAAAATAAAAACATTTTTTTTTTATTTTTGTTATTTCTCTATTATGACACAGACAGACAGATAGATAGACAGAGAGAGAGAGAGACAGACAGACAGACAGACAGACAGACAGATAGATGCTTTTTTTCTGCAACACTCTGTCATAACCAATAAAACAGAAAATGGTTTTCTATACAAACTATACGTAGCAAGAGATTTATGTTTTTAATTAGAAGTGCCACCAAGTGCTAAACAGACATGGAGTTTAATAGATACATGCAGAAAACATATCTGATAAAGTTTGGGCTGTGACACTTTAATGGGTGGTGGCAGAATAATAATAATAATAATAATTTTAAAATCCACAAAATTACAACAGAATATCTAGCAATTGAGTTTGAACCCTTAAATACTACCGTATTTATAAAATGTATAATGAGTGACCAGTCAACTGAGAAAAAGATCCGTAAACAAAAGGTGACTTTTACGAGCAGATGAAACTTTATAAGGAATGGAGAGATGAGCAGAGGCATGGTTGTTTGGATCAGGCAGACACAGGCCAGAGAATTACTGACAGTTCTTAAAACGGTCCTGAACACTGTGCTGCTGACAGTGATGTGAGGTTTATTACATCATCTACGTACAAACCCTCATACTGAAGATGTGTGAGATATTACCCAGACCCACTGCTTTTACAACCAGTGTCGTTTCTTCCCTCACCCTGTCAACTCTCCCATTCTGTTCTTGCCAAATACTGATCCGGGAACTCAATTACATGTTCAAAATGAGTTCCAACTTCTGTACATGTAATTTATTAAACCCGGCTAACTTTTGTACACTTGTACTTTTGTACCAACTTTTTGACCAACTTCTCTAAACTTGATTGTAATTAAGTAGCACCTCAGTACGTGTGTTTAAGTAACACCTGACCTGCTTTTGTACAAGAACTTGTGAGTAAAATTGTGGGATAATTTAAGGGATAAAGAGATAAAGCAATGCACTAACCTAAAACATTTCAAATATAAATTTAAAATGGACATTCATTCAAACTATATTGATAACGCGGAATCCATTTTTTAATCATTATAAAAAATATTTATCTCAAAGGTCTAAGTTAATGTATGATGTTGCTGTGGATACAGTCTTCATGTGTTAAAGTTGAATATAAAAGGGGGTAGGACTAGATAAGCTGTACTTATTTCTACTCCCTTTCAAGCATGTATTATAGGAAAGAACTAGATGATTGTAGATGTTGTTATGATGTGTTATGTAACCATGTTCGAATAAATAAATAAATGAGAAAAAAAACAGGAAAAGGAAAACGAGAAAAGTAAGACCAGGCAAACTTCACAAGTATTTGTAATTAAGTAATCAGTTTCAATTAAGTAACACCACACCACCTTCTCTACAATTTCTTGTAAAAAGTAACACCTGACCAACTACACATGTACTTGTAATTATGTAACACCTGACCATCTGTCCTACAATTGATTGTAATTAAGTAACACCTCACCACCTCTACAATTGATAGCAATTAAGTAACATCTAGCCAACTTCTGTACAATTAATTGTAATAAGTAACACCTGATCAACTTCACAAGTACTTGTATTAGGTAACACCTCCCCAACTTCTGTAAGTACACACTCTTGTTTTAAGTAACAAGTGAAATTGTATAGAAAACTTCTAAATACTGTAGATACTTTTGACTAGCTAAAATACAACAAGCTTCTGTAATACTGTATTACTGTCATCAAGTAACCAACAAACCAAAAAAAGTACCAAATGTCAAGTAGGTAGTGAGTTTGTTCTCGCTTCCTCTGGTGATAGTAGTGAACACGTGTGTGACTTACTTCTCCGCCTCCCGCTGCATCTCTTCTCGCTTCTGCCTCCGTATCTCCCTGCGGCGTTCAAAGTCAAATTCCTCTTCCATGATTATCCCTGTATGAGAAGTGAAGAAAGCATGAGTGTGCAGCACAGAAGCACATGCTCCACAACTCCAACATCAACACTCTACTCATTTCTATTCTAAAGGATGGATAATCTAAGACAGATTTCGGAGACGAGTCCAAAGTGGAATTTCAAAATAATTACTTTTTGGAAGCATTAATGAGCTTCTGCTTTCTCTGGACTTTGAAACAATTGGCCGGTTTTTGCACGTTCCAACCTGCCAGTCAAACTGCAGTGGTTCAGGTCGGCAGGGCAAATCCTCGCAGGTGCACGATACCCATGTGTCAGTCACAAGAGCCATTAGACACCACCATCATCATCCATCACTACCTCCACAGCGCTTCTTATTAAACTCAGCTCCAGGAATGTCAGCTATGTGCGACCAAAACCCGAGTTCTAATCCAGACCAATTCAGAAATAACCTTGACAACCACACTGGTGTTCGAAATCCAAGACAGATTTTGAGCACATTTTTAATGTTGTTAAATGCAAATGCTTGCGATCTGAAATCAACTGGATTGGGGAAAAGCGAGAAACAGAAGTTAACCTTTTCAAAGAAATAGAGCTACAACTTGTATTTGCTCATTTAAATACAGTACTTAGACACTTTACTTTACAGTCATTTGGCAGACGCTTTTATCCAAAGCGACTTACAAAAAGAGTAAAGCAATGACGTGAAAGCAATTTGTCTCTTCTCATTTTCAAACTATTACTTATTTATATAGTACTTTTTATACCAACTATTGTCTGTTCCTGTTCCTCCTGTTAGTGCTTAATTTCTTTTAATACTGTAGTAATAATGAAAATCAAATCATACTACGTAATTCAAATTCAATTTTAATTGTCATATACACATTATACATAGTACAACAAGCAATGAAATGTATTTTTCCAATCGTCCAGCAATTTAAACTGTGTGTGTTAGTGACTGTAGTTCAAATTACTTTATATCAATTCACCTTCATTTAATTTCGAAGTTCCTAGTTTTTCTAATAGTTCTTAGTATTCTTAGTTTTAGTAGTTGCTCTTTATTTTTTGTAGTTTGTATTTTACGGTACTAGTTTTTTTGTATTTTTATCTTTTTTCTTCATCTTCATAGTTTTTCCTTGTATTTAATTCATGTTTTATCTTTATTTCTTTTTCTATTTCTTTTGTATTTTTTTTTTAAATCTCCTACCGTTTTTTGTATCTCTTTCTCGCATGCACACTCTCCCACCCCATATTTAAAGGACACGTTTGTTATTACAGTGTTTGTTTATATCTGCATGTATGTTTGGCAAAATGTATAGAAATTTCTAATAATATTGTTATGTCATATTGGGGCCCCGCCCCACCCCTTCCCAGCCCCCTTTACTCTAAACTTACCAACAACTCAGTTACAACCTCTGCCTTAAAATTACATGACCCTCAAAAAGATCCTCAAAGTTGTGGGGCCCTAGACAAAGACCCCACAAGCACACAACGGGGCCCCACTTTGTGCTAAAAACTAGCATTGCTGGGCCCAAGTTTGTGCTAAATGCAGGAACACACAGACACACACACACACACACACAAACACAAAGCATGTGGCACTCAAGAACACTTTCAGACCTAGTTTCCCTTTTCCTGTTCATATCAAATCTGGCTCTGAATGAAAGAATGTGCAGAATGCTCTGGAGTGCAGTGGGCTTGTTCTACATCTCCTTCAGTCTCACCACAAGGTCCACAAATCATTTCCACGTGATGGAGACGGAGACGGAGAGCCCATCCTGACGCACACATCTGTGACTGATTCCAGAAGCAGGGCAATTTTCCCTCGGCATGGCTTTCATTTCAGTGTGTTTGAACGCTCCAGCCTGACCAGTCCTGTCCCAAGCAATCCTCTTCTTCTGCAGAACAAAGCTCACAGATTCATTCCCAAAAATGAATGTGCTGCGAGCGTAATGGACCCTGGAGTGTCAGGAAATCAGACTTTTGGAGGTGTAGCTGTACCACCCAAGTAAATCTGGGTGTAAAACTGTCCGTGAGCACACGTGAAGCTTTATGACGTGTGGACAGAACACGGCTGAGCAGCCAGAACACACATCAGCCTGGGACGTTCGGAACATTCGGGCCAAAACCAACTAAACCTGCACGAGAAATGGTTCTTAGTCACTGATTAGGTAGATATTATACATTTATGTTTCTATTGTATCTACTTTAGTTTAGTATCACTGATCTATGATCCATTTCTGGATCATATGGAGCTGGATTTCCAAAATATCTAGACGGAAGGTCCGACACTTTCCAGATCCAGTAAAGTTCAAGTTCAAGTTTATTCATATAGCGCTTTTCTTAGTTTTAGGCCAACGCAAAGTCGCTATGCAGAATTAGGGGGGAAAGAAGAGAGAAAAGAAAAGATTAAGAAAATGTACATTGTTCATCTTTGTTCCAAAATTAGGAAAAAGAGTCAGTTAAAAAAAGAAAAATGAGAAATGTCCATTGTTCATCGGTGTTCAGACTACTGGATATGACCTGAAGAGCAAGCTAGAAAGACAGAAAGTGTAAAGTGAATAGAAAGAAAGCAAGGTGTAAAGAGTAGCTGAAAATCATACTTGAGTAGAAGTACAGATACCTTACTGTAAAAATTACTCCATTACTAGTTACATACAAGTCACCAATTCTAAGAAGACTTGAGTAAAATTACTTCACTCAAACTGAATGTGGGCTAAAGAAACACCAAGATATGTGAAAAACAAAAAACTCTTTATTCATGAGGTTTAATTTCATATTATAAAAATGAAATTTAACTACTCAATGTTTCAAAATTGCAGAACAAAATAGATCCAAAAACCCCCCATAGAGTCAATCTCAGTCTAACTCAAATGTGCAAATATGTGCAACCACTACTTGACGTGATGTAGCTCGCTCATAATCAGCATTTAGTACCTTCAGCATCCTGCAGGTGGCGATCTTGCCTCGTCCACTCAAGCAATTAACCGCGGTACAAAAAATTGCCGACTTGTCGTGCACATTGTACTAACGGGGAATAACGAGGAACGGTAAGTGTCCGTTCAAATGTAGTGGAGTAAAGAGTACTTTCCAGCTCCAGTAAAGAAAGTAAGTTTGTCCTTAGGGACTGTGTCTAAATCATAGCTGTAATGATCGTAACTAGGGACCATGCTCTGTATTTAACCATCAGTGAGGTTACACACACACACAAACCCGGAGCAGTGGGCAGCCTTAGGCAGTGGTATAGGGGGCATCTGGGGGTCCACTTTACTCTGAGGAAACAAACAGAATGGACCGGGTCTCGCACTTGAGTTTGTAAATTCAAACTCTGGTTTTAATCTAAATTAGTGTTTTGATCTGAAACCAAAATGTACGAGCATCTGGTGGTTGTTGCGGAATAAAGCTGTAAAGATGAAAGACATTTTGGTTTACGCCAGACCGACTACGATTTCAGATTTATTATTCCGTCCATAAAAGCAACTGATTCAAAGCCGTACAACAATCATGTGCCAGTTGAAGCTCTAGCTCAGTCCTGTCGACAGCCAAAGTTTTATCGAGAAGCAGAAGTAAACATCTTTGGCTTATTTGGAAAGGCTGTCGATTCATACGAACAAGATGAAAGTTTAATCAGAGTTGTCTGGCGTCTTCAGCAACTTGAGCCATTCAACTTCTTTGCTTTTCTGGCCCATCTGTTGAAATGAGCAATTAGCATCAGCGCTAGCAGCTACGCTGAAGCCTGAAATCACATGAAGAACAACACGCCGTACATGGCTGAACATTGGCGAACACTCGAGCCGACAACAATCTCCAGACACAGGCACAGATGAGGGAATCCCGACGCTGTCTCGTCGCTTAAAGGGGAAAGAAGCCAACCAACTTTGTTTTGGACCCCAAAAAAAACCCTGAAGGCTTTTTCTAATATTAGGATTTAGTGTATAGATCTAAAGTAATTTAAGTAATTTTTTTCTACTATACAGTACATGAAAAAATAATACTTCAAGGCGCAGAGCAAAAATAGCCTAAAGAAATAATATCAAAAATTAAAAATTAAAATTCTGAATCTGTTATTAGACTGATATAAGACTGATTAGACAAAAATATCATTCAGTATCAAGTGAAAAAGTAAAATACATTTATAATAAAATATATCAATGTTATATATAACAATATAAAAATTGTTATAATAAAATATATAATATGTAATATTTGTAATCCCAATAAACACATGCCCCCCGACAACATGGCTTAAGGCTGCCCACTGCTCTGGGTTTGCGTGTGTCACTTCACTGTGTGTGTGTGTACATATGTAGCAAGCCTCCTGTAAAATTAACATACTTTATTACCAAATGTTATTCATTACTTACACATATGTGCAAAAACGAGATTTATTGTTTATATTCAAGATATTTTGGCCCGTCAAGAATGTATTTTCGCAGCGTGTGTATTATTTTCAGCTCGCCGGCATCATTTCAGAGATGTTGTGTAATGCTGCAGGTGCTCGCGGCTCTACACTTCCCGACAGCATTCAAAGAGAACACTTCTAATGAACTCCGGCTGCGTTTGATCCTAATTTCCCATCGGCTTCCTAAATACGACTGCACGTAATGACTTCCATGGCCGTGGCAGTGGGAACAGGTGGCTTTCTCCTGCTTCCTGCGCAGAAACTGTTTAAAGTTCATTCCGTTTCTTTATTTAGCCAAACAGCCCAAAAAGGGAAAAACAATTCCTCTTTTCGCTATGTCCGAAATGTTCCAAATAAACAGCATCGGATGTTAGCAAACAGCATTGCACCTTGGAGGAACGTCCGAGGAACGTTGGAGGAACTGGACCTCGAGGTGCTCAGAAAAGAAGCTTAATTGCATTTAAACACATTCCGTGTCCCCTGGGCTACAAGACATTGATCATGTCCAGATGAGTCCCCACGGATCTTCAAGGAGATGCTCTCATGCCTAGTGGCTCAGACCTTGTAAGGGAACGGCCAGACTTGGCAGGAGCGTGTTCCAGTCCCGAAGCTGTTCCACCACGAGACGCCTGGATATCGTACAATAAACAGTGTGAGGCGATGGAACCCATTCAAGGACTGATCTTCAGCTCTGCTCTGGATTTCTGCACGTTCGATTCAAAGGAGGGTTGAGTTACACCAACCTCACACTTTTGGAATTATTAATGTGCCAATTGTCAAACAACTGGTTGTGTTGTAGGCCGAACGTTCAACGTTTTTTTTTTTATGTATTCAATGGTGCAGATCTCATGCCATTTTCAAGTGTGTGAGCTTCAACATCTGGCTGCAATATCACACGTGTAGATTGATTAAGCCGAGTTTTTCGGATAACTACAGGTGTGTCCACAAATTCAACTCGCAACGTTTACTGAGCAGGACCATAAAAATGAAAGGTGTAAACCATACTTGTGTAAAAGTACCTATACTGTAAAAATCATCAATTTTTTTGCACCAAACGGAGTAGCAATACTAATTTCATTGTAACCCTGTAATACAACGACAATTAAGGCATTCTATTCTATTCTATTCTATTTGTCTAAAGCTAACCTGCTAAGAAAATCTTGTTTTAGTGTAAAGCAAGATTTTGAGTATTACTGTACATTGCTCATTACCAATTTTATTGTCATCCTGGTTTTCTAACTTTTCCCAGTAAGCGTATATGAGTATGTGCCATATGAGCCCGCAGAATCGCCATTATGATCGCATCCCTGACCAGAAGCTCAGGGCCGTGCATCCCACAACTTGCTCGCTCTCTGTGCCAGGCACTTGTTATTGCATCACTCTGAATGTCCTCGACCTGAAAGAACAGGCAGGACAGACTCAAATCTGTCACTGGGTTAGGCATCCAATAATTAACCCACCCAACTACCACCATTGTTATTTAAGATGATTTCCAGATAGGAATGAGAGATGAAGGTGAGGTGAACACACACACACACCCGGAGCAGTGGGCAGCACCTCAAGAGCAAAAAGGGGTTCAATGTTTTGCTCAAAGACACTTCCCGTCAGACTGGGATTCGAACCTGTAACCTTGAATTTGCAAGTGCTACTCTCTAACCCTTAAGCCACATGTGAAGTTGTGATTTGTAAACATGTTCTACTACATTCTTCTTCTTGGTGATGTTTCAGAATCATTTAAAATTAGATAACAAATATTTAGATTATAAACAAACATAGTCAGATTAGATGGAAAGACTGATATTTTAGATAAAATATTTGACAGATGGACAGACAGATAGACATGTTAGACAAAAGTAATAAAAACTAACATGTCTGTCTATCCATATTTAATAATACATTAAAAAAAATGTTTTTCTTGATCAATCTGTTTGTTTATCTATCAAATATTTGTTCTTTTCTGATCTGTCTGACTAGAAAAACACAAATATTTGATAATAAATATTTGACAAATAGTTTAGACCAACAGAATGATAATATAGACTAACAGAAAGTTTAGACAGACATACAGTATAGATAGGATAGACAAACATTGGCAGTAATGTATTCAAAGACAGACAGACAGACAGACATATATTGACAGACAGATAGACAAAAACACATACGTAGATGGACAGACGGTGGAAGATATAAAGTCCATTGATTTTTTTATTTTAGTTGAAAAGTTATCTAGTCATTTGAGATCATACCTGTGTAGAAGCAAAGCAGATCTCAGTCTTCAGTGTGATGGTCCTGCTGAAAAGTTCACACTGAAGAAACCACAGCAGGTCTTATAGTGAGCTGAGCAGCAGGCTCCGCCTCTCCTCAGCTCCATCACTACAGCCTTCCGGAACTTTCTCCATCCACAACCCATTGATCACACAAGTACGGTCACAAGCAATCTGGCCAAACGTTTTTAATAGAGCTTCTGTGCAGATTGTGGGTGTGAGAAATAGGTCTGGAAGACAGAGAGATGGATGGATGGACGGACAATCCATGGATTGGACTGGTGGATAAATATGAGGATTGATGATACTGTAGATGAACAAACAAAACAGACAGTCATCATCATGTTCCAACCAGTGATGGGTGTAACAGAAAATTAAATTGCTTTTTCATTGAAAAAGTATTGTAACTGATTACCATTCATTTTTAATTAATAACTTTAATAATTTTTAACTAATTTAATTAGTTACGTACTAAGTACTTCCATTACACTGTAAAATAATTAAACTCGCTGACTATCGTTAAATAATTTTATTAATTTATCTTCTTGTTGTAGACTGCAATTTTTAAAGTATTTAGTTAAATTACTTATTCAGAAAAGTAAGTTACTTTCTGACACAGTAATTAGAAAATTGATTGAAGAACAAAATTGGAGAGTAATTACTTTTTTAAAGTAACTTATCCAACACTGGTCCCAACAACCAGAATTTTAAGAAATACAGTACATATTTGAAAATAAGGAAATGATTTTGTGCCAAAACGTCTCTGGGATTTTGCCAAACAGTTCTCCGACTGAATGTTTGGCAGGACGGCTTCTGTTAAATTCCTCCGATGTTTTGCTAATGTTTCCAGACCATGTTTTACAGTGGAACTCGGTCCACAGCAAATGTTTTCTTATGAGGAGTTCATTTAACACTCCATTAGAAACAGGCCGTCCGCTCTGGACCACCAGAACCAGCAAATAAACGCAAGGACAATCACATTATATTTTAATCGTTCTGAGAGATGGATGGTTTACATGTTCCTACGAGTCATAATGGGTTGAAATATTTGGCTAAAAGACTTTTCAAGAGGACGTTAAATATTATTACGCCGTTTGAGAACATTCTAGTTCCTCTTGTTACATTATGGACATGACAAATGTGAATTATCGCAGGTTTAGTGGATGTGTTCATTTGCCAACTTCCCCATCATAACCAAAACCAGTCCTTGGCGAGAATAGATCCAGCTTTTCCAGTAAAGAGCGAGCGCGGGAATCCTGCTCCTCCTCCTGGATTGCTCAGAAACGACACATTTTACAGAAAAACAGTTTATTCACATTTCTCATCTATACACATATACACACACACGTATAGACATATTTAACTCTTTTGCATGACATTTGATGCTTGTGCTGAGAACAGCAGGCCATTGATCGTACAACAGAAAAGTGGAATAAAACAAATTATATCATGGATCATAGTTGTGTCGTAACAGAACGCAACACGTAACAGTGGAATCCACAAGTACAACCAACCAAGCGCGGTCCAGTGGTGTGCGACAGGAAATACAGTAAATACACATCACAAGCACAGATCATTGTAATATAACAGCCACAAATGTACTTTGGGCGACTAGTTAGAAATCGAACATCTGAATATCAAATAAAATATCCGAGCATGATTTTACTGTAATTGTATATTCGCTCGTTTTAAAAAGCATTTTTAGAATTTGTTAGACATTGCTAACACCGCAATACAGTACTAATAAGTTTGGAATTATTTATGTATGTATATATACTATATGTATATATTTGTAGATATATACTATAAAGCAGCACTGCATATATATATACACTGTTTATATATGCTGTATATATACTAGTACGTATATTAATAAAGCCAATAAAAATTGTGTCTGTTTAATTATATATACTGTATATAAATGTATATATGCACACATACATATGCATCTTTATATACATATATAAATAATATATAAAAGCACACACATGTATATATAGTATATAAAATCATACAGACACTTACAGTACACGTGTTTATATTATATATATAAATATATATATATATATATATCAAATATTATATATATGTTTACATATATATATACACACACACACAAACACACTCGTGTGCTTGTACTGTACACAACACAGCAGAGAAATTTGCCACGTCAAAAGTCTGTAACAATGTGAAACAATGCAAAGTAAACAGAAAATAAATACATTTTCGTGCTTTTCTGTAGGCACCACAGGTCGTCTGTGAAAACACACAGAGCACAGCTGGAAACTTCTGGAAATCTTTAAACAATACAAATGTACAGATGTGCTACGAGAACAGATACCAACAGTTTGAATCAGTAACCAGATAACAAGGCCCGATTATATCCATCTAAAACAGAATCCACTATTGTACCTAATCTTAGAATATTCCTACCCGTACCTACAATGAAAAAAAGACAACTTCCCCTAAACGGCCGTTATTTACTGCCGGAATGGACTTTTCCTTGATCCTCTACCTTCTTGATAGCTGCTTGGATTTTGTCCTGGTCTCCGAGAAGCTGACGGGGTCGGACCGGCCGCAGGTCCTCGTCCAGCTCCAGCAGGACCGGCACACCGGTGGGCAACGTCACGCTGACAATATCACTCTCGGAAATATCTGCCAAGAAAGATGGGACGTTTATCACCAAAAGATTTCAACTTCACATTTTTTTCATAGAGCTTCCTTGACACACTAACTAGGGCTGCACAATATTGAGAAAAAAAAACCTAATTGCAATTTTTCTGAAAGCGATTTTTGCTTTTGATACTTTTGAGTGCATAAAACTCAAATTATGAATAAAATATGTTGTTTGATGCTTCGTGATTATTAAATACTTGAACCTAAATATCATAGACTGAGAATGGAAATTAATTAACACTTGGTCATTGTTTTTTAAATTTAATTCAATCTTAAACAAATTCAAAATTGTAATAATTCAGTACAATTCAGAACATTTTTGACACATTTATTTTTTATGTTATCTACAGTAACTTGTGGCATAAAAGCAGGGCTACTTGTAAAAATAAGCAAGAATAAAATGTTCAAATAGAGAGATTAAAAAAAAAAGATAAAGTAAGGAAATGCATTAAAGAACTATTCCATCTATTCAAGAGTTTACAACAGGTACAAATCTGAACATGATCCTAACAAGTGAGCAGTTTTCGAACATACAGTATCAGACACACTGATAGTGGGGAAGAATAGAGAGAATAGAAATAAATCTGTCCCTTCCGGATTAGAAAACTACTTTCACTGTCCACATTTCTCTTTTTGGACAGTGACATTTTTATAATTATTCATATTTTTTATATTCATCTCTTATCCGAGATATTATCCAATGTTAAAACCTCAATATCGATGCGATAAAGGTTAATCGAGCAGCCCTAACACCAACCCAGAATGACTGTAAGCAATTCAGTGCGTCGCATAGATTACATAATACGACACCCCACGTAAATTAAAGGTCAAGGGTTAAAGGTCAAAATTTAAGACGCCGTCTGGAATTTTAACTCAACTGCCATTACGAATGACACAGCACGTGTGATTATTACCTTCCACATGCTTCAGCAGTGCCCTGCAGCTGTTGCCATGTGCGGAGACGAGGACCGTTTGGCCGCTTTTGATGACCGGCACGATGACGTCGTTCCAGTACGGCAGAAGCCTGTCTAAAACTTCCTTCAGACTTTCTGCTTTGGGCAGATCTTCTTTGGAAACATCACACATACTATATCTGCGATCATTGTAAATTTCTGCATAATAGGGATGAGAGGCGTCAATGGGGGGCGGGGTGATGGCATAGCTCCGCCTCCACAGCTTCACCTGCTCCTCACCGTGGTTCAGCGCCATGGTGGCTCGATTCAGGCCGATGAGGGCTCCGTAATGGCGTTCGTTCAGCCGCCAGGACTTGGTGATGGGGACCCACTCTTGTCCCATTGCTTCCAGCACCAGCCAGGCGGTGTGTATGGACCGGCTCAGTATGGAAGTGAAGACCTGGTCGAACTGGTAGCCGTGACTCTTCAGGAGCCGGCCACATTCTCGGGCTTCAACCACACCGTCCTGGCTCAGCTTCTGATCCACCCAGCTGCAGAAGCGGTTCTCCTTGTTCCAGGCACCCTCGCCATGCCTGACCAGAAAGAGTTTGTATTTGGACATCCAGGAACCAATCGGAAGGCTGAAAAAGTCGGTAGATGTTGGTGAAACACATCATTTGCAAGTTCAGTGTACATGTATAATATAATACACTACATATAAAAGCAAGTGTATATATACATGTTAATGGGTAACAATTCCATTAGTTTATTTATGTTTTCGTTGGGAAAATATACACAATAAATATAGAATAGCGATAGGGAAAAATATAGTGAAACGCGTTGCCATAACGGAGAAGATAAAGGTCAAGGGTCATGCACCAAATGTCAACGCAAATTAAAAAAAACGGATAGACATACTTAAAATCGTTTTAAAATCAAGCGAATAAACGAAACTACAGTATTTGCTCGAGGGCAATTATGTTCTAGAACTGGATGAACTAGCTTGCTAGCTTGCGATGCAATAAAAGTGTACATCGCGAGTAAACACGGAATTCCCTCGCTGATTTGTCACAGGCTTTGCTTAATATTTATGAATTATGAAGGCAAGTTCTCACCTGTAAAGCGGAGAAAACGCCTGCTATCGTGCCACAGTCCAGCAACATGAAGTACAGTACCAGTAACGCATTCTTCTCAACAACAGAGCGCGAGCGAAGTATTGACAGACAACTGGTTCAACCAATCAGAAGCGTGGATCTCAATACGTGGGCGTGACGGTCACTGGCAGGACGAATTGGAATGACCGTTGTTTGTGGGTTGTTCTGCATCAACAGATAGGCGGAAATTTGTATTTGTATAACTGAGCAAAAATATTTGTGTGTGTGCGTGCGTGCGTGCGTGCGTGCGTGCGTGCGCGCGTGCGTGTGCGCGTGCGTGTGCGTGTGTGTGTGTGTGTGTAGATATGTTTATATATATATTTATGATGTCTGGTAATGTGAGCATGTCTTCTTGTATGTATACAATTATTACATATATTAAAAAAAACGAATACTGTAATTTAAATCACAACTGATAAATGTATGACACTTTACTGTGTGAATTCCCTTGTCTTGAATATAGCACAATAAGACCACACAATGCTAAATTAGTTATAGTAATTTAAAACCTAAACCTATAAAATTATAGATTTAGTAAATATTTATATTTTATTGTAAATATTAAATAATTTGTACATAATAAACCTTATCTATATAATTCCTATTGAACGTGTGTTAAGGGAAAATGGGAGAATGTGATTTGCCTATGTTTAGTATGCATTTAATATGACAATGGTGCAAAACCTTTATTGATCCACTTTATAAACAGCTTTTCTATTTCTGGGTCAGGAGGAGCTGGAGCCAATCCCATTGCAAGAAGGTGGGAGACTGCATGGACTAGTGGCTAACCAATCACAGAAATAGTGAAAAAATTCAAAATACTCATGTTGTCGTACTATCAAAACATATTTAAATGGCTATTACTCTAGCCAATCTAGCCTGAGGCTTTATAAATCAACACATAAAACATCATATTAATTGACAATGGAAATACAATTGACCATTAAACAATTGATTCAATTTAGATTTGCTTTAATGATTTTCTCGAGATTTTGAATACAATAACACATATTAACACATATTAAGATATAGAATGATACTGTACATACATACGGGTTTTTTTTTAACATTTGAAGTGCTAATAACTCATCAATAAACTTATAAAGATTCATTAAATCAATCTATGATTCTTCTTTTTTATAATACTGTATATTGTATTATATTTTAAATATTTTTCTTTACTCTGAGATGTTCCACTAAGCATTTGGTCCTGCAAACATCTTCTTCCTGCCTTCCATGCCTGACATCGCATCCACATTTTTACGCCAATCCGTGACTTCCTCTTTCTGAGAGATAACACAATAAAGTAAAGGAGATTTAGAGAAACTACTGTTGTACAAACAATGAATTCCCCAGTGAACTTACTTTTTCCTCTTCCTTCTTGACGGTTTTCAAATTGGCTTTAAAGTCGATGGATTCTTTGTGTTTGGCCCCCAGCAGGGCCCCCAGCATGGCATCAGCCGAGACCCTCACTCTCTTCAGGGCAGGTCGCTTCATTTTACCCTTCAGCTCAAAGATTTTGTGACTCAAGTCTGCGATCTGTACAACAATTAATTATAATAAAATCCACAATGCTACATTTTGGTAGCTTGCCATTCATAAACATCATCAACGGCTTTTCTATTTCTGGGTCTCGAGGAGCTGGGGCCCATCCCTTAAGCAAGAAGGCGGGACTGCCTAGACTAGTGGTCAACCAATCAATCCACAATGTCATTTTTTGGGAACATCATACCCCTCTGTTGTTAAACATTCACAAAAAAATGTTCATTTCTTTGTTTACATAGATTCAAATTTGTATTTGTCACATACATAAGAGAGAGAACATACATTATTTTAAAGTGTGTGACCAATTTCTCTGCTGTTATATATATATATATATATATATATATATATATATATATAATGTATAAATAAAATAAATATAGAATATAAAAAAAAAATATATATATATATATATATATACATACTTTTGCATATACGCAAACTTACCGTAAAACCTGTAATAGAAGGCCCTCTTCTTCCATCATGGTGGCCTTTACAGTGTCTGTGTGTGTGTGGGTGTGTGTGTGTGTGTATAATCTTTGTATTGTATTTTCTCATTATTAGTATGTTTGGTTTCTTAGTTATATTCTGTGTTGTATTTGTCCTTACTCTAAGCGTCTTGCTGACAGTACCGAGATAACACAAGAAAAACCCATTTTTTCATTCTCTATTCGTTCAGCACGTACAGTAGATTTGACAAAATCTGACTGTGACTTTGACTCACATCTTTTTCATTTTTCACGACTTTGGCGTTGATGTCGTAGCGTTCCTCGTCCACCACATCTATCTTCTGATGCAGTTCTCTGCACAAGTTCTGCAGGAGAGCAACGGCGAGACAATCAGCAAACACACACAACTAAACTGGACACGTTATTTGACCTGAAGGTCTTGCACCGAGAGTCCAGAGAGTTTGAGAGCCGGAACCCTCTCACTCAGGGTTTGCTCTCGCTCCGTCTGCTTCCTCTCTTTCTCATCCGCCAGCAGTGAACTCGCCTTCTTCAAGATTTTGGTCTGAAAACGATTGAGGTTGTGGCTAAAGGTCCACATTTTCATCATTGTAGTCAAATAGCTGGAAGATTGATTGTATCATAACTATAAATATGTACTACAACTATTATACGTATTTATACTATAAATATTTGTGAACTGTATTGTGACACTGACCTTCAAGTACAGTCGACGAGATGCAGAAATCTTGGGCTTTTTCTAGTAAAGTACACACACACACACACACACACACACACACACACACACACACACACACACACACACACACACACACACAATTTCCACAAATGAAATCAACAAAAAGCTAAATGCTGCATTTCAAATATAATGAGTGTACTTCACTCACGTGGCTGAAGTTACGTCAGAATTACATACATGGAAAAAAACAACAGACAAACTCATCAGATGTTTGCAACCCTTCACAGAATATCCAGATGTTCTATACTTACACGGCTTCAGACATGCCTGCGCTCTGTCCTGGCGACTAACACATGACAAAATGTTATTTGGTAAATTTAGAAATGTAAAAGTAAAGCTCGAGTCTGACGTTGGTCCTTTACGAACATGGAACTGACCTTCTGAAACAGAAGCTTCTAATTCTACAGCTATTTTAAAAACTGTACTTACTTCTCAGATCCTGAAGGCTTGACTTTGGTGTTTCCGAAGAGAAGAAGCTGCAGATTTATAGATTCTGATCTGCTCGCCCTGGCTCACCAAAATAGACAACTGTCCACACCATTCTTTGCATCCCATGCTGCGGTGTGTCAGAGCAGCTGATGCTGAAGGGAACTCTGTGTTCTTCAGACTGAAGGTGAGAGGAACAATACTCAGCGTGAGCTATTGTTCTACCTGGATTGGACTGATCAAACCAACATGTGTGTTATTGTGGAAATATGTTTGGCTGTACAGTGGATCGACCTGCTTGTTATGATTTCTTGTGTTTGCGTATAAGCAGTGGTATAAAGAGTACTTGAGTACTCATACTTGAGTAAAAGTAGGGATACCGTACTGTAAAAATTACTCCATTACAAGTCCAAGAAGACTTGAGTAAAAGTATTAAAAAATATTAAGAAATCTCAAGTATTGAAAGTGTGTTGCTGCAAAAGTACAAATCAAAGTGCCAGAAAATCAAGCTAATACAGTATAAAGATTGCACGTGGAGTGAAAGGAAATACATATTTTAAAATAAACTTAAGGTGTGAGTGACATTATCTTGTTGTTGTTTAATATCAGGTGTTTAGATGTAGAATCACATACTGGTTCTTATCTACAAACATGTAAACGCACTGTTTTTCCTCTAAACTGTTTAGTAATGTTCTGTTTTCTGCTACCACCTAGAGGTGAGGAAATGAATGACAGCTATGAATCAGAAATTCTTTTTTCATCACCTTGGGGTGAAATTCTTTTTTGTTTCAAGCTCTCGAATACCTATAGATACCTATAGTAATACTGTCTTTTAAATAATAACTCACTGTTCAGTTCAAAAAGCTAAGATTAGATTGAAAAAATTTTAAATATAATTTCAATTTAAATATCACACACACACACACACACACACACACACACACACACACACACACACACATATATATATATATATATATATATATATATATATATATATATATATATATATAGCATGCTATATGATATAGTCAGATCTTTTAAATTAGACAGATAGACAGATCATTCTGTCTAAAGAAGAGAACAAATAAAAGTAATGGAAAAATATGTATACAGTATTATTTACTGTATATCTTAATAACATATTATATGAACTATGTTTTACTGCATTGGTTTATGATGAAGTTGCTTTTTACTCATGTACATATCAACACACAATTTATATCAAGAAAACAAATTATTGTTATTCATTATTTGTTTGCAAAAAAACGCAATTATTTTTTTCAATTAGTTTTAAGACAATAAAAGCCTAAAATATTAAGCAGAATAGAAGAAGAAGAAGAAGAAGAAGAAGAAGAAGAACATCTTTATTTGTCCCAACAATGAGAAATTTACATTTACATTTTACATTTACATTAATCCAATTGTATGATGAGTAAACTGTACAATACAAAGTTACAGACAGGCCGGAGCGTTTGACCAGAGGAACTCGTTCACTCACTGCTTCTCTCTATCTTTATTAGAAGATGTTTTGCTGCTGTCTCTGTTATTATTGCTCTGATTAGTTTTACATTAGCAGCAGTATGTCGAGGTTTAAATTGCTGTATTAGGGAGAACATGATGGTCGCCATCAGGTGGCGCTCAAGTACTTATATTTGTGAGTGAGTAAATAGAGACTAACAGACAGAGAGACAGACATGCAGCGGCCAGCAGATGGCGCTCTCCTTCAAGCCAAGTCTGAGTTATTTTTCCTAATGTCTTTGATTCGAGGCTTTGTTTTTTTAAACAGCTTAAAAATACAAGGAGAGGATGATATTGACGGAGGACATGTTACAGACCTGTTACATAATGAATCATTCACGAATCAGCGTAAAGACGTTATAGATACTTACACGTTTGACATTTCTCTTCATGAATGCTGGAAAAGTGAAAGAGCATTTTAAATATTTCTGCGTTTATGTTTAGAGCACGAGTTAGGAAAACAATAGAAGAACAGATGTGTGGCTGAACATGACAGACTAATAGAAAGACAAAATGATGGATAGATGGGTGGATGGATGGATATGTGGTAGGTAGACAGGCATAAAGAAATGCAGTGAGAGTATAAAGAGACAGACAGAAAAACACAGATAGGGAGTTAGACAGACAGAAAAAAAGACAGATGCATTGACAGATATGTAGATGGATGGATAAGTAGATAGATGGCATTCTTTACAAACATACAAATACTGTAAATACAACACATGAAAAGCAATAGAAAATGGGTGTTTTTTTATTAGCACTTTTTGATAACAAACAAAATTTGTTTTATTTAATTAATCCAAAATAAGTGTAATAAAATGTAGCTTTCTTTGACTTTTGATGATATCTTCAGAAAGAATAAAATATTTTAATACTCCACAATTTGAACTGGTGACTTGAACTGTGATTATGAAGTGCAGCGCTACTTATTTATGGTTTGTGTTTGTTCATTAGTATGTGTGCGGTGTGTTATGGTTATGTTTATTTATTCATTTATAGTGTGTGCAATTATGTTTGCTTTCAGTATCATGCAGGTTTTACTCTTACTCTTCTATAATCGACTTTATATAGATGTTTTTATATAAATATACAATTTCCCCACTGTGGGACAATTAAAGGCTTCTTCAATTCAATTCCACATGATTACAGTATACATTTTTACAACAGCAATACAGTATACATACAGTATTTACCCACACATACAAATATATACATTATATATTTATATACATAAACTCTCAGGCAGCACAAAACCACAGACTGACGGAGAAAGACGTACCTGCTGAAGAAGAAGAAGAAGAGACGGGAGTGTGAGTGTGACGTCCCTAAGATTTATAGTTTCTCCATCGGAACGTTCCACTGGAACTCTGCGGGACGCTTATTCTTCACAGTAAATAATGCGGACTGAGATATGTGTCTGTTCGCCGTGAACCATCGCTGTTCAGGAGGTCAAAGGTCACCGATGCGTGCCACGCTGGAATGGCACGTCAGATCTGTGGGGATTAATGAGGCAAATTGCATTAAGCAGTTTGCACGTATGGAAAGGGTATCGGACGCATGCCCGAGCTGACTTGACGCGGGTCCAGGTGGTCTCGGGCCAATGTTGGCCAATGGTTGAAGGAAGCGCGTTGTGTGGCTAATGTAACGTGAGCCTCATTCTCTCAGCGAGGTGACACTCCAGAATCGCCACCTGCCGTTTGTCCCGCCTGTATTTATAGTTCTGATGGCTTGATGAAGGCGAGAAAGTCTTTCCTTTACATGGCTTTAGTAACGATGGACCTGCAATGACCAGTCAAAATAATCATATATATTACAGATATTGAATGTTTTGATCTTTATTTATAATTCAATCGATACAATTGATAATTGTTATTGTTTTTTGTTATTATTATAATGTTACTAAAATGTAATATATTTACTTTGTAATCATTTATGTTGAAATAGTTTATATACGTATAAAAGTTTGAAATTGTGTATACGTATAAATGTATAAAAAATGACATTATAAATGTTTGTAATATATGTAAATACACAATCACATGCACCTTTTTATCACCAATTATTAATTTTACATTTAATGTTTTTAGTAATATTTCAACAGTTATTAAATCCATTATTTTACAATTAGAATATAATGTAATTGTTTTTGTTTATTTAATTTGGAACTTTATTGTAAATTAATAATATAATAGATTATGAATAAAAGATTTAGTGTTTACCAGTATGTTTAAAATATATACAATTACTAAATTCTAAAGCATTCTTATCTACATATACATAAAGTTAAGACATACATATTCGTATATACTGTGTGTGTGTGGGTGTGTGTGTGTGTGTGTGTGTGTGTGTGTGTGTGTGTGTGTGTGTGTGTGTGTGTGTATGTGTGCTTCTGTATATGTTTTAGACACATACAATACATTTTTATGTAAAATTAAATCTACTCGTTTTTGTTTTTTTTTTGCTTGTTTTGCAGGGTTCAAAGGTTATGATGTTTATTTATTTTCCGACTTCCAAAGTTTTGATATTTCTGTTCCTGGGTGGAATAAAGGTCAGAGATGCCGTCTCCTGTTATTTTTGGGCTTGTCACGTCTTGTGATGGTCTTAAAGTGTCGAGCTGCAACCTTGATCACAGTGAACGACACACAGCGCTTCCTTCAATCAGACGGGTTTATTATTTAAGACAGAAATAGACATTGCACATCTCGAGAACGTTAAGGATGGATTTTTGAAAACGCAAGGTTGGAACCGCAGTATTCTCGCTCAAAATAGCCCGACGATCAACAAGTCTTGACCAATCGATCCACGAGAAGACCAGGAAGATGTCAACATCTGCACAAGGAATCCAATGCTTTAGTTCAATTCCTGAATTCCGATTGTGATGATCTGTGGAATAAAGACAATCATCCTCAGTCTTCGGCCAATTCACATCTCAAAAAGCTTGGTAAAACCTTCTATTGCCCAGCATCGAACAGCTTCTTCCTGCCCTCCATTCCAGACATGGCCTCCACGTTCTTACGCCAGTCGGTCACCTCTTCCTTCTACAGATGTGACGACAGGTTTGAATCCCGCAGGACTGAACCGAATGTGAGAATGCTTTACCTTCTCTTCTTCCTTTTTGACCGTCTTGAGGTTGGCCTTGAAGTCCACAGACTCCTTAACCTTGGAGCCCAGAAGAGCGCCCAGCATGGCATCAGCGGAGATCTTCACCCTCTTGAGAGCAGGTCTCTTCATTTTGCCTCTCAGCTCAGTGATCTTTATATTTAAATCCGTGATCTACACACATGCATCGCATCGTAAGAACCTGTTACTATCAAGTCAAAGCTCATCGAGATGTTTCTCCAGGAGCCTGAGGCCTGATAAATTTCACATATTTTCGAGCGTCTTGGAAGTGTTTTTGCAGTCAGTGGTGGTACCTCCTTCTCATTCTTGGTCACTTTGACCGAGATGTCGTATCGCTCCTCGTCCACCACATCGATTTTTTGATGGAGGTCTTTGCAGAGAGCCTGTGAAAACAGCTCGGTTTAAATCCACGTCACACACAGACTGTAATACTGAAAATCGGTGATTAATGTTTTTCTTCACCTGAAGCTCAGCGAGAGACAGGCCAGAGAGCTCTAAAGGTGGGACCCTCTCGCTCAAGGTGGTCTCGCGTTCTCTCACTTTATCTTCCTTCTCAGTTATGAGCATAGAAGTCGCCTTCTTTAAAAGCTTCGTCTGGAACAAAACAACTCTACGTCACGTTCTGTGCTTTCCACTTTTTTAGTTTGTATAAGTTATGAAGATAGGAAACGCAGAGAACCTTCAGGAACAGTCTCCTGGAGGCTGAGATCTTGGATTTGGGTCTCTGGGAGAAAAATCGAGTTTGATTTGAGTTTATCTGAACATTTAGAAAGTGATAGTAAGACTAAATTGGTTGAAACGGTTAACATACCTGTCTAAAATGGTGACATTTGTAGGACGTTTGAAAAACGGTTTTAGAACAAACAGTTTCAGAAAACAGACTTGTAATAAGATATTTGTGTGAGACAATACTTACGCTTCTGACATTGTGACTTTTACGTTTTTCTTTCTGAACAGAAACAAGGAGACATTTGTAGCAACACGGTTTGGAATTAAATCTAGCTGTGATTTTTAATGTAGAAACGGAGATGTTACAATAAAATGTAGTAAAATGTAATAAATCTGTAACTTAACTTCCTATTCCAAAATCCAAAGTTAGGAAAAAGTCAAACCTCCTGCCTTGCAATTTAATATATCGAGAAATCTATTAAAGAGAAATCTGAAATATTCTGTCAATATAATCAGTATAACTTCACGACCCATCAGAACATCATTCCTGCCGCTAACGCTAATCTTTTGCAGACAATTGCCTCATGCCAAAATCCCATGTCACCGCTGTTATTTTTAGAGAAAACACACACTGCTTTTACTGTTAGAAGTGCCAAATTTTATGATAGTCCATACCTGTTCTTCCACCGAGCACTTGCAGGGAATGGGCGAGTGTGACAATGTCAGGGGACAAGACAACCCCAGGCGACTTTTACGGCCTCTTTGGCCTCTTGTGAGTGGCTCACCAAAATAGCCCGAACACTGCGGCTCCATTTACTTTCCACCATCAAAACACAATTGCACACATTGTCCGCTCGCCGTCGCTCATTGTTTGACCCTACTTGGGTAAAAGGCTTTGCCAAAGTCAAGCTTTTGGAACGACCTTCACCGCAACTTCGACCTTCAGTTAGATTTTATCACCAATAAAGGAGTTGAAAATTGGATGATAAAAAGCAAGAAGGCGTGAGGTCAGATACGGGATTAAATCGTCAATACAATGACGTTCGTTCTCCATAATAGTTTTGGACTTTGGGCAACCGTTGAAGAATCCAAGGAAGCTTTGTATTTGGCTAGTGCCAAGTGCAATATTAAATGGTTTTAGGAAAGCCTTTGGTAATTTAAAACCGTTTGCGTGCATCCACATACGGAGCAATGCGGGATTCGCAGCCAAGCGATCGAAGGACGCGGTTTGGCAGGCGATATGGACGGGACACATTGCTTCAATGCATAATGCCATTTAATGTCGAAATGCCATTGCATTGCACTTGAGATGGAGAATGAGTTACAATTTCGGCCATTTTTCCATCTGATCTCAACAAAACAACGCTCAAAGCAACATTAAAGCGTTTACAGTCAAAGTGTAGAATACAGAGTTACATATAACAAACATATTTTCTCTGGAAAAAATTATCTGGTAAAAACACACAAGTTTCTAAACTCCAAAAGCTTTAAAGCCTATTGAACTGATGTTACACGACTGTAGATTCTGTAGGGATGTTCGTCTACCCGTCTCATGCTTTCCTTCCTCCTGGATGGACCTGCAAATAAAGTTTGGTTGAGGAACGTCTTTTGGTTTTCAGTGATTCAGATGTCAAGAGACAAATTTACTCTGTACCGTTTTTATTGTCCGGCATTAAACAGCTTCTTCCTGCCCTCCATTCCAGACATGGCCTCCACGTTCTTACGCCAGTCGGTCACCTCTTCTCTCTGAGTGAGAGTGTAGACGTTTGTATTGGCCTTTGATTTATTACCATCAGCATGGTGAAAAGTCTTTACCTTCTCCTCGTCCTTCTTCACCGTCTTCAAGTTGGCCTTGAAATCGGCCTTTGATGGCAGTTTGGATTCGGTCAGCGAGCCGAACATGGCGTCCGCAGACTTCTTCACCCTCTTCAGCTTGGTGCGAGTCTTCGATCCTTTCATCTCCCAAATCTTCTGGTTCAAAGTCTGAATCTGGGCCAGAACATTCACACAAGTTTATTCATTGAAGATTCTGCTTTTGTTTTTTTCATCAACTGAGAATAAAAGAGAGACGACGAATTACCTCTTTGTCGTTTTTAGCAACTTTCTGTTCAAGGTCATACCGAGCCTCATCCACCGTGTCAATCTTACGGTGAAGCTCTTTGCAAAGTTCCTGGAGGACAAGAAACACCTCAACATCTTGCAAAAAAGTCTCTCTTCACCCGTAGCGTAAAGTACTTGAGTAAATGGACTTTGTTAATTGAGTATTTTTGGCTACTTTGTACTTGTACTGAGTATCACAATAAGCAACTTTTACTCTACTTGACTACCGTACATTTGTGATTGAGTATCTGTACTCTTTACTCCACTACATTTGAATGAACGCTTAGCGTTACTTGTTACATTGTGATTGTGCACGATAAGTCGACGTCTTTTTCTACCATGGCTAATTTTTGGGGCGGATGAGGCGCTATTGCCATCTGCAGGATGCTGAAGGTATTGGACGCTGTTTATGAGCTAATTCATGTGAATATTGCACTTTTTTGCACATTTGACTGAGACTGACTTATATACATTATGACTTAAACATATTTTGTTCTGCCATTTTGCCATTCAAACATTGAGGTGTTACGTTTCATTTCTTCATTGGGAAATAAAACCTCACAAAAAATAATGTTTTTGGTGTTGTTGAGCCTAAATTCAGTACGAATAAAATTATTAGGTTCTTTTAAAATGGGATACTTTACAACTTTTACTCAAGTCTACCTGAAATAATAATAATAATAATAATAATAATAATAATAATAATAATAATAATAATTGAACCTTTATTATTCCCTCATCAGTGACTTGTAACATGTAACAGAGTAATTTTTACAGTAAGGTATCCGTACTTTTACTCAAGTATGGTTTTCAGGCACTTCTGCTCTTCAGAAGTTTCTCTCATTCGGTAAAGGTTCAATTCCCACGTTTTAGGATGTGAGAAGTTGAGTAGGCAAGATTTACCTGGAGTTCCTGTGCCGACAGACCCGACAGCTGAAGAGCAGGAACTCTCTCAGATAAAGCACTTTCTCGCTCTCTCTTGCTCTGCTCTCGCTCTGCTGTCAGCATGGACGCGGCTGTCTTCAGAAGTTTGCTCTGTGGCGATGGCAGGGAACGCAGCAGATTAGCACGCAGCTTAGCGCCTAGCGGCTAACAAATCTGAGGTTTGAGTGGAGCTTTCGGTTTGTTGTTGAAAGCCTGTGAGCGCTAAACCGATCATCTTGATGCGTTTTAACTGAGGAACTTACTTTTAACAGCAGCCGTCTGGTGGCGGTGTATTTGGCTTTTTTCTTTGGGACGTAAAAATCAATGCAAAAATTGAAAAGTTGGTTTAGAAAATGGATGGAGGATCTAATCAAAGTCATTTTGATTGAAAAATTAAACTAATAATGTGCACATGGTTAAAGTCATAAAACGGCAAAGCATTTATTAGGAAGAATGAAGGACGAGGAAAAGTGACTTACCGGTCTACAATGATGAAAGGAAAGAAAAGAAAAGAAAGATCTGATTTAAAACCAAACTAATCTTTGTTTGAAATTGTTATAATTTCAACTTGGTTTTTATTGACATATTACAGTAACAGTACATTATATTGTCCAATATAACCCCTAAATAAGATCCTATATACCGGTAATCTTAAAATCAACTAAGTTGGCCAAAGTGCCAAAAACTGCAAGAAATTATCGATGACATGGCAAAAAGTGAAACTATAAACAAAAAGGGAAAAACAATAAAGTACAGTAGAGTTGAAACACAATGGTGTAAATAAACATCTTGAGACATCTTGAAAACATATTTTAACACAGGAAGTGGACGCTGTAATGACAAATTATTCTACACTACATAATTGTCTACATATTTTTTTACTCAAACGTACAATCATGGAATAATCAGGGCATTAAATTTACAGTTTTAAAACAAAGTACAGTTTGTCACTCACCCTTCAGACATGATGCTTTGACTTTGTGGCCTGAGAGAAACTGTCTTCTGTGCCTATATAATAATAAAAAAGCATAAATTTCTGAAATATATTTTATATACATATTTTTCAATACATTTTTGAGCTATATTTGTACTGGTGTGATCTGGTTAGTCTGGACAGGCGATGAGTGACGAGTATTGGACCGGCTCAGTGTTTATTATCAGTCCTGGGAAAGTGTGTTTGCCTCCATAACATCTGTCCAAAATTCGGCCTTTTGACTCCAAAAACTTGGCAAGATGGCAGTGAGTTGGAAGCGCTGGCTTTTTTACATTTTATATTTAGTCCGGTGGCTAAATCGGAACATTGCTGCCATTCTTTCCTCAAGGCCACGCTGAGGCGGCAGCCTTGACCTGAATGTACTTGATCCAAACCTTATCCGCATGAGTCGGACTTTAAATCCACTATTTGTTGCCAGAAAGCATTTTTACGGCATGTTTGGAATATAATTCCAATAAAATCAGTCAATGATGTAATCCCAAACCACGGGAAGCCAAATTTCCTGCTATAAAAGTTGAATGAATGTGTTTCCCATCAAGTCGTCAGATCTTGGATAGAAGATTCCTCCTCGCTCGTTCATAACCCAGATGCTTTAAAGTTGACACAATGCAGCTAGTTATGGAAATAAGGGACGCGGCACTCGTCGCTAATCCCGTCCAGAGCGCCATGGATACGAGATCACCGCGGGCATCCCATAGTGCACCTGTGCTTATCTACTAAGTCCAAAAAGCCTACTGTAAATGTGATGAAGCAGAACATACAGTACAAATCCCCTCAAGGTCTGGACTGTAATGACTAGGCGATAGCTGGGAATGTGGAAGTGTTGGTGGGTGATCTGGCGGCTGTCTTACCTCGGCTCAGGTGGCGTTCGCGGGCAACGGGTATTGGTGTGGCGCTATCGAAGACGAATATTTGCTATATGAATTTTTCCTGAAGGATTTATGGGTGTAATGTGAATGGCTCACTAAAATAGACCCCTTGTTACGCCTCTCACACTCACGTGTGTGAAGACCTGGCCAATTTGTTCCCCCGTGGCGGAAAGGAACATACGTGCACGTTACACCCTTATAATGTGAAATACTGGCACAAGGGTCACGCGGTGAATGTCCCACTGCGCTAAGTGTAAATAGCTGTAAAAGTACTGATACCTTACTGTAAAAACTACTCCATTACAAGTCACCAATTCTTGAGTAAAACACGTAAAGTATCCCATTTTAAAAGAGCAAGAAGCAAGAAAAAACAAGAAGCTCTTAGTTTTAATCCTAATATAAAATTGACCAGACATTCTTCCACTGATAACGTCAAATTTCCACCTAGTACAGTAACGATTATAACAGACTTTCAGGGTAACTTACTCGCAGTATTTGTTCTTTAAATGAACAAAGCAAAAGGTACATTTTTAAAAAAAAAGCCCTCCTCGCTTTATAAAATGTACCTGTATAACGATACTTTATTGGCAACTACGATAGCATACTGAAAAAATGTAATTTACAGCATGATACTGTTTTTGTATTTGCAGCTCTCAATAGCCCTTTTCACAAATACAGACCTTACCGGTAAATGGCAGGCAAATTTTTCCAGCAGGGGTAGCTGCAACGTTGCTGGTAAATTGCCGGTAAACTGCCCTGTGCGACCGCGCAACAAAGATTGCCGGAATAAGCACGCAAAAGTTCAGTACGCGCTGATGTAAATGACTGCTCTGAGCCAATCAGAACATTCTGACGAGGATCGTGTACAGGTACAGCTGTTTAAAAGGTGTCGCCAGTTAACGATGTCACCAAAAATACTGATATTTTGAAAACGCTGTGTGAATGGTGTTTTACCGGTTTTACCCTGAACGGCAATGCTTGTGTGAACAGTCTTTACTGGTAAAGTGCTTGAGGTAATTTTTTGGGCCTAATGTAACAAGTCATCTCATACATTAATAATTAAAAAACAGCTACTTACCGTTATTTTAAATGACTGTGTTTTGCTGTAAAGAAATTCATAACCAATTTACATTCGATTTTAATCAGGGATCATTTAGTGCAAACTAAACAAACATTTTTACATTTCAGATGAATTGAGCTTTAAAAAATATTTTTGGATACAATTAGGATGTCAAAGTTTATTTTTATTTCTATTTTTTCTGTCCTTTAGCTTTTCAGCTAACTCACAGCACGGTTCAAACATGGTTTATTACACCCAAAGTCATGGGTTCGATTCTCAGGGAAAGCATGAAGTTGACTTATATGCCGAATGCAAAAATTATGCACAGATCAATAAAACTATTCTACATTGTTAACAATCTTGACTCGGTAACCCTTGAGCCGCGCGTTTTCTCATCGTAAATGTTAAAATAAGCCTGGCTTCTTTATTAACCCGCGTGCTTGTGTTAGCACCGCAAACCCTGAAACTTTACTAACAGGCCAGTGACTTGTTTAGAAAGGAATGACAGCACAACGAATGTGTGTTATAACCCACTAAAACAGTCCAAGTGCTTGTGATTCTCAAGCTGTTTTACTGCAGACACACTTTTGCTCTTCATCTTTAAGATCGTTGTGCGTTTGTTTAATTTTGTAGATTTTTTTTATTGTGCTCTTTGTCAATCGGCTAAAGTTCATCAGGTGTTTGTAAAGTGTGATTCCATTTGAAAAGTATAATGCACGCTGCTTTAAATAAAAGTTTCGCTAATATTACATTTAATACAATCCAAAGTAATTTATATAAAATTTTACAGTAAACAGTTTCATGTTTACATGTTTGCACCTTTTACTTGCCTAATACATATTTGCAACGCATTGATTCCCTAGGGTTCAAAAAGACAACTTTTAGCTGATTGAGGCAGCGTGGAAGACTAGCTTTGGTGTAATATAAAAAGCGTGCATTGGTTTTTTCTTTTTTATTGTGATTGATGAGAGCTGATTTTACTGCGAGCTTCTGCACTCAGAGGGATTTTGCAGTGGCTTCTGAAATCCTGTGCTAACTGCCGGCATGTCGCGCTAGTTATCAGCGTTAGCGCACTTCAGCAGCTCAAGTAAGTCTGAAAGTTTCAAGTACTTTTGCTGATTGAACTACTTTGGGTTTAGTGGTGATAACAGTTGTTCTGCTCCAGCTCCCTCTGACCCAGAAGTAGAAAAATAGGAATGTGTGTGTGTGTGTGTGTGTGTGTGTGTGTGTCTTTACGTTTTTGTGTATAGACGGTATTGCAAGTAAAATATTACCTTTTTTCAAGATGTGCAAACTACTACATTAATATGCAAAATGCATAATGGGGATATTACCCCTTTTTAAAGAATGTTTGTAATATATTTAATATCTGACACTTCGTTTGAAATTAATTTTATGACTAAATACTCATTAACGACGATTTTAATTACATTGTTATGCATAGTATTATTATTATTACTATTATTATTATTATTATTACTTATTACTATCTGTTTCACTATCAGTAAGAGATGCCTTATAGCCGATTAAAAGCTTTTGCAAAAACATTTTAAACAAATAAAAAAAATGCCATAATTGAGATTATTTTAAAATGACTATTTTAAAAATATTATTTCATAAAAAAAAAAACAGGCTAGTTATACACTGCCCTCTAGTGGTATTGGGTAGAAATTGTATTTATTTATTAATTGTGATACACATTTTTATCTTTTGCATCAGTTTTTTATTTTAGAAGGTGATTCATAAGAATCAAACATTTCCCCAACTTCAGTTTGAGTCCAACGCGTCAGATAATAAATTGTGGTAGTTGGTGGAGCAGTGACACTGTAGATGGCGCTGTTGCCTCACAGTTAAGAGGTCAAACTCGGTCAATGCTTTTTGTTTTCATGAGTTTCCTACAGGTCTCAGGTAAAATTGTTGTAAATAATATTGTACATAAGACATATAGTGTGTGTGTGTGTGTGTGTGTGTGTGTGTTCGCCTCACTTTCACGGGGGTGTAAAATGCAGAAATCTCATTAAAAAGGTCCCCTAGGGGCCATAATTTTTTATACAATCACATATAACCTTCACATATAAGTCACTTTCTTCTTTCTTTTTTATTTTTTTAATAAATGAGTTTTGGACAACAACAAAAAACATATAATACACATGTTTTCCCCGAATTAAAGAGGAATACAAAAATGATAACAAGCCTACAGCCTTCTTCCTCTCTCTTATCTGATGCCCTTGTTTCCTCTGAATTGTGATAGAATCTGAACACAGAGTGATCTATTTTCTTCCACCCGCTCTTCAAAAACAGCTTGTTTTGATCTCAGTACGTGTGAATTGTTCAGTGCAGACGAGATGTTCCTCTTTCTGCTGGTTCTTTCAGCTTCTATAATGAGAACATCCACACTGGGTCTCGTAGATGTTTCTTCAATGAACTGCTCTGTCGAGGTAATCCAACAGAATCTTTACATGTAAAGTTCTCTCATGAGTTTAAACTCGCCGACTGGGGTTTTTTTTTCACAGGGGCTGGAATGCAGCGTTCAAGCAGGCAAGTATGGATCTTAGCTGGAAGTGAAGTGGTTTAGGAACATCTCACCAGATCCTCAATGTCGGTCACAGGAAACTGTTCAGATGAGGGATGGGTGTCTCCCAGAGTTTCAGTCCCGGGCCCTCCTGTTGTTTCCCTAAGCGTAGCTGTAAAACGGGATGATACTGGACAGTTTACACCAGTCTTGTCTGTTTCATGGAGCCAGTATCCTGATGGTGAGTTCATGCGGCTACAGAAAAATATGACTTCTATCAGAGGTGTAAAGAGTAGCTGAAAACATACTTGAGTAAATGTTCTGCTAAATTACTTCGGCGATATCGCCTCATTCGCACTAGAAATTAATCACAACCAACTTGTCGCGCACAATCACATGTAACGTGTAGCGGTAAGTGTCAATTCAAATGTAGTGGAGTAAAGAGTACAGATAATCAATCACAAATGTAGTCAAGTAGAGAGTTGCTTGTATTTTTGCCACTCGATACAAGTACGTACAAAGTAGCCAAAGCATACTAAAGTAACAAAGTCCACTTAAAGTACATTACAACACTGGAAACTATGATTCAAATAATCCTAACTCGATCATTTTTGTTGATTTGTGTCAGGAAGAATTTTTATCCTGAAAGGGACTGAGGTGCATGTGACTGAAGCGGACACAAATCTCAGTGTTTGCGTTCGCTACCTCTTGTTGAATAATGTGACGCGACTCAAAAGTCCGACTGGGGAATGGGTAAGGTTTCTGGTCTCATGTCCTTGCTATCCTTTAACTTATCATGTGCTTTTTCTAGTGGTCTTTTTTGTTGGAACACATATCAGTCAAGCCCAACGCAAAATATCAAGTTTTGGTCGCTAATTTGCCGAAGCCAGACACAGGAAGCAACGCAGCAGCGGTCGACATCACAGTTCCAGGTTTGACTTACAGTATGAATCGTTGTAACGACTTAAGAAATATGGATAGAAAACTTGAGAAACTGTATACATTTTTTACATTTTTTAAAGCAGCTAATTTGACATTTTCAAGGTGCCGGGTCCAGGAACAATTGTGTGTGGGCAAGGGAAAAAATTGTGTTTAGCCTTATAATTCCTAAACCCTGTGTTGTACAATCAAGATTCAAGCAAAATAAAAACACATCTTATTTTTTTATTTGTAACGCAATGAGTGAGTGAAACTTATGATCACGTGTTTGACAAACATGAACTAGCCACTGGTTCTTTATTAAATTAAAAAAAAGTCGAGAATAGTTAGGAAATCTCTTGATATAGTTAAAACATCAAAAATCTAATGATATAAATGATATATATATATATATATATATATATTTTTTTTTTTTTTTTTTTTTTTATTTATTTATTTTTTTTGTTTGTTTCTATTTATTGATCTTGATAAACTAATACTACCATGAGAACATTTTGAACTGTGTTACAGATTTAAATAAGGTGAAGTGTAATTTGAGTAAATGGGTTTTTTGTATTCTACCTGTAGGCAGCGTTTGGGATGCCAACCTAGACTGGACAGTGGAAACCTCCATAGATAATAAGTTGGAGATTGCCATCGTTTTCCAACCCGGGGAGTTTGCGGAGCAATACAGAGTATCTGTCTTCGGACCGGATCTTTATTCGGAACCATCCCGCCAAGTCGCCAAGGTGTTTTCAGCTTTATGTCAGACTTGTTGGTGGATGATTTAATCTGACCGTGTAATTCAGTGCTGTTTTCTTTTTTGAAGAACAACGAAACATTTCTCACAGTTACTTTTACACTGGAAGTCTGGCAGAAAACACACTGCCAGCTGGATTTATTGGTGAGTATCAGTGATAGTTTCTGCTCAGCAGAGGTGTAAAAAGTACTTGAAAATACTACTGGAGTAAAAGTACATATACTTTACTGTAAAAAATACTACATCACAAGTTACAAGTCACCAATTCCAAGAAGAGTAAAAGTCACAAAGTGTCCAATTTAGACACTTTAGACTTTTGAAAGAACTTATGTTTAGTACTCTACTTATAGCAAATTTAGGCTCAAAAAACACCATGAGATGTTAAAAACGAGAAAGTACTTTACACCACTGCTGTTCAGTCCGGTTGGGTTAAAAAATGAGACTTTAAAACTCTTTGACGTTTAACAGATTCAGCCAATCCCTGTTGAAAGCATGAACGACTGGCTGGATTACCGAAAGAGAGTTGACATCTGTCCTTGTACGTTATATTTACACACATATAAAATTCAGACAATCTCTCTGATCGCATGTTCATGTCAGATCTTCCAGATTCTGCTGTCGTGCTGAACATCTCCATGATGCTGCTGTCGCTGGCAATAATGGCGGCACTTGGAGGCCTCACGGCGTTCCTGCTAAACCAGCATTACCACAACGGTCAGTGGACAAATACAAATCAACTAACTGTTATATCATCAAGAACAACCTTGTCTTTTAGCAGAACGCACATCTTCAGACAGCAAAGTCAAGGAGGAAGTGAAGAGCAGTGTGGTTGTAAGCAACCAGAGAATTTTTATTATCTACTCCTTGGACCATCATCTGTACAAGCAGATTGTATTGAAGCTCTGTGCGTTCCTGAGGGCCAAGTGTGGTGCAGAGGTCGCTTTAGATCTTCTGGACATGGAATGGCTAAGCACCATTGGTAAAATACAGTGGCTGGACTCGCAAAGAGAACGGATCTCCAAATCCTCGGATAAAGTCCTGATCCTGTGCTCTCCAGGAGTGAATGCTAAATGGAAGGCCTTGTGCAGAGGACAAACGCTGAGATTGAGAGAAGATGAACGCTCGCCAATCGGAGACATGCTCACCCCGGCACTGAGCCTCATCTTGCCCGATTTCGTCCACGCTTCTTCTTTTTACAACTATATAGTTGCTTATTTCGATGACGTGTGCTGTGAGGAGAACATCCCTGCACCGTTCAACATTGTGGTGCAATATAAGCTGATGAAGCACTTTGAGGAACTTTACTTCCGGATTCTAGGTGTGGAAAAATATGAGCCCGGGCGTATTAAATGCATCGAGGGCATTAGGGAGAATGATTACTTTAGCTGTCCATCAGGCCGAGCACTTCAGGAAGCAATAGAAGCTTTTCGTAGCTACCAGCTCAAGAATCCAGACTGGTTTGAAATGGAGCTTCTGAATGCAGATGATGAGAAGACGACCAGCTCTGAATCCATCATCTCGATCGATGGTAATTGCAGTACAACACACAGTGAGTCGCTCCAGAAGCCCGATACTTCTGCATTTGTCAATGTGGTGAACTATCAGACACGGGAGCATGTTCTCTTCACGTCCATTGAAGAAACCACCAAGATGCATCAGAATTCTTCTCTGTTTGCGACAAAGATCTGTTCAAGTGATCCAGTAGTTGACTGTGAAATTACTGAAATAACTAGTTGCCCTGCTGTGAGGACAGAACAACATGTTGTATGTTCTCCAACTTTGTGAATCGCTGAAGTGATGGTGGTTATTATATAAAACTATATTTGTTCGCAACAAGTTAATACTCATTTAAAAAAACATCATCACCTCCAATATCATTTTGCTCCACATGTGTAGTATGGTTAGCTATCTTAAAAACCATTCACCTAGTTCCGAACTGTTCACTTTTTTTTTACACTTTAAGAATACAGTACAACAAAAAATAACATTAAAAATACAATTTAAACAAAAATCTAGATGTCATATTATATTTCTAATGCTTTCCAATTACTTGCTTTGCATGTAAGCATTATTAGTATTAAAAAGTGATAATATACTGGTTTTAATGTAAAATGACGATTTAGTGCTGTTTGTTGAGTTTGTTTTAATTTCAGTTTACAGTATGACTGTGTAAATTCATTCAATAAAACTGTATTTTGCTGTGAAACATTGAGGTACATTTACAGGAATATTTGACAGTGAGCGAATTTATATAAAACAGTTAAAACGTTCAATATACAATAAGTAATACAATAAAATAATTAATTAATTAATTAAAACATTCGAATTGAAATCTCGTTGTGTAGATTATTGTTGTTTTACCTCCTCGGAAACGTATTTTTTAATCGCGAGGTAAACGATATTGATGTAATTATGCGTTTGTACAAACAAACTCGACAAGAGCAAAGTTCAATCCAGTGGTTCGAGCAAAGAAAGAGCTTTTCCAGACCAACTTGGATCATAAATGACTCTTTATCCATACGGAATCTGCACTACTTCGGTCTTTGTTTGCGTTTGCCTTAAGTAAGTAAAACGAGTTGAGTGTTTTTACAAGCCACGTTTCTTGGCGTTGATCACATAAAACGCTACACAAACGGTCACACACACGCTAAATACTCGCGGTGTGTGTTTCCGAGTTTATTTACTCAATTAACGGTTTATAAACTGCTTCCCGGTTTTATAATCGCGACCACTACACGCTTTTAATCCAGAAAAGACCGAGCATACTCACATGAATGTTTTACACGTGTTCCTTCGTCATCAAACTTCGACATTTTTGTCAAGATCCTGTTTTGACGAAGATGTGGAGTTTGTCTAAGCGATTCATTACAACTTCATTCAGCAGGCGTCACAATGCAGGTAACCATCACCTAATGTTGTCTGTGAAAGCATGCTAAATCGAATGATCTTAATCCCACATTATGAATAAACCGTGAAAATGTGTAAACATTCACAACAATACAGTGGTGTCCAAATCAACTGTAGTTTGTGTGTCTTATTTCCTTAGTTTACATATCAAGTGATTAAAGACAAGCCAAAGCACTAGATTAAAAGCAGAGGTGTAAAGACCTGAAAACCATAGTAAAAGTACAAATACGTTACTGTAAAAATTACTCCATTACAAGATGTCACTAATTCTTTGTTGAAAAAAAAAAAAAAAAAAAAAAAATATATATATATATATATATATATATATATATATATATATATTTTACTCATACTAAATTTACGCTCAAAAAACACCAATAACTGAATACCAAGTAACTCTTATTTTACAATATGTTGATTATCTAATTTAGAAAAGAAATGTAATACCTCAATGTTTCAAAATGTCAAAGCAAAATTGAAAGGGATTGAGTCTGATTGTTGTTTTTCCAGCAGAACACTTCACCATTCACCCAGTAGTGAGAGAGGCTCTAGCTGACCACCGGCCCGTGGTGGCTCTGGAAAGCACGATTATTACACACGGAATGCCTTACCCTCACAACCTCAGGTCAGCAAGACCCTCACCAGGTCAGAAAGACCCTCACCTTACATTACGTAGGTCAAGCAGGGCCAATACAATAGTTTTAAATCGTTGGTCTCTAGGTCGTTTTGTTCATTAATTTTCAGTCATGTGCGCTTTTGAGACAGTTATAACTGTGAAAAGCGTCTTACAAATGCTCAGAACTTGAACTCATGTGCATTTAATGTAATTCAGGACGGCAAAGGAAGTGGAGGCTATTGTTAAGGCAGAGGGCGCGACCCCAGCAACCATTGGGATTCTTCAGGGCAGGATTCACGTTGGCCTTTCCTCAGATGAACTGGACTTTCTGGCTCGGAGCAAAACAGCTTTGAAAGTGTCAAGGAGAGACCTACCTTACGTCATCAGCCAGGTTAGCTGGTGTTAGTGCTGCGTTGCTAACGTACAGATTCGAAAACAACAGCTTATTTGACGCCACAGGGTTTGTCCGGTGGCACCACGGTCTCTGGCACAATGGTCGCTGCTCACATGGCCGGAATTCCAGTTTTTGTGACTGGTGGAATTGGAGGCGTGCATCGAGACGGACAGAACTGTGAGTTTTGCTCGTGCAACGCTTTTGTGCAAAATGTTGAGCGTGGCATTAGAAACGCCAGGTTCGCTTTTTTTTTTTTAACCTAGATCTTGACTATGTAAGCTTGGGATAAAACAAGTCTGCAGATCAGCGTACGTGTAATAATTCTTTCTCGTCCAGCGCTGGACGTGAGTGCTGACCTGACTGAACTGGGCAGAACACCCATCGCTGTTGTGTCGGCTGGAGTAAAGTCCATCTTGGATATTGGTCGCACTCTTGAGTTCTTGGTAAGTCCTGTTACGACCTGGTGCAGAACAGGAGAGCCGGAGATTGTAGCGCACAAAAAACACACATTTTAAAACAGAAACTCGCATGAACACAGGCTGGTGCAACGTTAATGACAGACAGTTGGCATCCATCTTGTTTGGTGCATTACTGCCCTATCTGCCCCGGAAAATAAGGTTATAAAAAAAAACCCATGAAACTCTCATTCCCAAGTACAGTTTCGAACTAGTGTGTTAATGCAAGGTGGAAGGAAAGTTGAAGACCCGTCCAAAGCTTTTTTTGTGCAGGTCCCCCACTACTTGCATTGGTTTTTTTTGAGTCTCCATTTTTTCCCACATGAACTTGAAAAACACGATCTTGGGTGTGAGTGGGAGGCGGTCAGTGTGTCCCGCTTTGTTATTGGTTGTCCACCAATTAAGTGTGTGTCTCCTGCCTTTAGCCCTGAGTGGCTGAGCTCATGTTCCCCGTGACACAAAATGGAAAAGCAGTTCCGAAAATAACTTCAAATACATCTATAAAATTATGTTTGTTTAATTGATTTAAGAAATGGTTACATTGAATGGCATGTGTATTTAAAAAAATTTGAGTTCTCTAAGCTCTCATTCAAAGAACATTAATCAAATGTACAGGAAACCCAAGGTGTGTGTGTGGCAACATACGGAGAGACGAAAACCTTCCCGGCTTTCTTTTCCCGGCGGAGTGAATTTACATCTCCTTACCATGTCTCCCGTCCTGAAGAGGCAGCTGCTCTTATTGGCAAGTCTAAGTGTTTAAGCTTTTACTGCACCAGTGTTTGGGAAATGTCAATATTACACTTTTGCCGAATGCTTGAGTGAGTCTAACTGAAAGAGCTGACTGAAACCGAGATCGTGTCTAATGTTTCACCGACGTAAACTCCCAATCCTGAGCACCAGAGGAGTCTAACACACTCTCTACCCCACAGAGAGCACTCTGCGTCTGGGGCTACAAAGTGGTCTTCTCCTGGCCGTACCCATCCCAGAAGAACATGCCTCCATGGGCCAGCAGATAGAAGACGCTGTACAGACAGCTGTGTCGGAAGCCAGGTGAGCAAAACCACTGCAAGAAAGCTAGAGTAGTTACGCAAATATAACAAAAAAAAACCCTTTTTTCCAATTTTAGACGTTCAAAAACTTGGTGGTTGCTTATATTCACCAATTTCAAATATGCGCAAAAATAAAAGCGTTTCCACTTTTCGAGTCAGGAGCAATCACAAATAAATACCTCGTCTTTATGTGTCTGTGCTTCTGTATTCTGTTATCTTTTCTTTCTTTAAATAATGGTTCCGGAGACACAAATGCTTTCATTGGCTCAATATCAGAAATATTAAAACATTAGCCATACAGCTACACTTAGCAGTGATAGAGTGTTAGAAAGAAAAATGAACTAAATACAATAATTAACATTGGGCAGAGAGGACAAACCAAACAACATCCGGTAGATCAGTGTTAATGGCTAACAGCTACAAACAAAGTCAATAAGCAGAAAGCGTCGGGGCTGATAGAAAACAACAAAAAACACAGGCAAGGAGTCAAAAACAAGGAACAAACAATCAAGACACGTGGCACGTGTTATTCAGACATATAGACATTTGTCACATTCATATTCTACATGATACAACATGAAGTGAAATGTATTTTCCAATTGTCCAGCATTTAAACATAGGTGGAGTTTTGGGGGGAGGGGATGCATACTAAAGAAAGAAATACAATAAAAAAAAGATAAAAATGTAATTTAAATAAAATAATGTTTAAATAAGATAAAACAAGGGAAAAAATGAATAAAATATAAAACAAACTATGAAGATACAAATGCAATAAAAACAAAAATACGGTAATAAAAGGATTAAAAAAAAAAA
>CM051501.1:5533530-5571381 GCA_028031935.1 Paedocypris micromegethes | reverse complement strand
AAAAAAAAAAAGTACAATTCAAGTAAAATGACATTGAAGTGATGAGACAAAGTAAGGTTTGTTAAAAGAAGAAAAATAAGTGTTTTTTAGGAAGTATTTACCTTTTTGTTTTGTGCCTGGGGTGCTTAAAGCCCAAGGTATTTTTCACTGTGTCCACAGCTCCAAAGGTGTCAAGGGAAGAGACGTCACCCCGTATATTCTACAGCGAGTCAATGAGTTGACTGAAGGAAAGTCCTTGGAAGCCAGTATTCTTACATTAACGTGTCATGGCTGATGTAATTCACCTCTGTGTGCCTTTCTGTTTCATCTATCAAAAATTAGCCTGATTAACTGTATGTTCCACATATTTACTGTATTTTCCTTAAGATCGGTCATCTGTAGATATAGCACTGATTCATAACAACGCCAAAGTGGGCAGTCAGATCGCATGTGCCCTATCTAAGCACAAAGAAACCAACAGAAATTGCATCCCACATGAAAAATCACACTGGCAGAAGTCTTCAAATGAGGAATCAGACTCCAAAACGGTAAATAAAAAGTCAATTATGTCGTTTATATGTCAATCTCACTCACTTTACTTTAGGAAGTGTCTCAAAATGTTTGCAATTATTGAAGAGTATAATTGTTTTTTACTTTGTACAGATCGTCATCGGTGGAATAAATGTCGATTTCATTGCCAAAGGATCAACTCCGAATTTGCTGGTATTTAAAAAATCTATTTCTATGTGATAATATTACTTTTTTTGTGTGTCTGAATATTTCATTTTATATGATTTAATTTCATTTTTTATTTTAAATTTCAATATTTATTGTGAATTTAATTTAGTTAGGTCAGACAAATCCAGGAAGTGTGTGTCAGTCTTTTGGAGGAGTCGGGAGAAATATTGCAGGTTGGCCAAATTGCATAATTGTAATTGGACATACAGTATGGTAATATTAAAACTACTTCCTGTATTTCTTCTAGACTGTTTGAGCCGTTTGGGCCACAAACCGCTCTTCATTTCTGCCATTGGCAAAGACTCCCATAGTGATGCTGTGCTACACTACTGTAAGCATATGGTGAGAGACTTATTTTTTTTAGTTATTTTTATTCCATGCTCACTTGTTTAAACATTAAAAAAAAAACTAATTTACTCTTAATTTTTCACTCTTAATTAATTGCTCTCCATTTTTCACTATGGCGAGTTACTGTTATTTTTGCTCTTTTAATTCATGCTCACTTATTTAAACATTTTTTAAAGAACTCATTTACTCTTTATTTTTTACCCTTAATTAATTAATTTTAATTTTTTTTATCATGGTGAGTTACTGTTTTTTGTTTATTTAATTCAGGCTCATTTCTTTAAACATTTTTGGAATAACTCATTTACTCTTAATTTTTTGACTGTTTGACAATTTTTTTTCTTCCTCATCAGAACACAAGTGCCATAGCCAGATTGCAGGACCAAAGAACTGCAACCTATTGTGCAGTGATAAGCGAATCAGGAGAGCTGAATCTGGGATTAGGAGACATGGACATCCACCAGCAGATACAAGAGCAGTATGTACGTACGTCCCAACCGCAGGGTAACAGCGAGAAATACAACTTAATATGAAATAAACTAAATTAAACTCTGTAGTTTTATATTGGGCTCATTTTGCACATTTAAAACATAGACAAATTAATTTCACATCATTCTGAAAATTACAGAATATCAGAATCAAGAATCAAGAAGTTAACTCTCTCCTACGTGATGTGTTTGTGTGTGTGTGTGTGTGTGTGTGTGTGTGTGTGTGTGTGTGTGTGTGTTTATATAGTATTATTCTGGTGTATGTTGTGTGTATGTCTGTGATTCATGTATTCATATGCTGCTTTGTGTGGTTGGGCCCAGAAAGCACATAGTGGGGCCCCGTTTTGTACTTGTGGGGTCTTCACTACGTGTGTGTATGATTTACGTATATGCAGATTTATGTGCATGTGTGTTTAGATATGCAAATTTATTTTAGGTTTATGTGTGTGTGTACTGTCTATGTTTGTGTTTATACATGCAGAGTTACGTAGTGTGTGTGTGTGTGTGTGTGTGTGTGTGTGTGTGTGTGTGTGTGTGTGTGTTTATATATGTAGATTTATGTGCATGTGTGTTTAAATATGCAAATTTATTTTTGTGTGTTTATATGTGTGTGTGTGTACTATCTATGTGTGTGTTTGTATATGCAGAGTTACGTAATGTGTGTGTGTGTGTGTGTGTGTGTGTGTGTGTGTGTGTGTGTGACTCTGTTGTATCCGGCTGTGCTACTTATCTGTGATTATTATCACGTCACTATATACGTATTATATAAAACTCATCCTATAGTTTTTCGAGATTATACAAATCCGCTTTCACACAGTCTGAGAAAATGACTTGATAAAAAAAAATGTAAATCTATCTTGTGCAGTTTAGGTGCCAGCAGCTGCTCACCGTATGTGTGTTTCTGCATGTTCAGGTTTCTCAGTTCAAGGATCATCTCACATCAGCATCTCTGGTGGTTCTAGACGGTAACATCCCAGTCTCCACCATCGATTACGTCTGCTCCATCGCCAGGAACCAGGCAGTACCCGGTGAAGCTCAGGAAACCTTACAGCCTTTGACTTAACCCTCGCTGAGTTCTCTGTGGCTGTTCTCTTCCTCTTCTGCAGTGTGGTTTGAGCCCACGGATGCAGATAAGGCCGGCAAGCCTTTCTTCTCCGAGAGCTGGAAGTCCCTGTCCTACACCTCCCCCAACCTCGCTGAGCTCTGCACCATGAATCAGACCCTCGGCCTGCCCACTCCTGCAGGTACTCCAGCTAGCAGCACCGCGCTTACTTCACATCTCTAAAAATGAGATGTGTTTCAGTGGATGGTGTAAAATGATGGAATGAGCTTAGTGATGAATTTAAATGATGTCCTTCTGTTCTGAAATTCAAAAAAGGTCTTACAAATAAATGCATGGGTGGCTATAAATAGAATAAGATGGGGAAAAAAGAATAAATAAACAAATGAAAAATGAGCTAAAAAAAGAGAGAGTTGTGTTTTTGATCTATATTTTGTTGGGTTTTCTTTGTTTGCTTGTCGTTGTTGTTGTTGGCTGATTCAGTAAAATTTAAGTGGATGTAAGAGGATTTTTTTTTGGTTAATTTTATGTCAGATTTTTCACAGGATGGAATATCTACTTGTGGGTTTTGACCAATAAGTTGAAATTTAAATTGTTTTTTTTTTTTTGTCTATTATTATATTTATTATATATTTAATACTGCGTTTTCCACTGGTCTCTGTGGTGAGCTATCATAGTTTTGTTTTACTGATACAATGCCAAAAAGTTTTGTCTACCTTTTCGAATAATACATACAATGTTCTTTCTTCTAAGAAACGTAATGTACGTATACTTCTGCGTACTTTCTTGTTTTTCTGTACAATACTTCCCTGCCACTTTTTCTTTTATCACAATTGTTACATAATCATACTATTATTGGATGGAAAAAAAAAAAACCTGTGGACTGTTTTAGAGATGCCCAGATCGGTGGATGATGTTCTGAGCTGTGCTGTGACTCTCACTCGCCCCCTGCTGGACCACTTGCGTTGTGTGGTGGTCACTTTGGGTTCCCTGGGTGTGCTGGTGTGTGGAGAACTTAAAGATGGAACTGTAGATGTGCAACTGCATGGGGGAAAACGGGTAATAAATGACATGCACAAGAAGTGAATGCGTAGATCTCCATTTTTTTGTTTTACATTTGACATTTTTTGTAGAAGGGACCGTTGTGTGCTGTCCATTATCCAGCATTAACTGTGAGCTCAAAAGAAACCGTGAATGTGTCTGGAGCTGGTGACAGGTACATGAAAAAAAAATGAAAGTAATTAGATGTTGCTTGTATGAATATATTTTAATTTGCCGTAGTTTTGCTGGAGCAATGATGCTTGGGATGCTGCAAGGAAAGGACACGGAGAGCTGCGTGCGCATGGGTCTGGTGGCTGCGCGGATGTCCTTGCTGTCTCCTCATCCTATAGATCCGTCTCTATCAGCGGACCACATCCTTCCGGAAAAGCTGCATTCTTTACCGTGGCCTAAACCGACATGCAGGTTGTTTGAGAATTGATAATAGCAAGGTTCGAAAAAAGTACATCAGAGGGATTTTTCTCAAGCCAACATATTTACTGTATGATTTACAGTAGGAGACATTTACATTGTGTTGAGGTTCATCGTTCACTTTTATCACAGAACATATACGTACATGAAATCAATGATATGTTCAGATGAGGTCATGTGAAATGTTTTTTTAATCATTTTAATATTCAGGAGGGTGCTTTGGAAACGAAATCCTATATTTTTATGCTACGTATATTTTTCGTAACAATTTTAAACATGAAGGTTATCAAGGTCAGAAGCTTGTTTTTAAGTACTGGTATATTTAATTAAAATCTTTTTGCAATGTAGAAATTTTATTGCCTTATGGAAAATAATAGAAATGTTTTTGATGTTCTTTTGGACAGATCTATTGAACTTTTGCCTACTAATGTTTTGTTAATGTTTGTTAATAAATCAACTACAAATAATATGTGTATGTTTGTTGCATATTTTAGATTACGGTATGTAAATGCTTAAACTACTTCAACAAATTTAGATTTGGTCAGAAAAATCCAAATCTTCAGTCCACAAATCCAAATCTTCAATCCACAAAGATTCAGTGTCGCATATGACGTTGCAATTACTACAACACCCAGAATCCATTGCTAAACTCGCGCATGCTCAGTGGCTGGCGGCTGGCTACTGTATTCCCTCCTCATTTTAGTGTAAGATGGTGGTAAATTTGCTCCCTAAATAAACAGTGATCCCGACAAGGAAACAGATAATCGAAATTGAACATCTGCACTGTGACAAGTAGCTATTTTTAAGCCACCGGATAAGTACTTCGGATCAGTTTAAAAGCAGAAACTCCCGGCTAAACTACTGAATATCCCTTGGAGTGGAATTCTTGCAATACAGGACCAGCTAGTTGAAGTGAGTGCCCGACAAACTCAGCGCTTTAATCGCGGTCAGTGCATTTAAATGCGTTATTCCGGCGGCGTTGTCTCCGTATGCATGTTTAAACGGAAACCAGCTCGTTGCTTGAGCCATGACGCGTTGGGTTTTTGTAAAGGGTGCAGGCAAAGTGGAAGCGGTTCCTCTTACGGTTGCCGGGCCAATAAGTACAACAGTCGCAGGCTTTAGTTTGGTGTAGGCCGCAAATACACACACCGCTCGAAACGCACTGATTCGCAGGCACTTTTGACAGAAATCTGGCGGAATGTTCTCCACAAGCACACGCGATGTGGAAGACGTGCGTATTTTGAGTAGGAAAGGTTATAAATGCGCGTTTAGCGGCGTGAAATGTGCCGCACGTCAGCTGAAGTCTATGCCAGCTGTGGAGCTCCCAGACCGGCATTGGGCGACACGGACGCGCCGCTCGAAAGCGATTCGCGTGTAACGTCAGTTTGTCGGTTTAAAACTCGCGTTTAACATCGAATTAGTGTTAAAAACGGCTGTCGGTTGTTCAAGTGTCGTAAAATCAGAGACGTTTCGCAAATGGCAGCGTTTATGTGCAATTGCCGCCTATTTTTTCCCCTCACGTTTGTGCGTTTTTGATTTAATTCGAATAAGCGGAATAACACACGACGTCGTGAAATATATAGCTGTTTATTTAAAACACGGATCAAATGCGTAAAGTGCCTATATTGCTCATTATTTTGTTGTTAAATTGAGGAATACAAACGTAATCCTTTGTCGAACACTTGCAGATAAATAAGGATAAAAACTTGTAACTAAGCTACTTTCCTCATGGGCTGTTTTGTTTATACATATACGTGTGTGTGTGTGTGTGTGTGTGTGTGTGTGTGTGTGTATAATATTGAAGTAGACGTTCCATTGAATTTACACACGGATGTTTTACAGTAAAGTACAGTTTCATACCATTCACAGCATGTTGCCGTTTTTCTAACAAAGCATAATGCTATATAGTGACATCTGGAGTAATGTGCTGTGCATTTACAAAAGAAAACAGTATCATGCAGTGAATTGGAAAAATGGTATGGAATTGTGAATTTACAGTATGCTTTTGTAAGCAGTAGATCACTGATTTGTTTACCACGTCCAACATCTGTCTCTGCCTCAGCATCTTGGCCCTCCAGCCAGCCACCCTCCCGAATCAGTGGTTTGATAGAATGTCCCTGAGTCCAGAGTTGAAAGAAGACCCTATGGAGTGCCCACTGTGCATGGAACCTCTGGAGATTGATGACGTCAACTTCTTCCCCTGCACTTGTGGCTACCAGATTTGCCGTTTCTGCTGGCACCGCATCCGCACAGACGAAAACGGCCTCTGCCCAGCTTGCAGAAAGGTAAGAGTTGAATAAGGAGTCCTGTAGATCCGTGAGATCTTTAAGGAAGCTTTAGAAGAATCTGTAAGTGCATTAAATCCCCACACTCGCATTTATATACATGACAATAACGACGGAACTGCTGTAGATGCTCGTAACGCTGCCGTGTGTTGTCTTTGGTTCCCAATTTAGTGATTCCACACGGCTTCCTTAAATTTTTATGGTGTTGTAAAATAATATTACATGTTACAGTAAGTTAGTATGTTACAATTCATATGGTATAGTAATATAATGTGATGCAAAAGAAAACGTGCGTCACTAGTTAAAGAAGTGCCCTGGTTATTATTCATCATCTATAGTCAAATATTACTTTGGAAATCTTGAAGGATGTTGTTTTAATTGCTATATATTTGAACAGATTTGTGCTCAAGTTGCTTGTATTTTTATTAGGACATCCTGTGTGCAGCTTTAAAGACGATGCTCTGGAAACTTGAAGCTTAAAATATCCTAGATGATGACAATCATTTCTCTGCACCAATCATAGAATTCTTATTGTATGTATGAATTAAATTTGGCTTAAATAATGAATATCGAAATATATTTGGATTTATGAGTTTGTGTGTTTTTGTATATATGAATTGTAAATCTTTAGTTTTTTTATTAAATGTTCTGTTTAAGCAAACAAATCTGCCAGCTTCATTTAAACTTCATCACACGTGTCCTTGCGTCCTAGAATTCTGGCTTGATTTCGTGTGCTGCAATTTAATAATGCCTCAAAAAGAAAAGCACACAAATAAGCAAGTGTCAACTGTGTAGAAAGCAGTGGCAAAGACGTCGTCTTTTTTAAATGTGTTTTTATTGATTTATTTATTTTAATATGTTAGTACTGAGAAGTTGCAGTTACAGCTTGCAGGTTTTTGCAATGCATTTTGAAAACACTTGTTAACTGGAGTGTTGTCTGTTAAAGATAAACTGTATTATGCTGTAGATTAAGAAGTCAATGTATAGCGCAGTAGATTTTTTTTTATATATACCAGTATCTTTTTATAGTATTATTAATCAAAAGGCAATTGTTCTATTCTTGCCTCCTGAATAATTATGTTTAGACATTCATAGCTAAAGCAATATTTCCTCACTTATTATGCGAAACATTCAATTCCTCTTTTTCTATTTTTCCTTTGATTTTTTTTGGTTTTCGAGGTCTGATGAAATGACTGTGTGTGTGTCCTCTAGCCTTACCCAGAGGACCCAGCAGTATACAAGCCTCTGTCACAGGAGGAGATCCAGCGGATAAAAAACGAGAAGAAGCAGAAGCAGAACGAAAAGAAGCAGAAAGTGACGGAGAACCGCAAGCACCTGGCCAGCGTCCGTGTGGTGCAGCGCAACCTAGTGTTTGTGGTGGGCTTGTCTCAAAGGCTCGCAGACGCCGAGGTGACTGCTCTGCGACTTCGTATTACAGTTATACATTTCACACTTCCTGGATTAAAGCTAAATTCTCGCTTTCTGGACAGGGCTACTGGATGGATTAAAACCATATGATGATTTTGACACTGCATGTCCAACTCTCTATTCTTTAGGCTACAACTGCCTTTTTCATTTGTTTAATTTTTCTTATTTCAGAATCATTAACTTTAATGGCCAAGTTTGTACATGACAACAAGATATTAGATGTGCTCTGACTACGTGTTATGTTATTTCTTATTCCAAAATACAAGAATAAACAAAAATAGAATAAAAAAGAAATACACAAAATGTAACATAGATATTTTAAATGATAAAAAAACAGTGATTTGCTATTAAACCTAAAAAAAAGTGCACAAACATTGCACATTTACTTTAAAATGTTGTGATCAAGCCACTGAAAGATTGTTGTCTTTTAATACAAATTATTTTCTATTCGTATTACAAAAAAAAACATTCAAATACAAGCTAAGCCATATGTTTTTGAATGAATGATTGTGACTTTATCACAAGGGGAAATTTCTGTTCCAGCAACAGATAAACAGTACAACAAAAACGTTAAAAAACCAACACATTTTCTAGGTTTGTACACAGTGGCTGATTAAGTTCATGCCTCCTAGACGTAAAAGTTGGATTTAGTGGTCAAAAAAGCGTGTGAAACATTGTTAAATGTGTGAAATTGTATTGCAGCAGTTCTGGTCACTTCTCATCGGGGGAGAATGTGTCAAGCCATTAGGACATTTTGTTAAAATCGAGTGTCGAGTCACAGTTTGGCACAATTTGAAAATGATTTGTCACCCTGTCCGTTTGTGTAAGTGGCTCATGTAAGTCTTTACTCATTTGTTTTTTGTTTTTTTTAGGTTTTGAAGCGTCCAGAATATTTTGGGAAGTTTGGCAAAATCCATAAAGTGGTTATCAACAACAGCACATCATATGCTGGTTCACAGGTAGGAAAAGCCCTCATGCTCTTGAATGAAAACTGACACGCCGAGCGGAAATAATCAAATCCGGCTTTTTTCTCGCGCTTTCCGCTTCGCAGGGTCCCAGTGCCAGTGCCTACGTCACTTACATTCGCTCAGAAGATGCACTTAGAGCAATACAGTGTGTGAACAACGTGGTAGTGGACGGCCGAACCCTCAAGGTAAATCCTGAGTCTTAACCTTCTTGGTCTATTTGCTTTTGACGTTTCATCACACTAGAAAGCTACATGATGCAATTTTGGAAGCAATTGCGTGAGACCTGGTCATTGCGAGTGTAAAACTGTGTCCCTACATGGACATGTAAAATTAACGTTTATGAAATATAGAACTTGACATAGAAACGAGTCAACGGTAAGAAACGTTGATAAACAACCGGTGGCGGTGATAAATTGAGTGCAATATATGATTACCCACAAAATATAATATATTTGTGTTTAATATAATATACAATATTAAAAGTATACATTTATAAATCTTTTTTAATTCAAGAGACACTGAAATACCTATTTCTAAGTGTTTATCCATCAAGATTTCTCAAGAAAAATACATGTTATCAAGCTTATTTAAATATTTTCATGTATATGTTTGTAGAAATGTTCTTGGGATTATACAATCCTGTATGCTTTTTATTGTACATAAATCTATTAAGATTTTGTATACGCCAAGAAATGGCCTCTGAAGCTGAAATGGCAATGAACAAAAAAAAATGTAAAGTATATATAATAATATTCAAGATTAAGCTGATTTCAGAGGATAAAGATCAAAGCTATTTTCAGGTGAAACGACATTTTTACGATGTGTTATGCGGAGACGAGAATACTTTGGAAGGGGGATGAACGATGAATCCCATTCAAAGTAATTGAGGAAAAAATTAGGGAATAAAAAGTTGAATAGAAGAAAATATAGGTATATTTTTTACATGGGTTCTATTGTATGTAGGTTGACAAAAAGGTCGCACAATCAGGACGCCATTTTCACAATGAACGCTGGCAAGACAAGGACTCTCGTTCAACTGGGGGAAAAATTATGAAAATAGTTTAATTTGAGGGAAAGTAGAAGATGTATAAGTATAAGAAGACGGAAAAAAGAATAGAAAAAAGTAGAAGCTGAGAAGATGAAATGTAATGGCCTGTAAGATGAGAGGAGGAGTATAGTTGAGAACATTGAGTGTCTCTCAAGAAGGTGTTTGTTCCTGTAAAAGCAGAATATCTTGTTTCTTTTTTCTATGTGTGTGTGTTTTATTTTAAGTAGCCGTGTTTTGTTCACATTTTCGTTAAGGCTTCCTTGGGCACAACAAAGTACTGCAGTTATTTTCTGAAGAGCATGCAGTGTCCTAAACCAGACTGCATGTATCTACACGAACTTGGGGACGAAGCGGCGAGTTTTACGAAAGAAGAAATGCAGGTGAGTCTCACTGGGTTTCTGCATAGTTTCTCCCTCATGACTCAAATCAAAACAAATCCATTTTATTGTCACATCACCACAGCGTGTGACTCTCCAAGGTAGAATGTGTCTGCCTCAAGTATGGCATGCTGGGAGATGAGAGTGTGGGATGTTGGGATCCTGGTCTTATCAGCTGGTGGATGAGGACCGCTAGAATCCATAATCTTGTTATAAAAAAGCATATAACCATGCCACAAAAAAGCCGATTTGGACCACAATTCAGTATATGAAAGTCTTGTATGAACTTAGAACTTATAGGAGATTTGTACTTCTGATTCTGGTTCCTGGTGTGACACTGACAGTGAGCCTGGAAAAGCAATGAATTAAATGTTAAACTTAAACAAATTCATCTTGAGTGCTCCACAAAACTAACTTGCTAACAATTATGAGGGGTTTTTTTTTACTGTTGCTTTCTTGTGTTAGAGAATTGTTGAGCATGGAAGCGAAAGAAATGGGTGCAGATTTCTTCTCACAGGACGGGATTCATGTGAAAAGGATTAAAGGGACCCGCGGATCACAGTGAAAGCCACATAGCTGGTCCACTCTGATGTTTTGACCTGTTATAACTGTCTAGAAGAAAGACACAGAGACCCAAATATGAGATAAGATTGACTTTAGGGGATATTTATGTGTTTTACAGCAGAAAAAAAAATTTGGATTCAAGATTTTGGAATAACTGGCTTTTTTCTCTCAAATGCTCTTCCAAAAAAATCCAAATTCAAATGTGTTGAAATTCAAGAAAATTCCAAAATATTTAGTTCGGACAAGTGCTGCATATTTAATTGTTACATTGTTATTTGATTGACTAATTGCCAGGTAAAGTAACTATTAAAAACTAGTTTGTAATGAAACACAGTTAGAATTATGATTATTAATAACTATATTAAATGCTACATAAATATTTGCTAATATCAATATTAAATGCTACATTATTGAAATTGACACTCTTTACTAAAATGCGAAACAAATAAGCACAATAAATGATTCCGATTTATGTTCACAGGCCACAATTGCCTAAAAATAGTCTAAATATAAATTAAGCAACTTAATTCTAACAATTAAACTGTTTTGTAACATTAAGTATTTTTAATATCATACCGAACAATGCAATAGAATAAAAGGCTATTATCATGTCATGCTTTGTAAAGACTTTTTTTATAGTCCCATGAATATTTACAATTTTTTTCCAAAAAGAAATCTTAAACGTTGACGGCTTTATTCAAAATTAAATGCATCTTATTGTTGGTAATGTTTTTGGTAAATTTCTACAATCTTGAACTGCTATTACCTATATTTCACAAATAATAAGTGCTTGTGTTTGGATGCAAAAGTAATGTAAGAGTACATTTTTGTTTGTGGATGTGTTTCAGGCCGGAAAACATCAAGATTACGAGCAGAAGTTGCTGCAGGACCTTTATAAAGCTAACCCCAACTTTTTACAAACGTCAACCTGTGAGAAGTCAAAGAGCAAAACCAACACCAATCAGAGGTTCTGCTTTCTTTTCCGTATCTAATCTGACAGAAGTGAACATTTACATCCCAGATTCTGACCCATTTATTTCATTTACAGAACTAACGGCACTAATAAAGAAAACTGGCCCATATTACAAGGCTGCGGCAAAATGGCCAACGGTTTACCAACAGAACATCCCAAGTCTCCCACTCTCTTAGACTGTCTAGACTCGGATCACATGACTCCAGACGACGTCGACTCCGAGCAGGGCACAGATCTCAACACGGGTCTCCCTTCTTTCCCATCAGCCTTAGAACCCACCAGGTATGTGGACATAATCCATCAACAGAATATATATTTGTTGACAGTGGTACCTTCTCTTACGAATGACTGGTGACAAAAATGTCCTTTTACGAAGGGCGTCGTTGAGAAAATATAATCTATTTTTACAAAATTATTTCACTATACAATAGGCCAAATGTCACAGCGACAAGAATGTTAAGCGAGTGCAGACGAGTAAAAACATTTTTTAAACTCTTCATGCACGTCAGTAAACAAAAATAAGTTTTACAAAAGTTACACGGCTACAGAAATCCTATTTCCTACATCATAGTTATCGTTATGTACTGCTACATCACAGTTTTTGCTAGATTCAAGATTACGGTGATTGATTCACAGTTATTACAATGTTTTATCATATTATAAAAACCTTTTTTTGCTATCTGGAAGGATTATCGGATATGCATGCAAAATGCGACTAATTTTACAAAATTTCCATTTTACGAAACTGCTGTTGGCACAAATTAATTTTGTGAAAAGAGGTACCACTGTATGTGTTTAAATGAGTGTTTTCACAGTTTCATTCCTCTGCTTTTCTTCTAGTCCGATTGACAAACCATCAGAACCCATAAGTATAGCAAACGGGGAAACCATATCACAGGTCAGCCCTTAAAACAAGAACCTGCAATAATCGCTTGTATTAAGTGTCGTTTTAAATCCATTTTTGTGATTGTTTTTTCAGACGTCCGGTAGCGATTCCCCGTCTCCTCCGCCAGGCCTCACCAAACCCAGCCTTATCATGCCCATCAGTGTGGCGGAGCTCACCGCTCGCTCGCCCTTCGAGGGGGCGTCGGCCGAGTCTCAGTCGCTTTTTTCAGACAACAGCAATTTCAGACATCCCAACCCCATTCCCAGCGGCTTCCCTCCATTTTCCAGCTCCCCACAAGGAGCTTCCGACTGGCCCATGACACCAGAACCACAGAGCCTTTTCACCTCAGGTTTGTGGAGTCTGTAGGATGTTTTACATTTCAACGCACTTTTACTTTCACCCTTCTGTTAAAAATACAAGTAAACCTCCGTTAAGCAGCTTTCAGGCCTCTCTGAAACATAATAAAAAATTAAATAAAATGTATTACAATAAAAAGTAGATCTTTATCTGAAATGGCTTAGATTGTGACGTTAATAAACAGACTTTATTTATATTTTCCAAGCAATTCCAAGTTTATTGTGCTGTATTTCATTCATTCTTTCAATGTTCACTCATGTCTGTTTCATGTGAAGTCTGTTTATTGTGTTATTATAATTTATGTCGTTTTATTGGGGTATTATATTTTTATAGTTTATTGTGTTATTATATTTTATATAATTTGTAGCTTAAGTTGTGACGTCTATAAACAGACTTTATATTTTACACGCAATATCCAGTTTATTGTGCTGTATTTCATTCAGTCTGGTGCATGAAAAATACATTCATTTTGTAATTATGTTTTTCATAGTTTTTGTTATTAAATTTTATTTTTTTAATACTATAATTAATAGTAGATCATTATCTGAAACGGCTTAAATTGTGACGTCTATAAACAGACTTAAACGCAATTTGCAGTTTATTGTGCTTTTTCATTCTGTCTGGTGCATGAAAAATCAGTTTATTGTGTTATTGTCATTTGTATAGTTTATTGTGCTGTTATATTTTATAGTCTGTGTTGTTATACTTTAGTTTTTTTTTTTTTTTTTTTCATACGGCAGAACTTGTGTTTTTCAGGTTGTACTTAAAGAATATATTGAATATAGGTCCTACTGCAAAAAAAACCCTGAATATATTCTCATTCACAGGAAACTGTTGTACTGATTTGCATATTGTGGTCTGTCTCTTCCAGACACGATCCCAGTTTCCTCTTCCACTGACTGGCAGGCGGCTTTCGGCTTCGGCTCTTCGGCCAAACAGCAGCAACAGGACGACGACCTGGGCTTCGACCCCTTCGACATCACACGCAGAGGTCTGGCTGACCTGATTGAGAAGGAGCTGTCGGTCCAGGAGCATTCCCCCTCGTCCCACCAGTCCAGCCTCCCAAACGGCCAGCAGCGCCTTCCTCATCTCCAGCACAGAGGCCTGTACAACTCCTTCAACCTGCCTCAACACGTGGCCGCACGTCACCCCTGGATGGGCCTTCCCACCCGCAATAACCTCACACACTTGAACCACACGGCCACAGCACAAAGCCATTTCTTAGACCTGAACATGACGGCCCAGCACAGCACCGGTCTCGGGGGGATTCCTATATCAGGTCAGGCACCTGCGCTACGCCGAGTCGTGGCCCACTGAAACACATAGAAACCCGGTTCAGGACAAACTTTCATTTCGCTCGTCTTCATGTTCCCCACCTTGTTTAATTCAGTTGCGTTCGAGCCCCCAGCGCATTATAAGACTGAACAATGGCTTGTCTCACGTTTCACCGAACACGTAGTTAATTATTTAAATCATCAAAGAAAGCCAGGATGCACAACTGCTGCTATATTCCGCCTTGATCACCGTATATTAAAGTCATTTAGTGTGAGGAATTACAAAATGGTGGATTTCTACACAATTCTAAATCGATATTATATTAAAAAAAACTTTGATATTGCGGGAAAATTACTTTTCTAATACGAATTGAAGTGATCTTTACAAAAAAAAATCAATTTTATACAATGAGTATTCATTTTTAAAATATGAAAACAATTGAACTAGAAAATATTTTAATCTGAAATTTTTTTTGGTGTTAAATTTCTTCCAATTATTTTATTTTTGTTCATACCATTGGATGAGAATCAAATGTAATTCAAGTTGAAACGTTTTTTGTTTCTAAATCAGAACTTTTTGAACGTGACAGCCTTTTTAGTATTTCTTGAGTAATGATATGTTTTATGTAATGTATAGAAACTGTATTAGAAATTAACCCGAGGCTTTAAAAGCGTCTAAATGAACTTTGAGAGAAGGCCGAGCGAAACTGAATTACAATTGAACTGAGTCACAATTCCCACGCAAATTGTGATTCCATGATATTGAAATCTTAGTTGTGTTCCTTATAGAAAATATTTAAAACTTTAAAAAATGTGAAAGATGAACTGTGTCTTATGTGTATTGACCGGTGTCGTCTATTCTCTTTCAGAAGGCAACGGCTCTGTAGAAAGCTTAAACGTGAAAGAATGGCAGGACGGACTGCGAGCGCTGCTTCCTAATATCAACATCAACTTCGGAGGCCTGCCGAACTCTACCTCTTCCTCCTCCTCTTCGTCCACTTCCAGCGTCAATCACATCGGGATCCCGATCGGCTCAGCTGGGGTGTCGCACAGCCTTAGCTGGGACAGTACAGCCAGTTGGATGGATCCAGCCATCATCACTGGTGTGTATCAGCTCGTATTCAAACTATTTTTTTTTTTTTTTTTTAACTATAACGTGCACTTTAACGCACATCATCGTTAACTATTTCTTGATTTATTTATTCCTACATAATCAAGTGCCTGATTATAAGCCGTGTGAAGCCAAACGGAATTTTCGGAAATATTATTTATTTGTACTGTAATATGGAGTAATTGGTGGTAGGTGTTTTTTGGTTAGTTCATATGGAATCAAATTAGTGCCAAAAATATCCAATGTAAATTTCTAAGAAGCGAACGAAAATGCTTCATTTTTTTTTTCTTTCGTATTTCATATTTTTTTTCGTTCCCATTTTTTTGTTTTGCTTCAGATTTTCCTTCAGAAGTGTGTTTTAGATTTTTGCTTTTGCACTTCTGGCACTAGTTTCACGTGGGGGCGGTCCTTACTCAGATTGGCTGGTGACAATGTGATTGGCAGCTCTAGACCGGGAAGTGAGGGAGGTTTAGTGAGTGATAAAACGCATTCAGAATTGGAACATCTTCATCGTAATAGTGATGAGCTCTGGACGGAATTATAAAATATATGTTAAAACAAACTGAATATTTTATACTACATTTTATTTACTTGGTGTCTTTCGAATCCCTAATTTTGGAGGCATCTAACCAATGCGAAACATTAGTGTAGTAGAGTCTCTTATGAAGGAGAGAAGATACTGTTTCGTAATCAATTGATGTGTAGAGACAAAGATGTCCACTTTTATTCTGTAGTGTGATGCAGTAAGATTTTTTTTAAATTAAGGGATTTGGCAAACATATATTTATTCATCAATAAACTTTATTCATCAGTGTACTATATAAGAAAAAAAAACTACATCGGAATATTATGAAACTGTGTTCGCTCGCTGAACTCATCTTCCACATCCTGGTCAAGGAGCTGTCAATCACACTCTCAGAGCCAATCAGAGTTATGTCCGCCCCTTCATGAAACTAGTGCCAGACATCCAATGGCAAAAATCGCAGGAAAAAAAAAACTTTTGAACAAAAATGTGAAGATTGTACACGAAAAAAAGAAAATGAAAATGTGACGCATTCTTTGAAATTTGCGTTAGACAATTTTGCCACTAATCCGATTCCATACAGTCGCAGTTTTTCGGGAATTTAAGTCTGAAACGTGTGGTTTCCTGTCGCGCCTCACCTTCGCTCGCTGTCTTTCCCAGGCGTCCCGGCGTCATCAGGCAACAGTTTGGACTGTCTTCCAGATGACAATCCGCCTCATTGGCTGAAGTCCCTGCAGGCGCTCACAGAGATGGACGGACCGGCCAGCACCACCACACTACCCCAAGCCCACCACAACGGTGCCCACCTTTCCCTACACAGAGCCAGCTGGGCCCCCTACCTGGCCCCGCCCACACTCGCCCCTAGTCAGTACCACTCCCCGCCTCCAGGTTTCCAGACAGCCTTCAGAGCGCCAGCGCAGACCGCCACAGACATCCTACAGAGCGCCGGCATTGACCGTCACTAAGGACCCGCTTCAACACACATGAAACTGCAAATATACCTTTCAATTAATAACATAACCTCTCGGTTTTTTTTCCCCCCTTACTCTTTATTTCATAATCTCATTGGAAATTGTCTGTTTATTTGGTCCGTTTCTACACACACACACACACACACACACACACACACTTTGCTTGGGAGATTCAGACAGACGGCCCTTAAACGGTTAAAGATCATCGTGAAGGGCAAAAGGTCGAGCTGGCACTGAAAAGTGGGCGGTCACTCTGCCAATCATGGCTAGTGTGCCTCACTGGTTCAGAAGGTGCAGACCGCAATTTAATGCTGTGAATCTAGACATTTCCGGCATGTTGGGTTCAGTCTCGCTCTCGCCCTCGGACCCCTTTGATCGGGATGGTGGCGTGAGACCTGGCATGCCGCTACGGGTCACGTGATGAAGATGTTTGATGCTTACATTCTCGATTAAGCCATTCATCCGCACGATGGAGGTGATGATTTTAGTCTGGGATCTTTGGAAGTGTGACGACACTCGACCATCTCAAGGCCTTCAAACGCTTCGTTTCTTCTCTTTTCCTCATCTGTGTGGCCATACTAAACAGTATTTAACAGACGCAATCACTCATTCTTTCAGGAATAAAAAGAAATACAATAATGTAGTCCAACATTTGGGTTTTAACATGCTGCTGAAAACAACCTTAAAGAAATAAAAGAACTACAAAACGAGATTTGGCCCCTTTTCTGCTGAAAACCAGGAAATTCTTTAAAACAAAAAACGAGGTTCGTTTGTTCTTCAGGTTTCCAGAAAGTTCTTGGAATTCATTGCGGATATACACGTTCGCACTCGCTGTGGAGATTTTGGAGCTGACCGTGGCGCAGGCAAGGACGACTTGAGAACATGTAAAAAGGAAAATATTAAAAACGTGTATTTAAAAAATAAATAAATAAATTGTCGACAAGGCAAAAACTTGGAATCTATTAAAATTACAGGCAAATGTGCAAATATCATCGTTTGCATCCATATTCAAATGCTGAAAAAAGCAACTTTCGTATACATTTTATTTACGCACAAATTATTTGAAGTTCATTTATTCGCTTCATTATACACGTAAAACGTGTATAACTGAATTATAGTAGGAAACCAGTTGTTGAGAATTGATTTTATGATGATATTTTAAGGTTTTAATGGTCCAGAGATAAGAAGTGCCGACTACAGATCCCAGAATGCAGAGCTTTACCTGTCTATCTTAGTATAAACAGAAATTAAATGAACTGTAAATTTGCAACATGTATTTAAACTCATTCTTACTTGTTTCTTCATATTTCCAGCTTATATATATTTTTGACAGACTGTAACTTTTATATGATTTATACTAGTATTGTAAACACTATTATTCTCTGCTCTTTTTTTCCCCACATTTATGTAAAAATAATGTAGTATCAGTGTGTTTCTAAAATCTTATTCCGCCCCCCGACTTAACCTTTTCTTTGACCTTTAGCCTCCTGCGTATTTCACTTTGACGCCCCTGGTTTAAATAAAAAAAGAAAACCGTGTCAGCGATGCCAAAGAAAGTCTCCACAGCTCGTCAGTGTCAAGTTTGGCATTTTATTGTCCGAGGATAAATTGTAGACATTGAGAACAACACCAGCACATAATGAGATTGGTTTAATCGGCACGACATGTGGTAGAAGGGGCTACTGAACACCGACAAACATCGAGAACTGCTTCACCAAGGACATGCTGCGGTCATGTCAGGATGAGCCTTTATACATCTGTACACGTGTGCTTCATGGTTCTTCTGCACAGGAGCCGAGTCCAAACCAAACCTCTCATACTCACCAGGAAGTGTCCGGGCGTGGCAGCTTCAGCAGACCGTCCCGTTCCCCATGCGAGACTTGGGACAGGAGGTGCGGGACGGCGGCGGGGGCTGGATCGATGGTGCCAGGGTGCAGAAGAACCCGGCGATCAGGGTCAGTCCCAGACCACCCCAGGCACTGAACATGGACCACCCGTAGCCATGGCTTATGTCATCCGGAAGGCTGAACAGGTAACGTGGGTAGCGAGAGAGTTCGAAGTTGATGCCGGCCACGCAGGTGCAGAGCGAGATGATGCAGAAGGTTCCTGTCCAATGAGAGGCGAGTTGAAATAATCAGACTTGAAATCGGCAATCAATAGTGACTCTAGAAATGGATTTAAAATTCAATAGCCGTTCACAATTCAACAAACAATACATTTCTGAATCAGAAGTTTGTACTTGTTGAGATAAACGGATTCTTGATGGGGAATTGGGACGTGAAATATTTAATTAGAATGGACAACTACAAATTCGAGAATTCGAACAGCCAATCACAACTCAAAAACAGCCAATCGCTATCTAAAAACAGCCCATCACAATTCAAAAATTTCAAGACAATTGGAAAATTCACCCCGGGCTTTGTTGAGGGATTGGCAATAAGTGTATTTGTAAAATAAATGCTAGTACATGATCTGAAAATTGTACTTTGGTTAGAGAAAGGAATTGAGACAAAGGATTTGAGACCAAAAAGGTTCAGTTAGACAAAAATCGACAACTATAAATGGACTACAGCTATTTGGACTCTTAAAGTAAGGAAATTCAAAACTTGACAGCCAATCAGAATCCAACAACAGCCAATCACAATTCAACAAATCCATTCATTAAAAGTTTGTATTTGCTCCAAAATGAATTCTTTCTTTTCAGATTTGAGTCAAAATATTTGATTAGAATCAACAATTATAAAAAGTTATACTATTAGAAAGGGAATTCCAAACTGGACAGTCAAGAATTTTCCTCAGGGAATAATAAAGTATACTATACCTACCTACCCTACCTAGTCAAATACAATTCAACAGCCAATCACAAACCAACAACACTTGACAACCAATCCAATTCAACAAATCCATTTGTCTCTGAAATAAAAGTTTGTACTTGTTTCAAACAGGAAATATTTGATAAGAATCTACTATAAATATAAAAAATTAGACTTTTAAGAGAAGGGGAATTCAAGACTCGATAGACAAATACAATACAACAACAGCCAATCGCAATTTTAGGACAGGTCAACATTTGAACATTTCTTCTGGGCTTTGTTGAGGGATTGTCAATAGAATTGCGTTTGTCCATACATTTATGAAATACAGATTAGTACATAATAAATGGACTTTTGCTTTTGAAAATTTGAGACAAACATGTTCAATTAGACGAAACTCGACAACTGTAAATAGTCAGACTCTTAAGAGTCAAGGAATTCAAAACTCAGCCAATCCAAATGTAGTAATTTCAAGACAGGCCAACATGGAGAATGTCTCCTGGGCTTTGGTGATGGATTGGTAAGTGTCTTTGCCCACAAATTTCTGAAATCAAGTTTTCACATGGACTCATCACTCACCTCCCATGAGGAAGAGGAGCCCGGCCACGTAATGCATGAGTCCTTGCTCCCAGCAACAGCCCAAAACTCCGATGGTCCAACCAAATAGAATGATGGACAAAGCCATTCCCATGAAGCCAGCTGTCATTCGACGCAAATCTGGAGGAGACGTGGAGCGGATGACATCAAATTGTGTGGCGAAACACCCACACACAGAGAAATGACTGATTCAAGACCCAATAACTAGGCCACGGAGATTATAGAGTGACATGTGAGAACTTTCCGGAGCGAATGACTTACGCAGGGCATGCCAGTCGTCCTGCTGGATGGTCTTCGTGATGTTATAGGACAGATCTTTCCGAATGGCAGGGGAGGAGGCGTAATAGTACTTTATGAATGAGCAACGCTGGATGGTTCCTAGGAGAACAAAAATGGGGGAAAAGTCAGGCGTCAAATGTTTTTTCCAATATTGGGGACATTGGGAATTGGTTTTCCACGTTTCTTTGAGCCACTAAACGAGCAGCTTGTTGTTGTCTTTCGGAATAGGTGGACTCGGGCCTACGTTTACATATGGACCAGTGTGCAACCTATAGAAAATAACGCCGCATGGGTCATTCCAGACCAGCGTTTGGGTCGATGTGATGAATAGAAAATGCATTCCAGAACCATCCGATCAATCGCTCACTGCCAATCACAGATGGGTAAACACGCGCGAGAGAACGAAACGACACGGAATTCGTGACATTTTGCGTTTGAGAGAAAATATCGAGGTAATACTGTGGTAATAAAATGGCACCGGTGCTGTCCGGCTCGCGAATCGTTTACCTTTCTGCACCAGCGCTTCGACGTCGGGGTCGAATCCCACCCTGTAGCACTTGCTCCACAGGCCCATGTTGGTGGAGTTGTAGCGGCGGCTGCACTCATCCGCCGCGCTCATGGCGAACAGCTGCCGCCGGTTCCGGAGCAGCAGCAGTCGGTCTTGCCATCGCTGGAGACCCGCGCGGCTGGCTCGGAGCGGCAGGCTGTGGTAGATGAAGCCCGGGTCGCTCCGGCGGGTGGAGAAGGCTCGGCAGCGCTCCTTGTACCTCCGCGCGTCCGTCTCGTACCAGTGATCCGACGAGATCGCGACCGTCAGGAAACACAGGGCGACCAGAGACAGACACAGACCCAGGTACAGAAGCCACTTCCCCGTCGCCATCGTTCTCGCAGGCCGCCGATCAGCACCTCATGGCGGTGGACAGCTCCGTCAATCCAGCGTTTGCATCTTCTTTTTTTTTTTAGTTCTCGCGCGCTAAACGGTCGGAAAATGGCGCTCGGTGTAAAGCATCGCGGTTCGAAGCAACGTCAGACGTCGATTTCCGTCTGGTGTGCGTTTTCTCACAAGCCTGCGCGCAGACTATTGTGGGAGCTGGTCCGCTCTTCCTGTGTGGCTGCAGCAGGCTGACACACACACACACACGCACGCACGCACGCACGCACGCACGCACGCACACACACACACACACACACACACACACACACACACACACTATGTGATGCGAATTGCACTTACACACCGGGATGCAATACTGTATACTGTATATATATTTAAAAATCAAACATACATTTTAGAGCTGTCAGAAGGCCCCCGAGCAGAATGTTTTAACGGAGCAATATGGTTTTATTTAATTATGTACCTATTAAACCCATTTGCCACCAGTGGTGTAAAGTACTAGTGTAAACTGGCTTTGTTTCTTTGCTTAAGTATATTTGGCCACTTTGTACTTGTGCTCAAAAATACAAACAACTTGTACTCTCTACTTGACTACATTTACTCCACTACATCTGAGTGGACACTAACGTATACACGTTACATTGTGATTGTGTGCGTTTGCACTTTTTTGCACCTTTGTGTTAGACTGAGGCTTACGTTTTGTTTTGCCATGTTGAAACATTTAATTAATAAAATTAATGAGTACAATTTAATTATCGGAATATAAAACCTCAAATATTGTATTGTTTTTAACTCACATTTTGTGGGGGTTTTTTTGGTGACTTGTGCGTATCCATACTTTTACTCAAGTATTATTTTCAAGTACTCATTACAGCTTTGTTTGCCACTATACTTTTAAATGTAGCCGTGTTGTTTTGTTAGATTTCTTTTGTTTATAATTGCAAATTGATATAAATTGTATATTGCAAATTGGACACAAAAAACAATGTCACTTCCACAGTTAAATCTAATTAAATGTAAGAAACTACAATTTCATCCAACTAAGGGCTATTAATGTTCTTACTCTGATAGACAGAAAAAAAAACCTTATTTGTCTGCCGATTAGTCACAGCTGCAAATATACAATAATAATAATTAAAACTACAGAGGAAAAATGAGTTTGAACACACTGTGTAAGTAAAACTACACTGCAATTGGTCATTAAACCATCCAAGTAGAAATATTTTAGATTAAATAAAAGATGCTTTTAAAAACAAGACAACTTGTGTGACGTCACCTTATGAACCAGGGAATTGTAGACCAGACCAGGTAGGCATGACCTCTCTCCATGATGTCACAGAAGCGACAGTTCATCAAGGTTCTGGTCATATTTTAGTAAAAATCTTCGAGGCATATGTTCTAATCTTTGTGGATCTTAAGCGGACTGGAGTTCGTTACTCAGCAAAAAACTCAATAAGTCACGTAATTGCATGTAATTGTCAACATGTGGTTGGAAATCAGCAATCATAGGCTTTAACGCACGTTTTATGACATAAAATGTCACTTTTATCAATTAGCAATAAAAAAAAAAAAAAGTGTCAAGTGGCCGTTGATATTTTGTTTTGGTAAAGAAAAGATCAACAATATTAACGAATAGTTGAGCGACAACTTTCCATCTTGATTGTGGTTTTAAAGCGTAATAAACTTAAGGGAAACTAAAAGCGAATGGAAGCCGTATTCATTATATTTATAGTCCAACAAATACTTCCACTCTTAAATTTAGTTTATAAGGTAATTTGCAGAAGACGGCACTGGAAACCGGAGTACTTAAAAAATAAATGAAAAAAAAAAAAAACATTAAGGAAAAAGCACAACACCGGTTTACAACACAACAAAGATCCATTTATTTTTTTCCAAATTCAATTTTGGAAGAAAAAAAAAACCTCACTACACGTTGTAATGGCAATATTCTTCAAAAAGGCAATTTACTTAAAAACACAACTGGAACTGTAGGGAGAATGTCGTTTGGCGGGACCAAACAAGCGCTTCACACACGAATCGACTCATTAGAATCATTTAAACGGCGAATCGTTTAAAATTAAACCGGGACGAAAACTATCTCGAAAAATCTACAAACGCTGTTAAACACATGCGGGTGAACTTAAAGTCATACTTATCGAATCAAACATCACACCAGGATTTGAAAGACTGGAGATATGAACAAAAAGATTCGCACTGAACCTCAGCTTGGGAGAGTCGTTTAGGTGTGTATGAGCGTGGTGTTTTCGCTGAATCTACGGCAGAGATCCACAAATGTCGGCCACGCTCAAATTACTCTGCTCGGTTTCGTTCGATTCGCCCGCCGATCGAAGGGACGCGCAACAGAGACGAACTCTTAGCGGCAGCCGGGCTGTCCGCGCACGCCGCCATCAACCGCGCGGGACCGAGCTCCAGAGTACGCTACAGCTTTTTTAGAATCAGTGGAACCTACGGAGGGGCTTCCTGTAATATGCTGAAAGCTTAGGAAAAAAACAGCATACATTTCGTACAGGAAGTAGGTTAGAATTAGGGTTAGCAAAAGTACTCTGTGACTTCCGTATGGCTCGCAGGGTTTATATACAGCGAATGACGTCACGGTCATGTGACCCGCCTCCGGTTTCCAAAAAGTTCTGAATGCTCATAATTGTCTATTGATTTGACCTAAATAGTTAACAGTACTCAATCTGTTAAAATACGTTGAGCAGTAGGGTTTATTTATGTATTTTATTAATCTTTTTAAAAAGTTGTAAATAAATTCGATTGGTTGACATTGGGCATTTCTGGTCATGGATTGGCTGAAATTGGTTAACAGCGGAAGGATAAGTCATGCTTGTAAATGTACCACAAACCAGTCATAAGCGTACATTTAAAAAAAACATTAACTGAGATTTAAAGAGATGCAAAGAGTTGAATTGAATTGAATTGAATTGAAAAATCCTTTATTAGTCCCACAGCGGGGAAATTTCACGTCACAACAGCAAAAACAAATCCAAGCAAATAAATAAACAAACATCACCATAACGCACTGCACACATCATAATAGACAAACAAACAAACACAGACCATAAATGAACCTGCCCGTCATAAGCATAGTTCCAGTCACCAGTTTAAATTTAAGTTCAAATTGTAGAGTCTAATCGCAGCAGGTAGGAAAGATCTGCGATATCTCTCCTTCACACAGCGGGGGTGAATCAGTCTGCCACTGAAGCTGCTCTCCAGAGCAGACAGTGAGTCCACCAGTGGGTGAGAGTCCAGGTCCAGGATGGATGATAGTTTATCCAGGACTCTTCTCTCACCCACCTCCTGCACTGTGTCCAGAGTGCAGCCCAGGACAGAGCTGGACTTTTTGATGATCCTGTCCAGTCTCTTCCTGTCTTTGCCTGAGATGCTGCTGCTCCAGCAGACCACACCGTACAGGATTGCTGATGCCACCACAGAGTCATAGAAGATCTTCAGGAGTGACCCTCTCACTCCAAAAGACCGCAGTCTCCTCAGGAGGTACTAGAGTCTGCTCTGACCCTTCCTGTACAGTGCGTCTGTGTTGTGAGTCCAGTCCAGTTTGTTGTTCAGATGCACACCCAGGTATTTATAAGACTCCACTCTCTCAATGTCCATTCCCTGGATGTGCATCGGTGGGATGACAGTAGACTGTCGCCGGCGAAAATCCACCACCATCTCCTTAGTTTTCCCTGCGTTGATCAGGAGGTGGTTCCGCCGACACCAGTCCACAAAGTCCTGAGTGAGTCCTCTGTACTCAGCATCGTTAGCTCCTGTGATCAACCCAACAATTGCTGAGTCATCAGAGAACTTCTGCAGAACACAGCCGTCCGTGTTGTGTCTGAAGTCTGAGGTGTAGAGGGTGAAGAGGAAAGGAGCCAGTACAGTCCCCTGTGGAGCCCCCACACTGCAGCTCAGAGTGTCAGACACACAGTCCTTGGCTCTCACAAACTGTGGCCTGTTTGTCAGATAGTCCATGATCCACTCCGTCAGATAGAGGTCCACACCAGCCTCCTCCAGTTTGTGTTCCAGAAGCACCGGCTGGATGGTGTTGAAGGCGCTGGAGAAATCAAAAAACATGATCCTCACGCTACTGTCGGGCTTCTCAAGGTGAGAAAGAGCTCGGTGCAGAAGAAAGATGACAGCATCTTCCACTCCCGTGCCATGTCTGTAGGCATGCCATGCCTCTGAGTTCAGCGGTTGTATAAAATATAGACGTAACTGAAGTATTGTTTCCAACTGCATTTCCTGTATCTGCAGCAACTTCAATCAATTTCACTAACCAATCAGATGAGTTGTGGTAGGAACGTTGGTCGACATTATAAAATACAACCAATAAGAAACTGGAGCGTGGGGATGAGCATGTAACTTGTTCATTTTAATAATGTATTTTTTCAATGTTGACATTAAATCAAATGAATAAATAAAAACAGAGGTTTAAACAAAAATATTGCTGATGTCGCAGATCCTTCCCGTGTCCGCCAGGTGGCAGCACACGCACATCCCCCTTCGTTTTACAGCCTTCACTTTATCTCAGTGAAAGTGAGAAGTCTCCACAAGGAATCAGCCAGATCACATAAAGCATGCGTCTGTATAAAGCCGTTTTACTTTTTTTTCTTACTTACAGTAAACAGCAGAGCAGTGTTTACATACACACTAGTATACGAGTGTATACACTTCAGTAAACGATAACCACAAAAATAGACTTTTGAAGTTATAGAGTGTTAGAAGACACTGGAACTAAAGAACCATTAAAAAACACGTTTCTCTTTAGAAATATCTTTCTCTTCAGATTTTTCTGTTCCCAGAATCTGTCGTCGCCCGCTACTCGTTATCAGCATCATCATTAAATTATTCTCGTTGTATTAAGTCAAAGAAGGTTGGGTCATAAGGCCGTTTGTTTTATTTTCTTCGTGTGCTGAGCTGACATTAATTGGCGGGAAGGTGAGCTGGGCATAATGCGGGCAGACAGCAGATTCTGGGCCAGTGACAGTGAGTCAGCAGCTCGTGTGTGTGTGTGTGTGTGTGTGTGTGTGTNNGAGAGAGAGAGAGAGAGAGAGAGAGAGAGAGAGAGAGAGAAAGAGCCTGGCTTATCAAAATAGCAAGAAAACAAAGTGAAAGATGCATTCTAACAGCAGGAGTGATTTGTGTGAGGACATCAGGACACTGCAGCAGACACTGCGGAGCTTCTCCTTCATCGCACCACACTGACATTGAAGTGACTTACAGAAAGACCCTCAGATCTCACGCTGGAGCTGAGCTTCTCTCGCTGGACCGCCCTTCATCGCTCTTGAGAAAACGCTAGAGCGAGAGCGAGAGTGTGATAGAGGGAGAGCACAAGAAGAATGACACACATCTCTCCATTAAAAAGAGAAGATCATTATTAACAAGGAACGTGTGAAAGATACAAGCAAAGGAACAGGCACAGCCATCTGTCTGTCTGTCTGTTAGTAGCAGTAGCTAGTGTTTCTGTTTGTCTGTCTGAAGTTCATCTTTGTCTTGTCTATCTTTGTCTGTTGTAGATTGTCTATCTGTCTGTCTGTCGAAGTTAGTATGTCTTTCTGTCTGTCTGTCTGTAGTACGGTAGTTTGTCTTTATGTCTGTTTGTATAGTTTATCTTTGTCTGTTGTAGATTGTCTTTCTGTCTGTCTGTCTGTAGTTCATCTTTGTCTGTAGTTTGTTTGTCTATGTCTGTCTGTCTGTAGTGGTTAGCCATTCTATCTATCTTTATGCGTGTCTGTCTATTTGTCTTCGTCTGTCTGCCCAGACATCCAACTGTCTGTCCATCCGTCTGTCTTTTCATTCTTTGTCTTTGTGTCATCCATCCATCTGTCTGAACATTTAAATTTCGGATCATCCTTCTATCAACCTAAATTGTTTTTTTTTTCATTGTAATCTCCATTTTTATATTATCCAACCACTCGTCTGTCTTTTTAACGAATATATCATCCATCCATTTATCCATGCATCCCTTCATCTACCAAGTCATCTATCCCATCCATCTGTTTGTGCCTTTTTCATTTGTCTCTTTTCATTCTATGTCTTTTTATCATCCATTCATCTGAACATTTTTTGTCTGTCCATCCTTCTATAAGTCTAATTGTCTGTTTTTAACTCCCATCTCTGTTTCTTTCCTACCTTTTATCTAGTCACTCATTCGTCTGTCTTTTTAATGTCATCCATCCATCCGTTTCAGTTGTCTTTCCAACTTTCTGCTAGTCTTTTTCCAATATGTCACTGTTCTTTTATCCATCCGTTTGTTTGCTTGTCATGTACCAAGCACAAACTCAAGGTCGACTGAAACGTTGTAAACTGTCCGAAACCAGAAGCAAAGCAAAGCTGATGGTGCGATACCCAAGAAGAGTGACTTTCCTGTCTCCATCAATGTCAGCGTGTTCGGAGTGGGCGGAGTCACGCGCCACCTGCGAGTCAGAGTAACGAACGGAGACGGACGCCAATCAAATCTCATTCATCATCACCAAGACACACACAACAACACTGTGTTATCACATTACCGGAGAAAAGATGATCTGATGGAAGTCAAGCGACTACGTGAGACGGATGATGAGTCAAAGTCTCCTCTCGTCCCCATCGCCGCGGGCTGACACAGCTGTAAGGAGAGACCCTCGTCCTGGAAACCAGCGAGGTCGACTCATGCCCAGTATTACAGAGCGAGTGTAAGGGTAGCTGAAAACCATACTCGAGTAAAAGTACAGACGCTTGAGCAAGAGTAGCTGAAAACCATACTTGAGTAAAAGTACAGACGCTTGAGTAAAAGTAGCTGAAAATCATACTTGAGTAAAAGTACAGGCACTTGCGTAAGAGTAGCTGAAAACCATACTTGAGTAAAAGTACAGGCACTTGAGTACGAGTAGCTGAAAACCATACTTGAGTAAAAGTGCAGAGTACTTTTAGTACAAAATACAAAGTCACCAATTCCAAGAAGACTCGAGTAAAAGTCGTAAAGTAAAAGTATTTTCTTCGTACTGAATTTAGGATAAAAAAAAACCCACCAAGAAATGTGGAAAAGCAAGTAACTCTTTGTTTATGAGGTTTTATTTCCTAATATAGAATTGAAACAGCTGAATATTTCAAAAAGTTCAAGTTCAAGTTAAGTTTATTTATATAGCGCTTTTCTTAGTCCAAGACCAACGCAAAGACGCTATGTGAAAAAGTCTTAAAAAAAAGAAAGGCAGAATAATTGCCTAAAAAACGGCAAGTAACAGCAAAATGTACGCAAAAAAACCAACACAAAATTGCATGAACAGCATTCAGTACCTTCACCTTGTTTGCCTAAGAAATTAATCGCGGTAGAAAAAAATGCCGACTTGTCACGCACAATCACAAGTGTCCATTCAAATGTAGTGGAGTAAAGCGTACAGATACTCAATAACAATAGTCAAGTAGAGAGTGAAAGTACACTCAGCACAAGTACAAAGTAGCCATAATACTTAAGTAAAGTAACAAAGTCTATTTACTCAAGTACTTCACACCACTACTGAACAGAGAGAGAAACACACATTCACATACACATTCGCAGTTTCCCGCCTCAAATCTCGGAAAACACAATTCCCCCAAACAAGTTAGACATACACACAGAGCTTTACAGTACGGTGAAGTTTTAGCGGCCTTGGCTTGACAAACAGCAGCGTGCAGGCTTTACATAAGATGCAGGAATTGATGGACAAGCCTTTAATTATTAAACGGCGCTGACGGCAGCATTATGGAGATAATGCGAAGAGGAAGAAACCCATAAAGTGAGGCAAAGCAGCGACTGAACGACGGGATGTATAGATTGATGCGCGCATTAATATCTGCATTACTCTGTGTGACTATGTGATTTAAAGTGGCCAGCGGAGGCAGGAAAGAGCCTTTTTTTTTTCCTCAGGTCACTTGGAAACAATAAGCGGCGGTCCGGGATGGGACGCGTTATCTGGAAGATGGCGAAGGGTGGGATATGCATGATTCATCTGTATTGAGTTGTGTAGGGTGAGTTTCCATCTTTTAGGAGAGTGACTAGTGCCCAGCTTCCCACAGGCCTGACTAAGGGAAATGCAAAATCCCATTAGCACGACTTTCCACCTGATTTATGAGTATTTACAACAGTGTGTGTGTGTGTGTGTGCGCTACATTTATGTTCCTCGGGTTGAAAAGCTACACTGTCTTTGGCACAATAAATCTGTGCAAAAGCCAGACATTTTTATATTTGTCACCTTTTATCACCTTTAAACACGCAGCATGGCTTCTCTGTTTCTGTAAAGTCTGATTTTCTCTCTCTCTTTCTTGCATCTTCTCTTTTTCTGGAATTTTTATCCTCACTGTGTATCTTCCTCTATTGGTATCTCTCTCTCTCTCCTCTCTCTCTCTCTCTCTCTCTCTCTCTCACACACACACACACACACACACCACACACTCCTCTATGTCTTTTTTATACACCCGTTCACTTTCATACTCACTCATTGTCTAGTATTCTTTCTTGTCCTCTCTCACTCACTTTCTATGTATCTCTCTCTCTCTCTCACACACACAACACACACACACACACACACACACACACACACACACACACACCACACACACACACACCACCACACACACACACACAGACTTAATCTCTTTATTTGTCTTCTCACACACCCAATCACTCACTCATTCTCTATACTTCATTTGAGCTCTTACTTAAGTAAGAGAGAGTGACTTTTGCTTTTCTCTCTCGTGGTTTTCTCTTGTAATTCTAATTCATTCTTTCTGTTGCTATCATACACACACACACACACACACTCCTTCAGATTTTTATATTTTCATACTTTGGTCTTTCACTCATTCTCTCAGTAGTTTACTTTCTTATTTTCTCTCTTATCTATTCAGTTACTTATTCATCTCTCTTTATTTTTCTCACTCAGAATTCTCTCTTCCTCCCTCTGTGTCCCTATATCTCGCGTACTCTCTCTGTCTGTCTCTCGCTGTATGTCTCTTTCTGTTTCTCTCTTTATCTTTCTCTGTCTGTCTCTCGCTCGCTCTCTCTCTGTTTCTCTCTTTCTCTGTCTGTCTGTCTTTCGTTCTCTCTCTCTCTCTGTCTGTCTCTCTCTTTCTCGATACCTTTCCACTCTTTATCTCTATCACTCTGTATTTCTCCCTCTCTCTGACTCTCTTTCTCTATTACTCTCCACTCGGTTTCTCTCTTTCACTCTGTCTGTCTCGCTCTATCTCTCTTCTCCGCCCTCTATCTATCTCACACTCTCTCTCTCTCTCTCTCTCTCTCTCTCTCTCTCTCTCTCTCTCTCCTCACTACTCTCTCTCACTCTCTCTCTCTCTCTCTCTCTCTCTCTCTCTCTCTCTCTCTCTCTCTCTCTCTCTCTCTCTCTCTCTCTCTCTGTCTCTCTCTCTCTCTCTCTCTCTCTCTCTCTCTCTCTCTCTCTCTGCACTGGGCCTGACGCCAGCTCACCCCTCCCCAGCTTCAGCCTGCAGAGAACTGCTGCAGCTCCAGAGGGCAATGCAGAGGATGAGAGAGCGAGGCACTCCAATGTCGTGTTGTGAATGCTCTGCTCTCCAGGGACGTAGAATCTGCTTCTGTGAGCTGAGATAAAGAAAAGAAGGCGATAGATGGACTGCAAGCATTAGATAGACATCTTGTTGACTGTGTCATTTGACTGTTTACATCCTGTTGTTGGCTGTTTGGTGGTTGTTGGGGATGACTGGGCTTCTTCTGCTGTGTGGAGAACCAGGTTTGCAACGCCAAAGATTGAGGGTTCGATTCCAGGTGGAAGCATTGGACAGTGTCGAAATGAAATTCAAATAATTTTCCTGCTTAATGCATAAACATAGTTTAGATACTGTATTATTTTAATTGAGTAATTAGGGCAACAATTTACAACACAACTTTTTAATGTAGCATTTATTAAAATAACGTAGATTTACAAGTAATAGCAATATTTACAAGTCATAGTAATAGAAAACAAGTTAGTTTTTCTGTATATTGCTGTAAATAACTTATGTATGTGCATATGTATTTGTTATGTTATATATGTTTGTGTGTACATGTGTGTGTAAAAACAGTTTCATTACATATTTATATGCACGAAAGAAAAATATAATGTATCATACATTACAATCTGTCCAATAATCTCTGTTATTATAGTTATCCTTAAACATTTTTTACGTTTAAGTTTATGTATTTCTATAAATCTACTCATCTTTGACATTGTGTCCCAACAATATTGTTGACAATTTGATGTGAAAAAGCTGAAGATTGAAAACAACTAATTACAGTAATTGATAACTTATTTCATTGTTACACTGAACCTTTTTTAAAACTTCAAAAAGGAAAAGCGTCAGTCCAAAAATGCAAACACACAACCAACATCTGATAATTAAAAATTTATTGATTTAAATGTATGATCAAATCAATCGACATTGGAAACAATCAAAATAAATAAATAAATAAAACCCTTGCATAGATCACAGACCATGCCTTTGTCAATGTGTGACAAACCGAAAGATCGTAGCAAAACACGGCGAAACGAAGACTCTAGTCGTACAGAAACGCGTCAGACCAAACGCACACAGAACAAACACGTACACGGAGTCATGATTTGTCCGAAACACACCATAAACACACACATTCAGCACACAATGGCTGTAGTTTGAGTTTCCTGGATTCTTGAGTAGTTTTGTCAGCATCCGTACCATCCCAATCCGCGACTTGTGTCATCGAGCATCCGGAAAGCAAATCAGCAAACAGTAAAGCAAACCCAAAAGAATCCGAACGATCGTCCCCAAAAACGAACCGAAAGATAAAAATCTCTGCGTAGGTCATGAACGATGGCTTCAGGAGTAAATGACAGCAAGGGCTGAAAACGACGCAACCGGAGTATAGTTGATCCTCAGTTTGGAAAGGCTAAGCTCATGCAGTCTTCCATACACCATGCAGATTTTTGCGATTGCTAGGTTGCGGTTGAGTTCTGGTTGGGTTTGGCGCTTTGTTCCAAAACCAAAAAAAAACAAAAAAAAACAAAGGGAAAATGATGGTACAGTACAGTTTTGATGCTAATGGTGTTTACTTTGTGATATTGATAATACAAGCTAAAGTCCTACGTGATTGTAATGGCTTGTCTCGCGGACGGAGTCTCCGCTAGTCTCGGCGAGGCCATGGGTTCTTATGCACGGTTACTACAGTGCCGTTCGGAAGCATCATGGTAATATAGCTAGTCGAGGCCACGCAGGTGAAGAAAGTAACTGTCCAGAACGTTCTCCAAAAGGCCAAAGCAGGAACGCCCACCACAATCCCACGTCCGGTCCATCCCGAAACTCGTCTTTAAACGAAACCAGGCTCTTAGAAGATAAGATTGCACATCTAGAAAAGCATCTAATGGAGCATGTGTTATGGGTTTATGCCCAGCCATGATGTTTAGAAAAATGCCTAAATGCAGCTGTGTTGAAATTCCACTGACACGGTGCAATTTAGTAGGGATTATAATCTTGACTTTTTATTAAAAATCTGCCACAGCCCTTGGTGGATGAAGAATTCTGGCTAGCGGGTTCTCAACTAAACCCGACCGTTTGATTCCTAACACTATTCTAGACTTAGCGTAGCACCATAAGGGTCGATCATCGCCACAGTACGGATTCTTCTGCCGCTTATCTTCCACGATATTTTGGATTTTTGTCTGTTCTCACCGCCAACCGTTCCGATCGAGAGCAACGCGTGAAACCCTGAACGCGTCTTGGCACCGAGCTGCTTGCAGCAAACCGCCGGAAGCGAAGAAGTGTTGTGCGCCTTAGTTTTACAATCACACCTCAATAATCAATACTGGTCTGGAAAAGTTGTTCTTTTAATTAAATTACCACCAAACGAGGACGACACGGGGAAAGACAGACGCCACTAATCCTTCACATTTCAAATCCCTGTGAGTCGACAAATATTTCAACTCGTCGATGGAATAACAGACTCCCGAATCTGGAGTTTGGGATTCAAAATAATTCCAGCCCGACATCGTACCAACGTACCCTGTAGCGTAGGAAAGCCTTTTCTTCTTTAAAGATCTCTCGAAATAAAGGACTGACGGTTGATGCAGAAATGAAAGTGAATGGACGGTTGATTGTGCTTAGCAAGGGGGCGCTACAGATCGGGGCGGATGTTCTAAGTGCTTTAAAAGGGCAGATTCTGGGGTACTAAGTGTGTTCTTTCTTAGGTATCTAACACTTCACAGGCTGTGACGCACGCGCGCTCGTGTTCTGCTCTGCAGTGAGCTGTGCGGTGACCTCACTGAGGTAGACTTAATATGGCACAACAAAACCAAAAAGCCAACGCAAACGGCCCGTTCCTGACATTTAAATGTCCCATATTCAAGCTCAGCTGTCATATGTCACAGAAAAACTCTGATTTGTGCCTGACAACCATATGTAAAAGAAAAACAAAACAAAATCAAAGCCCGAAAAGAATGAGAAGCACTACACACGGTAATGACCAGCCTCAACACGATGGACGACGGTCCGAGAGCAGATAGTGTTTCCTTGCCCTGTCTTCACTTTAGTTATTCAGAGGCACTTTCAACTGTCTGGCTGCTGAGAGGGTCAAAGGCACTAGCAACTAATATGAGTTTATCCCGCCATGTTCGCTTTCACATCCCGCTAGATCAATTAAGCTTCGCTCCACCGCGGTAATAAATCCAAAAAACGCCCTAAATTTGACTGCAAAATGGAAGCATGAAGTAGAAATGCCCATTGTTTTAGTCGACTTTTTCGACAGAATGCCCATGCATTTACGTTATACTAGTCGTCTTTTGCGCGTATTTTTATCGTTTGTCGGTGCTCTAATATGAGTATATGCAGCTGAGAGTATCTCGGAAGTTCTTTTTCTGTGTCTCTGACGACAGTTTAGACCGCAAGGTTTGCATCCCAGCACTGGGGCTTGCATAAATATCTACGCTAATATACTTTGTCACGTTTCAGAAGAGGTCAGGAAGCCCCGCCCCCGGTTTCCCTGATAGTAACAGCGACGCCCCCGAGAGGCGTCTCAATTGCAACAAGCTGTAGTATACCGATGTCATGCATTAAATATACTAGGATACACAGTACCTTAGTCGATTAGGCCATAATGCAGGTTCTTCTTGACATGCTATGATATCGTAAAGAGTCTGTTGTTAAACATTCAGTCTTTAAATACACCTAAATGATAAGCATCTCAGATCATGACACACCAGTGCACTTCTCGTGGCGACGACTGAAAGGCTTTTGATGCAGATATGAGGGGCGGGCGGGCGGACTCAACGCAAACGCAACAGAAAAGCGGCGAGGTGGGGATGTCTGACGCATGCCGGTATCGGAAAACCAGGGGGATCTAAGCATGCTAACGGCGAGGCTCCTCTTTCTGCTTTGTGCTGTCTTGAATCTAAAGGGCATGGCATTCAATCACTTGGTGATCTCTAAATTACAGCATCTGCTGGAAAATAGCAGCAATGCGGATGTCCGTGAGGCGGTGACCTTGGCCTCCTATGCATCCCAGCAGAAGGTCAGTCATGTTCAAATAAGGTGCGTTGCTGGTCGGTTGGGGCAGACCACCTAAGGACGAGGCGTACACCTGCACTGCGCAGCTCGCCCAGAAGAATTCTGCAGTCCATGCATGAAGTTTGGAGTAATCCTGTCGTCTTGAGTCCGTGGATGCCGGTGGACGCCAGCGAGGCGTGTCGATGTGTTTCGCTAACTATTTACGTGAATATTCTGCCTTGGTTTCCGCAGCTGTATGTGGTGTGTACGCTTCTTCTGTCGTCTGCATGGCAAGGACTCTCGAGAAGAGGGAAAGTAAGCCACTTCATCTCCCGCCGTCCCGCGCGGAGCTCTAGACGTCCGTCAGCAGCTTACTTTTGTTGACGCAATTCTGAGTGGCGATAGTGCAGTTGCCAGTTCTGAGGTTGGCCTCTCGAAAGTTATCGATGCTGTTCTTGATGTCCTCGTCTATCTCCATGTACTCGGACTTACTGGCGGTGGAGGAGCTGCGGCGACTGGAGTTGGAGTCGGAGGCTATGTTGGGGTTGCTGACGTTGAGGAGCTGTGCCTGCTCTTCGCCCTCCGTCTCCCTGTGGTAGAAATAGTTGAAGTTGGACACTATGACAGGCACGGGAAGGGCGATGGTCAGCACGCCGGCAATGGCGCAGAGCGAGCCCACGATCTTGCCCCCTATAGTCACTGGCACCATGTCACCGTAGCCCACGGTGGTCATTGAAACAACAGCCCACCAGAAGGCGTCCGGGATGCTGCTGAAGTGGGAGCCTTCCTCCTCGGCCTCTGCAAAGTACACGGCGCTGGAGAACAGTATTACGCCGATGAAGAGGAAGAAGATGAGCAGTCCCAGCTCTCGCATACTGGCTTTGAGGGTCTGCCCTAAAATCTGAAGGCCTTTTGAGTGTCTGGACAGCTTGAAGATTCTGAACACCCTGACCAGACGAATCACCCTGAGGATGGCCAGTGATGTTGCCTGCTCGCCCTTTGCCTCCTTCCCATCAGGCTCCTCCGCCAGCTCGGTGCCCAGCGTGATGAAATAGGGGATGATGGCCACGATGTCAATGGTGTTCATCATGTTCTTGAAGAAGGCCGCTTTGCTCGGGCACGCAAAGAAGCGCACGATCAGTTCAAAGGAGAACCATATTATGCACAGGGTCTCGACAATGAAGAAGGGGTCGGACAGGATGCTTGGTTTGTAGTAGAAGGTGCTGTTGCCTATGACGTGCTTCCGGCCCTCGGGGTCGTCTTTCAGTTCGGGCAAAGTCTCTAAACAGAAAATAACAATGGAAATTAAAATGACCATCACCGACACAATGGCAATTCCTCGGGCTGGCCCGGAGCTCTCCGGATGCTCGAAGAGAAGCCAGATCTGCCGCTGGAACTCGCGCTCGGGCAGGGGCCGCTCCTCCTCCCGGATAAAGCCCTCGTCCTCACGGAACTTCTCCATCGCCTCGGCTCCAAGTTCATAGAACTTAATTTCTTCAGAGAACATATCCAGCGGGACGTTGGCCGGCCTCCTCAGCCTCCCGCCCGACTGGTAGTAGTAAAGAATGGCATCGAAACTTGGCCGGTTCCGGTCGAAAAAGTACTCGTTTCTCAGGGGATCGAAATAGCGCATCCGCTTCTTTGGGTTGCCTAATAGAGTTTCTGGAAACTGTGCAAGGGTTTTCAGCTGCGTCTCGAATCGCAGCCCGGCGATGTTGATCACCACTCTTTCGCAACATTCGTGATCGTCGTGGTCCGGGGGGTACGTGTCCTGCGGATGCCCCGGCACGGCGGAGGTCTCATCCATGTTGTCCCCAGGCACCACCGTCATCCTGCAGGTCAAACTGGGCGCTCTGCAGGAGTTACTTCAGCATCCAACCGCTCCCCCGCAAGGCTGCTCCGCTTCCCCTCAGCCTCTCGGATCTCTTTGGGTTCGACTTGAGCGTCTCTCAGCGTGGCTCCACTGCGGTCGTCACTGCCTTGACCATCGCGGCTCTCCTCTGCATCCACTTCGGCTCCCTCTGTCACCGAGTCAGAAAAAAATGGATCGAACATCGGCGATATCTGCAGGCTCAGCAAGTTCACACTGCTTATTTATTTACAACTGTTCGTGTGCATAGAGCACGGAGCCTTAAGGGCGCAATCCCCGTCCATTATGCTCATTTCACTCACGGAAATAATGTGACGGGGCGACTCTAGCTCCATCGACACACACTCACACACTGATGGCTCGCCACAGATTAGCCTCCGTGATGGATTCGCACTAAGCAAGTTGGGCTACGCATATAAAACTCATCTCAAATGCAGATGCGCTGCTCACCTCGCCAGTGATGGAATGCGTCTCCGGGTGGCGGTTTCTCCTCAGCTGCTGCTGCTGCGGTGCTTGTAAAATCGCCTCACATCTTCTCACTTTCGAGGTGTCCAGTGGCGCCGCAAAAATCTCGCGTCCATGGCAGGAAGGAATCGGCGGAGGAGTATGGCTTCAGAAAACTGCAGCTTCGGTGCAAGCCAAGGCTAGAGGAGAAGAAGACGGAGCCGCAGCGTTCCTCCCTCCTCCGCTCCAGCAGCACCTCAGCGTAAATGGCTTATGCTGCATGAGAAATTGTAATGCTGCAGCTCAGCTCAGCTCAGCTCAGGCGGGAGATACATTAAGGGGGCAAAAGCGAACCATACCATTTCCAGACATCACTGCATCAGCAAAAAATGCCCTCTCACGAGTAGACGAGATGACGAGCGCTCCGCTTGAGCCGGACACACTGACGTGGAGGGGCTGTGGAGGCGAAAGGCTTCTTAAACCGGGATCGATACGGGGAGAGGGAATAATTCGTTAATCATGCCCAACATATCGTTGCTGTGTATTGCACGCGCGCGGGAGATGGGAGAGCGCGGGAGAAGGGGAGGAGGGAGGGGTGGAGGGGGAGG
>CM051501.1:5477055-5518932 GCA_028031935.1 Paedocypris micromegethes | reverse complement strand
ACACACACACACACACACACACACACACACACACACGCGCGCTGGACGAGCCATTGGTGGCAAACACAGGCACTGTTGTCAAACCAGAGGTCACACTGGATCCCTACCTTGTCAAACCCAGAGAGCTGAGAGAAGAAAAACAAAATAAAAGCATAAACACGTGACATCACAACACAGCTGACCTCACAAAACCCCATCTACATCTATCAAAAAAAATCCAATTAAAACACGTCCCATCCGATATAATTGCAAGAGCATCGTGGAGACGAAAGCACCGCCATTAAAAATGCATGTGCTTCTCAGAACGATAAAAGAATCGCTCGCTTGCTCCCTCCCTCACTCACTCACTCACTCACCCGCCGGTTCAGCGCCGTGTTGTTCCGCTCCTTCAGCTGGGGGTCGGTTGGTAAGGTGGTCCATATGATGAAGGGCGTGTCGTACTTGTTTCGGAGTTTGGGGCAGCTCTTGAAGATGAAGTCGATGATGAAGAACTTGATTCCGGCGTAGACTCCTGAAAGGATAACGGAGGGATGCGGAGGCTTTCGGGTGGGAGTAGAGCTCCTCGAGAGCTTGTTGGTTTCTCACCCATCATGAAGCCCAGGAGTTTGAACGGCAGGAAGCAGGAAGCGATGAACGCCACCCACAAACCCACGTACAGCTTCTGCGTGATTTCAGGATGCACCCACATGAACAGGCTGCGATGAAACGATATAAGCCAGAGATGTTTGCAATACAGACCATATCACAGCCAGCAAAAATAAATGTAAAAAATACTCAAATATATACAAAAATAATGCATAATTTTATTCAAGTCGTTTGCGTTTTCTAATGTTGCCAAATTTATCCTGGTGCAGTTCTTGAATTATTCTGGCGGAATGAGAAAATAATTTGGGATGACTTTTGTACTTTTTACTTTTAATTTTTTGTACTAAACTCTCGACAAGCTGGTCAATGATTTATTGTCCTCAAGGTGGTGCCAGTAGAATCTTTGGGGAGATTATTTTGTTGCTATATTTGCTCACGTGTTCCACAAAGACAGAAGAGAAACCATCTTGTGGTCATGTTTTATAGGACATGGAAGAAAAAAATATGATTGCAAGATCTTGCAAATTTATTGCTCTAATAATTAACACTGTTGTGTAATTATTTGGTTACTCTCACAAACAGGGATAATCTGACCTGGAAGTAGATTAAAACAAAAGCAACACAAGATTGCGCAAAATAGCTTTGAAAGATTTCACACAAAAAATTCTATAAAAAAAAAAACAAGTCACAATTTCACGTAATATTCCACGAAACAATTTCTTCCATGTGCGTAATATTTTGGCTGTCAAATATTTGATAGAAATAATTTTTAAAAATGTATAGTAATTTACAGCCAATTGGGCTTGACCCCCAAATGATTGAAAATAAAATTAAAAACACTTATGTATAAAAATATTCCTTAAAATATATTAATATACTTCTTGAGACCAGAGCATTGAAATTACATTATTTTTAAAATTAGCTTTGCTAGTTTTACTTTTAGAAGCACAATTACTTTTAGAAAAATGAAGCGTCAATTTGTACATGATTTAATGTTTAGATATTACATGAGCTATTACTAAATATTTACTTATTTTCATCAATCTTTTGTGTGCTAAAGGCACATGTCTTACCTAAATATCGCGCTCATAATTGTCCGTAAATAATACCTTTAAATACTTCCTTTGCAAAGACTTGCGTCTCGCACTGCAGCCCACAGAACTTCTGTCCTATTATTTGCCATTTTCTATTCACATTATATTTGAAACAATGAAAGTCTGGAAACAGATTTGAAAGTAGGTGGTTGTAAGCACATCTCACTTTTTGATCTTCTCCAGCACGTCTGCCATCTTGCCGAACAGATTCTGTGAAAACACGTGCGAATCACAAACTTTGCATGACAAGAAACGGTCTAACAAATTACAGCTTCAAACCTTTGTGACAAGACAACACTAGCAAGAATCCCTCACCTGAGCCTTCTGCGCAACATCTAGAACTAACTGAAACTTCTCCGAGACCGTCAGATCTTCCTTCGGCGGTTCCTGTCGCAAACGAAGACATACTCAAATTCTGCGTCTCGTCTGGTGTCTTTACTACAACAAGAAGGTTCTGTGTTTACCACTGGTTCTGAAACCTCAGGCACGATGCTCCACTGAATCCTCCATCCTCTACAAACACAACGCAAGAGCTTTTAATAAGAAAAAGGAGTACGCAAACCAGTCCATGCATTGTAACTCAGATCATTCAACCAAGTCCAGTTTAGTTCAAAAAGTTCGTTTAAAATTATAATTATGGAATAAATCAATGATTTAACGCTGATGAAATTAAACGCTCAACTAGTTAGTGAATTAAACCAATGATAGATTATCACATACTTTGCTATGAGGTAATTCAAGGACAACCGCAGAATGGCTAAAAATAGAAACATGGGGATAACCCAGCCATGCCAGGCAGCATTCATATAGATCTGTGGAAAACAAGACAGGGAGAAAGACATGCAAAACAAAAGCGTCAATGTCAGGCTTGTGCTGAACGTTTAAGCTAAGCTAAAGTAGATTATGAGATGACAGAACAGAGACACATAGATATAAACAAGTCAAGCTAGTGCTAAACGTTTCATGCTAAGCTAAAGTTGATTTTGGGATGACAACCCCACACACGATAAGTCTAGCCAGTGCAAAATGTTTCAAATGTGCAAACTGTCTGTTATGAGATGACAACCCCCCCTCACACACACGCACACACACGAATATAAATAACTCAAGCTTGTGCTAATTGTTTTACGCTAAGCTAAAGTTGATTATGAGATGACAGAACCCCCCCCAGCCTCACCCACCCACACATATTTATGTCAAGCTAGTGCTAAACGCTAAGCTAGTTGTCGACAGAACTCCACACACACCCAAATATATACAAGTCAAGCTTGTGCTAATAGTTTTCTGCTAAGCTAAAGTTGGTTATAAGATGACATAACCACGTGTCTCAACCCTGCACCAAATTTTATAAGACAAGCTGATGCTAAGAGCTAATCAAAAGTTGATGATAGAAACCACATACTCACACACACTCACACACACTGACACTTCAAGTGAAGCTTGTGCAAAAACATTTTATGCTAAGCTAAAGTTGTTCATGAGACACCATATAAATATTTGAGTCAAGCTAGTGCTAAATGCTAAGCTAAAGTTGATGACAGAACACATACACACACGCTCACACACACTATAAATAAGCTAAGCTTGTGTTAAATGTGTTATGCTATGCTAAAGTTGTTTATGGGACGTACAATAGTATTTCATCATGTGTGGATCATCCAAATATTACAAAATCGGTTTATCAAGGCTCTTTCACGTGTTTATCAAGGTCTTAAACACGCTGTAATACAAGAATGTAATTACACTAATTAAACATTCAATCATATGGAGCAGATGGACACACAAATATGATAATCAGAGCTGAATGGGCCGCAGGGGCTTGTGTGGGTGGGTGACGGCTCTCACAATAAAGGCGATGGCTGATGTGTAGACAGAGTGCCAGCTGGATAAGGCAGAAAGGTTCCTCATGAAGTTCGTCACAGGCTTAGCACCTCGTTCTGAAAGCCAGAGAGAAAAGTCAGACGAGACACGAGACAAACGGCGATGTAAAGAGGGGCATCAGTCTGTTATAAACCCCTCGGAGGGGACGAAAACACTCACTTAGTCGTCTCATATTTTCGGTTAATCTGCAAAAAGGAGAAAAGGAAATTAATTATTTAAAGAGAAACGTTGGTGCGGGAGAAAGACAGAAATAGCATGAAAGAATGAACACATCTGGTTGAAATAAATAAAAGTCCACGCATCTTTAAAACAAACCTTCTTTCCTTCCTCTTCTATGAATGTATCCATCAATTAATCAATCGTCCACCAATCCTTCCATCTATTTTCTTATATATCTGTCTGTATCCAATCCATCCATCTTCTTTTATTCTCAATCAACCAACCAATCAATCAATCAGTCAAATAAAATCTCCTCTATCTATCTATCTATCTATCTATCTATCTATCTATCTATCTATCTATCTATCTATCTATCTATCTATCTATCTATCTATCATATCTATCTATCTATCTATCTATCTATCTTTCCACCCATCCAACAATCATCCATCCATCCATCCTACCATCTGTTTTCTTATATGTCTGTCTATCTATCCATCATCCATCCATCCATTCACCCATCCTCGTTTATTCTCAAGCAAGCAATCAATCGAATCAAATCAATCAACTCTCTTTCTTTCTTTCTATCTTTCTTTCTTTCTTTCTATCCATCCATCCTCCGCTCCATCAGATAGTCTTTCCGTCACGTTATCTTCCATCTATCCCTAAAATCACTTATCTCCCAAACTCTCTATTCGCAATTACCTTCACCTCTCCATTCATCCCACTATCCATTTCCCTCTACTCTCATATTTTTTTTCTGCCAATCCATTTCCAACAGTATCTCTCTTCACCCACACATTCACCTTTTAGCACTTAATGGTTCCTCAGTCTCCACCGTGTTCTCTTCGGGCTGGAAGCGGAAGTCTTCGATATAAACACCGAAGCGATCGTACAGCCATTTCCACATCCGAGAGCTTATGGTCTCCTTCTGCTTCTCTCCTATAGGTTGAGAAATTCATTTGATCTTTACACACTATATAGCACAGATCCACACGAGCTAGTCATTATTTTATCACTCACATCAGCGTTGGTCACGACAATACATGGTTAAGCTCTAACAGCACAATTACAACAGGAATTTTCCTCAGGAATCAAACTCTACTTAAAACCACCACCGTGAAAGGCGTTACACTCCGCATCACTTTCACAACAGGAATTAAAGGTGCAGATTAAACTTCTTCAACTGAGGGCGAAGTGTAATTCTGGATTATTTTCACCAATACAAGAAATGTAACTGAATAGTTTTAGAACAAACGTGTTTGACCAATGAACTTCACAAGAATATACCGTATACACGCAAATATAAGAAACCCCCTGATTTTTCAGGCACAAAATCAAAAGCAAAACATTTTATTTCCCCTTTTCATTTCTGGCTAAATTACATTAATTTAAAATGTTTTCTTTATTTAACAAACCTAACTTGTGACTCATATCATTCAATATCTTTTTAAAAATAATATATTCTAGCGATCGGAACTCCACCTCCCAAAATTCTTCGCTGGTCACTCAGTTTAGGCTCCCATGAGCCTTTGCATGCCAGACTAGAGCTGACTGAGCTTGGTTTTTGTGAGATGTTTGACGCGGTAAGTTGCAATATGGTTTATGCAACTTTTGTACTTATAATTGGAAATAGATAATTATAAAGTATGCACACATGCATGCACATGCACACACACACACACACACACACACACACACACACACACACACACACACACACACACCTGTTCCGTTGACAGGAGTAACCTGCGGTTTTGATGGTGGAGGTGGAGAATCTTCTACCCTGTATTAGACAGTTAAAAGAACAATTCCTAGCAGATTATACATAAATAAAAATACATTGTCACATAAATCAGGAACATCCCTTATAATCAGTGATAAATTTTAAATGTTCATAAAAAATTACTTTGTGAATTTACAGTCTTACCTCGATCTGAGGATTTCGCTCATTTTCTGCTCGAGATCGACTCGTCTCGATTTCTCTTTTTCCAGCTCATTCTTGAGTGTCTCGATGTTCGTCTCCTCTCGAAGTTTCTTCAGCTCTTCCTCTGCGAAAAATAATGTACAAAACAGTTCACATCAAGCTCACTCAACTTCACAACTTTATTTTAAAATGAAAAATCAAAACTATATACTTGAAAAATGATTACAGAAGAAAAAAAAAATCACCCATATATGTAGAACATAAATTATTTGCATAAGAAAATGTAGCAATTATATGTCGCATTATATGTTATAATTTGTATGTAACTGTATTAGCAAGTATTTACTAATAATTAACAACATTTGCAAAAAATAGAAACAAAAAATGAGAAAAATCCCATTTTCTAAATATCCCAGGCAGCCAATTTCAAAATCACTTTTTCTTTTCTGGGAATCACCAGAAGCTGGAGCAGTGGACAATTTTCCTGAACATACGTTTTCTGAACTGTAGAAGGAGAAGACTGGAAGACCGACGCAAGCACAAGGAGAATGTTGAACAGAAAGACCCTGACTGGTCCTGCTCGCTCTGAGACAACAGCGCCACCTACTACGCCACCGTGTCTCGCCCATGTAAACATGCCACTCAAAATAAACGATGGCCTAGTTGGGTTTAGATTGGTTTCTAGTCCGTCCAGTGCTGGGCAAAAACCTGACAAAAACCTTTTTTTTTTACACAATTGCCTGTGATTAATCATAATTATTCCGTGTTGGTGCTAGAGTGTTGCAAAATCATAACAAAACGTTAAGTAGATAAAAAAAAAGAAAAGTATGTGAAAAAGCATGAAAAACAAGTTTTGTTTGTATATCTGGAAGACCCCAGAATTAATTTCTTCCAGACCCTCGTGCACAGAGGTTGTTCTGGGCTCAAGATGGACGGCCGTTTTTATTGTTCATTTTACCGCATTGCATAATGTGTATATAAATACGATTCAAGTGTGAATTGAGTTTACAGACCGACATACAAACCAAGCACAGTAAAATGAAAACAAGCTTTCTAGAGCACGAAGGTCAAACCATCAGGGTCTAAACTCGGTTCATTCCACAACAAAACTAGCCAAGACCGTGTTTATCATACGAATTCACAAAATAAATTACGTGCCAGGACCAAAAGTGCATCTACAGAATAAACTCCACAAACCATTGAATTCCCCTTTAGGAATTACACAACTATCTAGCTAACTAACCTATTTAACAACTCAAGCTGCTATTTTATAATAATAGTTACAGCAATTTGTTTATTCCTACGTTTAACAATAAGCTCACATTTTAGTTCACCGCAATCGAACAATAAAATTCCTGGATCTCACCGCTGAAAACGCGGGGTTAAAGATCCACAAGCAGTAAGAAAACCCCCAGAATGTTCTTTCTCCCGCCGGCACGGTTCTTGTCTCATATGCGAGAACATGTTCATATGTTTCGAGTGAGAAGTTTTTCCACCTGCCCTCGGCTGCACACGATGCCCCAAGGTTACCTGGAACAAAAAGCCATCTTCATCTATAATTCAACAGTTCCCTACTCTCCCGCAGCGGGGCTGGAGTCCTGATAAAGACCCCCTGGTGCCGACTCAGGGTGGGTTTCCTACAGAGAAGACATCTGAACGCAGAAGATAAGTGCTAAAGACCTGAAGGATCTCCATATGTACACGGACAGCTAGAGGGGGAAACAAAGAGTTTACTTGCGTTGAAATAAGAGGAAGTGAAAAGGAAAGAAAAATCACCAGATGTAAAAAAAACAGTAATTTCAGTAACATCCAAGATTTCTGTAAAATTCCAAGAAGCAAAAATCCCATTATGAATTTACGCAAACATAAATGTTAAATACAAACCGAATCTGGTAAATTCAACAGCAGAAACAGTCCTTGTGCCAACATCAAACAGTACAAAAAGCAACGATGCTAACATGTTTAGCATTCTGCAAAACGTTTTTGAGAGCAGAAAGAAACACCAGTAAAGCCTCTAAGAAACAATACATCTACAAATGTTTGCTACACTGTAAGCTTATAATAAAATGAGGAACTTTGGATTAAAGTATATGAAAAGCAATGTTCATTATTTCTAAGAAAACCAGAAGCTCATTTTCACTTGCAGAAAACATAACCATTAGCATCCTACAGCTAGCATCAGAGGAAAAGAGTGAAAGTTAAACCATTTAAAAAATATATGTGCAGATTTCAGGAAACTTAATTTCTCAAAGTTTAAACGCAAGTAATTTTATGAAAAGGTCACACCTAAACAAATACCCCTTCAGAAGACATTTGACCTCGGGCCTTCGCTCATGCTAATAGTCTCGCATAGGAAAAGCTGAAAAGGAAAAGCACATTAAATATTAAACACGTTGAACATACAAAAGCCTTTCTACTTGACAACTATTGTTTCAATACACGGTGTACGTGACACGAGTTAGCATATAAAGGCGAAATTGTCAGTGTTATTGCTGTTTGTGTAGTGATAAAGTAATTATTGTATATTGTATTCTACTGTATTTTGGGGTAAAAAAAAATTCAGATTAAAAACTGGGATTTTCATGATTTTAATATAACTCGTACAATATTATACTGTATACCGTAGATAACAGGTCTGCATCATAAAACTAACGATTATTTTGATAATCATTTATTAGTCATCCCACAATCTATTAGACAGACAAACAGTTGAACATTAACCAGCAGTGTAAAATAACAAAAAAAAAGTGTACTGTAGTTGTGTTACTGTATTACAGTAAGTTGTACTGTAATAGAACTGCACAGTATTTAAAAAGTAAATAATTTCTGAGAAAGTCAGATAGCATACATGTTAGCAGATAGCATATGCGTTCAATGTTACTAACATTGAAAAAAAAATCATTTAACTTTCAAAGAAATTTCTTAAATCGTTAGTTTACGGTCATATTTTTTTGCACAATGTTGTTTAGTTTTTGCTCGCACTATATTTTCACACAATTTGTCCCACAACAAAAGTTTAGCCCAACAATGAAGAGTCTAAGAGGAATGAATCAAAGGCTCGGACACGATCAGGCATAGGATTCTTTCTCCGTGGCTGAAAGGCTTCGGTTGTATAACGCACTAATAATAAATCCGGTCGGCTGTTAGGGGGGCAACAGTTTGATGGTCCCGGTTTGACCTTTTGCTGCTTTCCAGTGTCGCTGTGCTCGAGGGCAACGTGCGCTCACACACAAACACCACTAAAAGTCTAAAAAAAACTGCTAATGTTCTGTTTAAGCTAGTGTCATTAACCGGGGGAAACAGGGTCTGGCAGGTTATTCAACAGAATACGATTCAACAGTGGAACAATCTGGAAGATGTTATAAAATGTTCCGAGTCACACGCTGAAATGATTTACGTAAGCGTCGGCTCCGTGTCACACCAACCGCTGAACTCTGGTCAGGACAAGGACAACGACTGACTTCAACCAAACAAGATTCAAACAAGGCTAAGACGTTAGCTGCACAGACTTTGGAGTTCAGTCAACTCAAAGAGTTTTTGTAAGTTAATTTAGCTGGAATTGTGGAGTTAGTTGAGTTCGTGTCAATGCTTAATGCTAATCTTTCCAAATGCTACTGTGGTTTTGAAGACATTTGACACTCTTTACAATAAACAAATAAATTGCTCGTTAGCTCAACTTCAACAAAATTATTAATATAAAAGATATACAAGTACACAAAAATATAAAACACACACACACACACACACACACACTTTTTTGCGCTCACAAAGGGCTAGATTCGAAATCATCTATATGACAGAAAGTAAGCGTATTTTGCATTTCTATATATAATATAAATTAAATCCCATTAAAAATGCACTGAAACAGCCGTAGTTCTTAATGTGAAATAATTCCCTCGTTTGGCAATTTGCATAATTAACCCCCCCCACTCGCCACACACACACACACACACACACACACACACACACACAAGGCATTATGGGCCGTTTTCTTCACAAAGCTCATCTGTGAGACATTAGCATCAGGCAAACAAGAAAAGAAAGGACTTCTCCGGCTGGTGGCGGTGGGCTTCAGATGGATAATCTCTGACAGCTTTGCTAATTGAAAGTGGTCCGGGTCAAACAGATCAGCGATACACACGCCGGGTTTATCGCTGTGAGGTGCATTGAGCTTCTGATGAGAATCATCTCGCTGAGCTACAGCCTCCTTAAGACCTGACGTATCGCTGCTTCTGAGCACCAGGAGACAGTCGACACCTCAGTGGATCTTCCTGCCTCGATCGGGCCGAACCAGGAGTGTGAAACACACAAAGACTGTGTGAAAATGATAAAAAAAAAAGACACTAAACCCCACATGCCCCTGTGCACCACGGCTTAGGCTGCCCACTGCTCCGGGTTTGTGTGTGTTCACTTCATGGTGTGTATGTGCACTTCGCTTGGATGGGTTAAAGGCAGAGCACCAATTTCGATATGGTTTGCCATATTGACAATCTCACTCCCTTTACTTATTACATTCAACTCAACAGGTTAGAGTAAGAGAGACAGAGTCAGAGAGAGAGGTAGATACAGACAGACAGACAGACAAACAGCCTGAGACAGACTGCCAATGAGAGAGAGAGAGAGAGAGAGAGAGAGAGAGAGAGAGAGAGAGAGAGAGAGAGAGAGAGAGAGAGAGAGTGAGAGATACAGACTAACAGAGTGAGACAGACAGTCAGAGAGAGACATAATGAGTAAGGGAGACAGAAAGAGTAAGACACAGTCACAGAGACACAGAGAGAGACACAGTCAGAAAGAGAGTGAGAGAGAGAGAGAGAGAGAGAGACAGGGAGAAAGAGAGACAGAGAGACAGTCAGGGAGAGAGAGTAAGAGTGAGTCAGGGAGAAAGAGAGAGACACAGACAGACAGAAAAATGAGAAAGACAAAGAGGCAGACATATTGAGTAAGAGAGACAGAATAAGACATACAGACTCAGAGAGAGAGAGAGAGAGAGACAGAGAGACAGAGACAGAGTCAGAGAGAAAGGGTGATAGAGCGAGTCATTGTGAGTGAGTGACATAGGCAGACATACGGAGAGACTTAAAGAAAGAGAGAGTCAGAGAGAGAAAGAGAGAGAGACACACAGAAGATAAGACAGTGACAGATTGATGCATGTGTAGATTAAATCAGCACAAGACACTGTATGTCAACGTATCGGCCAATCAGACACATGAGCGCGATCACGACAGGAAGTGTGCGTGGTATCGATCCAGTGCCACCTCCGATTCTGTGTGTGTTTTACTCACGGAGGAAGTGCTTTTCCAGTAAAGCTATCTCCAGGTGACCTTTGACCTCATTGAGCCGCTCCGTATCACACCTCTGGTAGTCCTGCACGGCGGCGGACATCGAGAGATTCCCCGAGCCAGCCTGGACGCGACACGGGAGAAAGCCGTTAGCTCTGTGAATCAAAGCGCCGCGGGCTAGCGTCAATACCCAAGTGCCCGCTGAAATGACATTGCTAAAACGAGGTTCGATAAAAAACATAAAAACGGATTGACCGGGACAAACGGACGCATGCATCTGTGCGGTCTAATGAGCGCGGAGCCATTAGCGCGCATTACAGCCGATGCGGAGAAGCGGCGCGGTCTTCCAGGAAGTGCGCTCTAACTAGGCTACTACTAACTGAGGGAGGCGTCGGTAACTATGGCGACCCGTCTCCTCGCTCAGGCTTCCTGTGCTGATCAAATTAGCTCCTGCAAATGCAATTTCTCCCAAAACGTTCTCGGACGAATCCGTTATGCATTCGCGCTCTTCCCTGACAAGATTTCGGAAGACGATTCCGAAGTAAGAAAAGACTGTGAGAAAGAGATTGTTAGAAAAAGAGAGAGGGAGAGGTAGACAAAGAGGTAGGAGAGAAAAGGTAAGAAAAAACTAAAAAGAGTGACAAGTAGAGAGAGTGAGAGATAAATTCACTTAAAAAAAAAGACTGAACAGGATATAGAGACGGAAGAGAGAAAGAGAAAGTAATACGTAAATAAAGATAAAGTGAGTGAGTGAGAGAAAGAGACCGAGAGTGAGTGAGAGAAAGAGATAGAAAGAGAGAGTGAGTGAGTGAGTGAGTGAGTGAGTGAGATTAACTTAAAAGGAGCAGCAGATAGATCAAGGAGGAGATATATGGATGTTGTAATAGAGGACATGAGGTTGGCTGGGGTCAGAGTGGAAGATGCTCAGGATAGAATGAGGTGAAACAGGATGATTCGCTGTGGCGACCCCTGATAAGAGAAAAGCCGAAAGAGAAGTAGTAGTAGTAGTAGTAGGAGTCAATATACAATAGAGAGAGAGCAGTTCATAATAAATAAAATAAGAGAATGAACAGACTGACAGAGAGCTAAAAGAGTGTTCCTCACAGGGTCTCGCAGCTCCTCCGTCTCCTTGAGGGATCCGCGTGATTTAGCCGGGACGTCCTCGCTGCACTCGCTGTCGGAGGCGTTGGGCGACTCGGCCAGGTCCAGGAATTCATCTCGCTTCTGCCCTCGGAACCGGATCTTGTCCAGTCGCTTCAGCATGTTCAACACGGGCACCTGCGTCCTTATCTTAACATGGCGGCTGGCAACCCTGCGCAGACCGGGAACCAAAGTTGAGGACATTTCAAAAACTCGATAAGCACTTAAAATCCCCAATAATGGTTTTAAACGCTCCTTGAGTTAGGCCTGGGCGATTAATCGAAAAGTCATCGAAATCTAGAACATTCTGACAATTAGAACTTATCGATCACATTTTTCCAGGTCTATTATTTCGATTACTTTACACGTTGTAGTGTTTTTTTAAACTGTCGTCTGGAGACATTTTGGCTTCAGGAAGGACGACTAGAACAAAATTAATTCTAAAAATTACAATTAAGAAAAACAGTTTCCACGCCCAAAAGTACATTTTTCAAAGAAAAGCAGCACAAAAGCTGGTTGTGGTTTTCTTCAGGGGTCTTCTCGGATCCTGAACAGCACAACAAGCTTTAATCGGAAATTATACATGTTGGGAAGATGATGATTGCTAGTTGAAGTAGCATTAGCGTCATGGCTACTATCTTTTTTTTTTTTATTATAATTCAACCTTTATTAGTCCCTCAGTATATGTAATGTAATAGAGTGCGGAACAAATGCATTATACGAGCATTATACTAAAATACAACAACAACAACTAATGCATGATTGCGTTTACGACTAGATCAAAATGAAGACGAGTGTAATTGCTGGAGAAAAACAGTTTCCACACCCAAAAGTGACACGACAATGTGTAGCTTCTCATCAGAGTGAGTTTCCAGTTTGGGTGGAAACATTATTACCTATTTTGTTTAGAAAACTGCTCATTTTATAAAATAATGATACCAAAACAAAACAAAAATATAATAATAATAATTATTATTATTAATTTTGTTACCAAATAGAAAGTTATTTTTACTTATTTTATTTAAAGACCAATTGTTTCACTTGCTCCTCTTTTTGTAAGTCGCTTTGGGTAAAAGTAAATTTATCACTCACACACTTAGAAAATGTCAGCTTGATCTTTTTCATCTGTGATACAAGCTTATTTAATATTAAACGTTTAAGCTTATTTTCTTTAACATTTATTAACAGAGCGCCATAAAATCCAGTGCGCCTTATAATCTGAAGATTACGGTAACCAGGCTTCACATCCTCTGTTGGACTGAATGAAGCCCGCAACACTAAGACAAAGAGCCATTCTTGGCAGCAGAAGTTGGCTCAGGATTAACACGCAATTTGCCGTTGTTCGGCCGCACAACAACGGTTTCTCCTGTGGATCTCGCCGAGAAGCTTCCGAGACCTTCGAGCGATCAGCTGACGCCGGCCAGTGGTGTACAGTACAGTACAGTACAGTACAGTATGTGGGTCAGAGGTAGAAACCCCGTGATCCTCAGCCAGACACTTTTCCCATTGTTTGCTGGGAAACTATGAAGGGATGTTGGAGAGTGAGAAAGGACGGATACGATTGGCTCAGGATAATTCGTGCCCATCACAGATTCCGAGGCTGGGACCCGAAGATAAAGGAGCAGTGTTGTGCATCTTTGTGCTGGTGAGATGATGCGTGAGCAAACACTTCACACAACTCCAGACAAACGCATCCGCAGTTTCACCGAAAAGATTCCGTTCTAAAAATAAAAAGAAAATAATCCCAACGGCGAGATTCTCCAAAGAGCCTTTTCAATGTAATATTCGGATTACAGTTCTCACAAATGCTTCCGGAAAAAGACATGGATTAATTTCTGCTCCTTTATCCTAATTCCACAGCCGCCTGAGACAGAGAGCAGCAAATTAGGATGACGAATTATTGCAGGGATTACAATCTGGACTGACATGTTTCCTCTTTAAAGCGACGTTAATCCTGAACACAAGCTCGGCTGAACCGAACTTTACTGCAGGTAAACAAACAGCCACAGTTGGTTGCAGTTCATCTGAATTCCGGCTGGTTGTTTAACCATCACAATGCTGGTTCCAGAACAAAACCAGAAGACAACTCGCCATCCATGCTAATGTCGAGACGGACGCTAGTCTGAAAACAACCTGCTTTTGGCCTCTGGTGAATCGCATTTTAAGGGGTATCTGATAGAGAAAAGAACTTTTTTTAACGAAGCGAAAAAGGCGATTTTTATTTAGCCGTGACCCAACTGAGCTACATGCTAACGAATAATATTAAATGGAATAAATTAAATGGAAAACTTTTCAGCAGTAATAAACAAGCATTAAATAAACAAACATAAAATTATTGCTTTAATCACAAAAACACACCATGTGTTTCGCTTAGTGTGAATTGCCAGTATTTTCTTTATTTATAGCTAAACTACAGAAAGTGCACTACCGGTAATTGAAAAATAGTGAATAAAAATATGATTCATTTAAAAAAACAAAGATAGCTGTAGTTAAATAACTGCATCAGTTAGCAATCATTTAAATTTGTCATTTTTCGTATTTATTATTCAACCACATATCGTTATATAAAAGGCATTCGAGAAAAAAAAAAGAATCATTATAAGTTGCCAAACAAGTTGGGTTTGTTTGTTAAAAGCCATTCAACCGCATCATAATCTAGAAAACCCGACTTTGAGTGAGATAATTAACACATAATCGGAATTCCATAACCCAACAAACCGTAAACATTCCGTAAATCTTTTCACAGCAAAATGCTCTAAAACAACTGGAAAAATGCTGCGGCTCCAAAGCAAACATCACTAATCCAATGAATAAAGGCATGAACATAACTGCTACTTAATTATTTAACTTCTACTGGAATAATTATCTAGTCTCCAGTGCCACGAAGCTGCTATTATGTGACCATAGCAACGATTGATCATTAACTCTTGGATAAATAAAAAAAATATTATGCAACAGAAAAGGTCAAGTTGGCTTTTATTTATTCTTCTTGAACAGTCACGTGACCAAAGTCGGAAGTGGTTTGTTTTTGTTTTTTTCTGTTTGTCACGTTGATAGTAGTAAAATGAAGACTGACCTATTATTAATACGACGACCACCAACTTTAAGGGCGACTTTTCCCTCCACGCTTCATCTGCCAACCTTCATCACCACGTTTCGCTCCATCACATCTTCTGACACGAGGCGGAACATCTCGTTTTCCACAAACCAGCGAGTCTGCGAGGTTTTCTCTTCATTTAGAACCATTCTCCCCCCATCAGGGTCTGGTTACCACAAATCATGTTTAATTTAACCCGAAGCTATTTTGCCTCCATCTTTTGCATCTTCATCAGCCCGCCGCGCGGTTCAAGTTGAAGCTCATCAATAAAACATCGGCGCTTGACACGACAGATGACGGACGGACTCCAAGAGCCACTAAAACATCTCAGAAATCGATGCGACGCATGACGGCGCTGAGGCAAAAAAAAATATATAGTCTTACCTCGTCCGGTCGATGATGAGGCGGTTCTAAGACGGACGACGAAACAAACAAACAAACAACGCGAAACCGGATCAAACGCCTTCCAGGTGTGAACGCGGCATTTACCCCGATCCCGCGCGTCCTCGCCAATTCGAATTCGCGACAATGTAACAAAAGCTTCGGTTTGACACATCGTATCCCGCGCCCCGCCCACAGCTGGATTAACTCTCGCGAAGAGTCAAAGTCTCTCACCCACCTTGCGCGGAATTCGTAATGAAGTTTCATGAACAAAAAGGCATGAACGTTCAGCTCTTTTACGTCGCCACACACGCTTCACGAGACGCGTGGATCCATCCAGTCAGACGCGATTTCCAGCGGAACACGCGCGGCACATCATCATCATCTTCATCATCGTGGGTTTCGTTTCAATCTGTTGTTGGTATCAGGCGTCTCGCTCGCACCAGGAAATTTCGTCAATGACAGCGACAGTCGCTCTTAAAGGGGCCGTGAGGTGACACCCGAACGCCCATCAGTCACACTCTCTCTCCTCGGTGTATAATATAATCCCATAACTCTTGTCAATCCGCGATTAAACTTCACACGTCACCTGCACGTGATTAAGGAAAAAAATGAACAGAACGCGACGGGTTCTTGTCCGAATGGTTGTCTGGTGGTGACTCGGTGTGAAGAGACACTTGAAGTCTAGACAAGTTTAGAAGAGATCTGGTTTGACTCGTTGAGGATGTTTGTGTCTGGCCGCGACAGCTGGAGGAATCTGTCCGCTAGGTGGCGCGCCAGCACTGATCATTTCTAATAGTTTCGCACAAATAATTGTAAAATCATTCTCAATCAAAATTGTGGTCAAGTAGAAGGTAAACGTTGCTATATTTTTGATACTCTGTACAAGTACAAAGTTGTGGAAAAAAAACCCACTTACGTAAAGTAGCAAATTCCTCCATTACTTTACACCAAATTGGTCTCGGAACCTTCAGAATTGTAACAAACCTTCATTGGCTTAGATTCAACAAGGTACTAGAAACATTCCTCAACAGATTTTGGTCCATGTTGATATGAAAGCTTCACACAGTCGCTGCAGATTACTCGGCAGCACATTTAAGATACAAATCTCCCTTTCTTCCACATCCCAAATCTCAATCGGATATCTGGATTGAGATCTAGTGACCGTGACCATAGTACAGTGAACTCACTGTCCTACTGAAAGTAGCCATCAGAAGATTGTCATAAAGTGGTGGACACGGTCAGCAACAATACTTAATTAGACTCTGGCATTGACACGATGCTCAAATGGGAGCCAAATTCTGACCTTATCATCTGAATGTCATAGCAAAAATCAAGAATGGTCAAAACAGGCAACATTTTAGAGTCTTCAGTTGTCCAACTTTGTTGAGCCTGTGCAAATTTTTACCTTAGTTTCTGTACTTAACTCGCAGGAGAGGCGCCCTGTGTGGTCTTCTGCTGCCGAAGCCATTACACCTCAAGATTCCTTGTTTTGAGATTCTTCTGCGTCCTTTTGTTGGTGGGGCGGGACATAACTGGTGATTGGTGTTTCTGTGAACGTGGTTCGACTGAAAAGATGATGATTGTCTTAGATTAAATGTCCATCATTTACCAACCGGAAGCTGAGTAGTGCAGTTCACAGTTAAAACCACCAGGAGTCAGTGATGAGCCAAAGAGAAGGCCATGGAGTTTTTTTTTACTCCCGGTTTACATCTAGTAGATGTAATTTGCATTAGAAAGAGTGTACATTTATGTTAATATTGTTTAGTTTTGGTACATTGTTAAGTATTATATTCAGCGCGGAACACTTCTTACTAAACAATTTACTTTTGTGAGAAAGAAAATACTGCAGGCTACAGTGTGTCTACCAGAGTGACAGTTTAATTCATTTATTTTTGGCGCAGGCATAATTCATATATAGATTTATTTTTTGATCCGTTCTGGTCTGTGCAATAAATATTAAAAGTTCTAAACCATCTAATGTGTTTTATTATTCACTGTACTAATGATAATATTTTTTAATACACTATTGAATTTGATAGGTGTCTCTCACATTGTCCCACAGCAATAATAAAATAGTGTAGATTAATGTACAGTACAATGCGTATTAATAATATTTTTTTATATTTAGTGTCCATTTCATTTAACATATTTAATGTAGAGAGCAGCCAAGTTATTTGGCAAACAAAAAAAAAATAGTAACGCAATAGTTAGTCACTGGTAATTTATAAAAAGTTACTTTTATAACGATGTAACTCAATTACTAACTCAGTTACTCGTTGTGAGAAGTAACTAGTAAATGTAACTAACTACTTTTTTAACGAAACATTCCCAACACTAGCTTTAAGTGCCCCATCATCCATGGCACTTAAATCACCTTTCTCGCCCATTGTGATTCTTAGTTTGAATAGCAGCATATTGTCTGCTAACCTAATGAAGTGTATATACTGTATATATAGAACAAAAATATTCTCATAACCAGATATTCTGCAAAGTTAGTTAACAATAATGCTCAAACGAGAACAACATTTTAAAAAAGCATGTTCAAAACTTTATTAAAACGCTCAATAGTTTCAGTGCCAATGATGGGACTATAAATAGACATTCTCTGCGATCTAGTGATTAACGTCAACAACAACCAAGGAGAAAATGGAGGTATTACAAACTTTCGTATTTTAGATTTTACTTGAGATTCTTAAGTGTGTGTTGCTGTTGGAGTGAATTTTGTTTTGAAAAACAGAATAACGCGTCCGTGGATTTCTCACAGACACGTCACAAGTCATCAAAGCATTTCAGGCACTTTTGTGGTTCAAATCTTAGTTGTAAATTCCGATTCTGAGAAAGCATTGAGAAACACAGAGTCATTAAGGCATTAAGAACACAAAGAGTCGTTAAAAAAACAAAACTGCAAATGAAAATGATCCTTGAAATGAAAAAAATGCCCATTAAAATCAAACAATACAAAAAATTAAAAACAGTGCTTTGACAAACATCACAGTGAACAAGTTGAACATAAATATACAGTATTGGTGCCGAGCTCCTAATTTACAATTTACAAACGCTCCTAGTACGTATTACATTACGAAAATGCAGCTATAAACAATACTTACACATCACGTCATTTCATGACTGATGAAGTTGAAAGAAACTGTACAAATCACAAGTCATGGGTCTTGCTCATAATCTTTAAGTAGTTAAAACGGTGAAAGTTCAAGTCTTTTCAGACGAAAACGAGTTGTTCAAGTTCATCCAGTGAGACATTTTGAGTAGAGAAGTTGAAAAACCAGGCTAATGTATAAGTTAATACTGGAGCGGAGGCTGATGCTGATCCTTCAGACTCCGGTTCATTCACAGTCCTTGTACGGAACGCTCAGATTGATGTTTCATTGCTTCCACTGATAAAAGAAAAGGTAGGAAAACATTATATTTAGGTAGATGATGCAATGCATAAATATATTACATGCGAGCTAAAACAGTAAGTCCTATCACAATGCTAAAGGAAAACATTTTTCTGTAAAACACGTCTATGAGAGATAAAAGCAGACCCAAGTAGAAACAATGAAACACTAAAAATATTGATAAAAGTTGATGACAGAGAAGCTTCAATGTTTTTAAATAAAGTAAATATGTATGTGGATATGAAGAAAAAAAGAAGTTTAAAAAAAATAGAAGTTTTGATTTTATGACCAATTTTTGAGGACTAGTTAATGACCAAAGAATGGCATTACACAATAAAGAAGAAAAAAAAAGAAGAAATGTAAAATGTGCTCTTCACTCTTATCTGTCATTTTACCTACTCAGAATCAACATCTTGATCCGCCAGAGACGGGGGTCCGGGTCTGGGCCGCCCCGCACTGCCGTTGAACACAGGTTTGGGGGGCAGTGGTGGAGGTTTGATGAGGATGCTCTCAGCCTCCGGACCGCAGGAGCCCAGCGAGGAGCTGTTCTGTCTGGCCTGTGGTGGGTGGAAGTCGCTGAGTTTCTCCCTCAGGCGGTTCTTCATGTTCTTGTCCGTCAGTGGGGGAGGATAGGCAATCTTGTTCTTTAAAATGCCTGAAAATGGTCAAAGGAACAATATCAGATGAACAAAACTCGTTCAAAAATGATTGAAATGATTTCAAATGAGAAATGATTTCAATTTTATATTTCAAAAGATTTGACTGACATATTATTAAATAATTTTATAATAAATTGTTTTTATTTATTTATAAAAATGTCTTTCTGTCTTTGCATCCATCCATCCATTCATGCATCCCTCCATCTATCTATCCATCCATCCATCTGGATGTCAATCCACAAACTTTATCCATCCACCTGTCCTTCCATCCATCTATTTATTCATCTGATTTGTCTCTTATACATTGATTCATTGATCCTCCTATCCATCCATTTGTCCATTTATTCACCTTTGTATTCACCAACTCCACACATCTACCTAATCCTCTGTCCATCAATATATTAATCTGTCCATTATTCCATCCATTCATTCATTCATTCATTCATTCATCCATCCTTCCTTCTATCTATCCATCCATCGGTTTGTTAATCCACCAACTTCATCCATCCACTTGTTTGTCCTTCCATCCATCTATCATCTGTCTTTTTTCTATCCATCTAAACTCTTATCTATTGATTAATCTACCCTTTTATCGATCCAGTGTCCATTTACTCACTTTTGTTTGTATCCACCAACGCCACACATCCACATCTGTCAATCCATCTAGTCATTATATTCATTCGTCTTTTCTATACATCAATCCATCAATCCAACCAACCAACTGATGTTTTGGTCCATCAATTTACCAGTTTGTTCATGCATCCTCCCACCGATTCCCTCCCATCGATTCCCATTTTTCTACAGCCATCCATCCATGCACTTAGCCACCTGTTTGTCCATCCATCTATGCCCTTGTCATTCTTTCCATTTATCTGACCATTCACCTATCCAACTATTTATCTGTACATATACAGTATACCTACGTCCGTCCGTCCATTCATCCATCCTTCCCCTCATCGATAAATCTCTTTTTATTAGCGGTATTAAAAGGCCAGATATCCACACTGCCCACCTCTGCGGGGAAGCTGGTTGCTGTTTGGCTGACTGGGGGGATTGTCACTTTGACTCTCGTCGCCATTAAGTTTTAATTTGCCTCCTTGATGAAGTTGCACGTTCCCTTTAGTTTCCACCCGCAGCTTCTCGGAACCCTTCGGCTCTTCGCTCTCACTGGCCGTGGGGGGATCTGCTGGCCAGTACGGCGTCCCACCGCTCTCCTCGCCCGCTGAAAATCACACCCACTGTTAACTTACTCGTCACAGCAAGAAATGTGCAGATGTGCAATCTAGAAAGCACCTGTAGGGGCGCTGTGGAGCGCTGGTCTCGCATTATTCCACTTGGTTTTGGAGAGTCTGGCCTCGTCCTCGCTGTCCGATGAGTGTGAAGACGCGTAAGAGCTGCTGTGTTCGTCCATCGAGAGCTCGCTGTCTGAATCTGAGTCTACACACACACACACACACAGACATGACAAAACAACTTAATCAATCTATTCATTAATAGACAAACTAAGAGAGATCAGATTAAATTAAAGGACATCTTGAAATATAAACATATCAACATATTAAGTAAAGCAAAAGATAGTAAAGAAATGTACTTCAATAATTGACTGGTAAAAATATTGACAAAACGTCAACAAAACAATATTTTGATTCATCAATGCTTCTGATCATAAGCAATTTATAAAAAATGTGCTTCGGTTTGCGAACAAAACTTGGGTGACATACGCAAGCTGTGCCATGTCAATTTAGTTTTTATTTTGTTTATTGAATTAGGGGAATTAATTAAGAACCGAATCTCGTTTATTAAAATTTAATGTATAGAGAGACATTCCAAAATCGACCGATTTGCTTAGTTGCGTTCACTTCGACACGCAGAGACGAACAAAAATGGAACGCAAACGTTGAGCATTTTACAAGATTGTGAGATCAATTTAAAAAGTCACAGAACCTGCCAGTCAGATTCAGTGGGCGGGTCAAAATGAACATCACATGCTGATGACACAGATGACAATACTATGTAGTAGTAGGTAGTCGGACTTAATTCGGCTCTCAGTCTAATTGTCCCACGTGTGTGTGTGTGTGTGTGTGTGTGTGTGTGTCACAGTTTTCTTCACATTTTTTATGGTAATGTAAGTAATTATGACTAACAATATCTAAATGGTAAAATTTACATTATTCTGTGCTGTTTCTAATTCTCACCTTCGGTCTTTCTACTCTTTTGGAAGAAAAGTGTGGAACCTCCATCCTCGTAACCCACCTTACCACCATTAGAGGAGATGCTGGGCTTCTTCTCCCTGTGTCAAACACATTCGAATGTTGATTTATTTCTGGACAAAAATACATTCAGAAGTAGTTTTACAAATGGAAAAAGATACAGAATAAAACGGAATGTTTTCATTTAAATTAGATATAGTGAATATTTAGTGATTATATTATGAATGTGAAATACCTTTATTCTATTATATTATTTCCAGTTCAGTTTGAGATCAATATTGTTTATTATAATTTAATTATCACAACAAAAAAATTTACTTTTTTTGTACTGAAGAATGAAAAATGACTGAATACTTAGCTTACTTGGCTTAGGTCTCTTTATTCTATTATTATACTTAAAGTATTATACAAACATAAAGACTTTTCAAGCTATGATGAAATATCAGATTGTGATGTTTACAATAAATCTCACATTCGTTCATTGACAAATAATTGCCTTCAAAGTAAGCTGGATTCTGATTGGTCAGAGCTATACTGTAATAAAAATACATTTTAATGTGTGAACACCAATATATTGTGCTTTAATACCTGAATGTGGAGACCAGGAAGCTGCTGCCGGGGGTCTTGCCTGACCGTACAGAACTTTCTAGAGAAACGGTAGACTCTCCGATAGTGGTGCGGTACAAGCCTCCTTCCTCGGTGAAGACATCCCCGTTCAGAGAACGCTAGTGGGTTAAGAGCAAATATTGAGGTGTATAGAATCTAATAATTTAGGATTTCATACAAGGTTCGTCTTTTTTACCGTGAGTAAAGTGGCCCTGGTTGTGCTGGGGTCTTCCGCTGGTAGTTTCTTTCCTGTAAACACACTTTTCAGGTTCCTCCGCACATCTTTGTTGAGAACACAGTGGAAGAAGAAGATGCAAATGCCCTGAAATATAAAAATGTAATGTTAAATTAAAATCCTGTTACAGACATGACATTATTCGTTCACTAAGGCAACTTTTCAAATGTTATTCTGAATTATAGAATTCATTTTTATGGAATGTACTTTCTTTAAATGTAAATATTTTTAGAATTAGGAAATTAGACCAGATCTTGCTAACTAGGTACTGTATGGACTAGTTTATATTCGATAATGTACAACAATCAAAATTTTGAAATAAATATTCAATCAAAATGTTTAAATAATTAGATAAATATAACATCACAATGTAGCTTCTCCCTCTCTTTATTAATACATTTTTTTAGGAACATTTGTTTTTTCTCACTTTTCCCAATATTTGTTTTGAAATTAACAATTACTTTAGAAATTAATACATTATTTATAATAAATTATTCTGAAATGTATAACAAAAAAAATGTAAAAAAAGAAAAAATATTTATTAAAAATGTTTAAATTAATTTTTAATAGATAATAAATTGATAATAAAATAAATAATAGATTATTCTGAAATGGACAACATAAAAAAAACGAAAATATGTAAAAAAAATATGATTCATATTTTTATGAAGACCTAATGATTTACACGAAAACTATGATTTTCATAAATATTAAAAGGGTATTTGAACAATATTTTCTGCACATTCTTCAGAAAACGTTGAGCAGATATACCTGAAGGCAGCTTAGGATTGCAAAGAGGTAGTGGAAGGACAGCACGTCACTGTTGACCGCCATTAAGCCCAGCAGCCAGGTGGCGCTCAAGAGCAAAAGAAGCAGGAAGGCCATTCTGAGAGCAGAGCTGCAAAAGAGCCAAAGACACCAGCATTTTAATCTGCCAGGCTTTTAATCTAGAACCTTCTCTGTAGACTTACATCGCTCCCGACTTCTCCGTGCGCTGATGACGCTCGCACGAGGCCTTGGTGGCCATCACAATTAGAACAATATTGATCTGGAATCAGGAAATTAAAAAAAGTCATAAATCGTGAAAATATTTGTGGAAGGAAACGTAATAAGAGAATTATGAATCTGTAATAAGCTTGAATCACGCGTACGGACCAGCACGATCACTGAAATGGGCCCCGTGATGCTCCAGATGAGAGTGTCGTTCACCGAAAGCCAACAGAAGTCGGGATTTCCGTAGCCTTGAGGATCCAAACCCACCGCAAGGCCTGAAACAACATTCCACCGGTGATGCAACACAAGCGAGGAGAGGTCAAAGGTCAAACACGGACCCTCGCTCATCACCACTGTCAAGCTCTGCAGCTGTACTCAAATGAATGTGTTAAAACAACACTGCATGGATCATCCTCATTAATTTATATCCCTTCAATCTCATAAACTGAATGTATTTTATGCTTTGAATGTATTTTGTCTTTACTTGTATTTATTATCATGTACTTTGTATTTTTTATTTTTATAGGATTCATTTTTACTTGTTCCTTATATTAAATTAAATATAAAGACTAGTGATTTTTTTACACATTCGTATAAATACGTATCTTTTTTTAATAAAATATAAAGGAATGCAAAAATATATATATATAATTTATTAAAACGTAAAAAAATTGGTAAACTCAAACAAATAGTAAACAGGTCACATTAAAACAATTAATTCTTACATTTAAGGTAGTTAGTTAATTTGATTAACAATTTGATTACCGTATTTACTCGACTATAAGTCGAGGATTTTTCCTAAAAATTTCGGGCTCAAAGTGGAGGGCTCGACTTATACGCATGGTCTACTGAAATAGAAAATATTTTACTCAGAACGGTGCGCAGATATTTCACCCTTTCTCACGAAAATAAACAGCAGAGACACAATCGCGGTAATTAAATGAACATTTATGACGCGAACTAAATACATCTTTCAGAAAACGGCACAAGCCGTGCAAATTAGTAGCACTGACTCCGCTCGCTGCTGCTCCGCGCGCGCGCGCACACACACACGCGCGCGCACTCTCGCACACACTCTCGGCTCTAGTCTCTCTTTGGCGTGGGGCTTCACAAATAAACGAGTCACACGGTGGATTTCGAACGCAGTATTTATTCCCAAAACACGAGTTAGCATAATCCATGATTCTCGGGAGAACTCTCTTAAAGGGGCAGGGCACTTTTCCCAGAAATCTTCAAAATGATAATGCAACCATATCAATGACAAAATAAACTTAAACATAAATTAACAATAGCTTAAATAGATTAACACCAACATAAAAAAAACAAGGTTACTTGATTTTTAGGTTTCCTTTACCACCAAGCATGTCTGAATACTTTTATTATTTCTATAGGAAGGATTAAAGAGCATCTGAACAGGTGTTCTATCATTATTTCCCTGTGCCACTTTAGTGTCTCCGTGGGCCTCAAATAACCAGAATTGACTTTATATGAAATGAAATAGGTTTCTACTCGTTTCTATCTATTCACTTTTCTCTCATTTCTTTCACCCGACTTATAAGAGGGTCTAAACAGAATACCACAATATCACAGCTGAAGTGGGGGGGTCGACTTATAAGCGGAGCGACTTATAAGCGAGTAAATACGGTAATTTAAATATGATTAGTAGAAACTAAAAGTATTCATAATTAATTATTATTTACTTTCTTCCATTTGTTGTCAGTTTATTTATTGTTTATATTGTATTTTACTCTAGTAGAGTCAAAAAGATCTTTCAGGTGTATGATTGATTGTGTGTGTGTGTGTGTGTCAATTTTAATAATTCAAACACTACACTAAACTAAAAAAAACAACAATCACATTAAAGTCATCTTATAAAAAGCACTTTGCAAATCAACTAAACTTACAAATTGAAACATATTTTTGCACTTAACCGACACTCTAATAAAAAAGTATTTTATTACATTTACAGTAAAGCACCGAATCATTCAAGTCGTGAATTGATTCTGATTGATTTTGATTGATTCAAAATATCAAAACGTTCCTACCAGTGATGATGGCCGGCACGCCCCAGCCAATGGCGTAGTAGAAGCGCATCTGCCCCTGATTAATATTGCGCATCTCAGTCAGCATGCGGTAGATGTGAAGCCCCTCCACAAAAATCCAGGCGAACGTGCACATGTAGGAATAGTGCAGCAAGATGGCGACCAGTGTGCATACAACCTACAGAAGACCACACAATGGCCGTTTAGAAAAGCCAAGAGAAGATCCGAGTAGAATCTGAGGCCTGCCATTGGCCGCTCACCGGTCTGGCGGTCTGGTTGATGCCGGTGAGGAAGATGAGCTCAGAGAGGAAGATGGCAGCCACCAGGTTCTTGTGGATGCTGTGGAGGTTGGAGTGGAGCTTGCGGAGAATGGCCAGCAGGAGGAAGGTGATGAGCAGAGCGACAAGAGAAGCCGATACGGTGGTGTAGGTCACCACCTTCAGGGGAAGAACATCACCGTGCTGTGGAGAAAAACATGGCTCAAATCCTGGACTTCTGGAGGTCTGATGGTCGACGACACTCACCTCTCGTTTGGAGATGTCCATGAGCACCGCGAAGCTGGTCACGTGGTTGCACTGACAGCTGATATGGGTTGAGTTCCTGAACACCATCTCACAGCCTTTAGAAGACCACGCTCCTCCTCCGGACGCCCTGCCGAGGAACACATTTGGTCTGGGACTCCACACAAATGGCAGCGTGTTCTCTGGCGTGAAGGCTCACTGGATGGAGTGGTTCCAGTAGACACACACGGGTTTGGTTCTCTCGTGGGTCTCCAGGAGCTTGAAGTTCAGGACGATGGGTCTTGGGAGAGGAGTGGGAATGGGATCTCCATCCTTGTTGAGCACCACGGTCACTATCGGTGTGTTGATGACGGGTCGAGTTGGAAGTCTAGAGACATGAGTGTTATTAACACGTTTTATTTTACAAGAATTATCGTATTTCCGCAAATAACGATTTTTCAGGCACAAAATAAAAATGTTGACTTTCCAGAAACCTAATTCTGACTAAATACTTCTCTTAACAATACTTCATTTTCTTTTTTTAACCAATCTAACTTGTGACTCTTTTACTTTGAATATTATATAACAAATAGAATGTTAAATGTTGCTGTATTTCGGCTATGATACCACATGCTATGTCCATATATGGGCGTATTCCAGTTTTCACGGGCGCAGACAGAGTTCAGACAGACAGAGGACAGAGTTCCCCATGTTATTGTATTTAATTAGGCACTCGCCTTACCAAAGGAAACTTTAAAAAAAATACACCAAAAAGCGATTACTCAACAGCGCCCCCTTGAAAATGCATTGGCCCCATTGAAGCCCCAAAAAGGCACTTTTTTCATTGCAGACTCACAAAACTGGTACACATATTCACCATGTCAGGGCAAGCAACAAAAGCCTAGTGGTTCGACTCTGCCAAACCAACAGGTCAAAATGTTGTGCTTATATTCCCGTAAAACAGTAATTCTGAGGATAAACAGCATTATGATTTTTTTTTAATAATAATTACTTGGTATACTCTGGCTGTCAAAACTATCACTTTGCTGTGAATTTCGTGGGCCACAACTTTACAACAGTGAAATATGAATATTTAGTTGGTCTAGTTGCCAAGTCATGGGAAATAATCATTAATTTGAAAATTAGCTATAATTAGAAACTAGTTTCAGAATTTTTGGGTCAAGATTTATTTTTTGGAACGGAACAAATATGGTACGTAATGTGACAACATGATCCTTTGCGCTCTTGACAACAAGAAATGTATGTGCTCGCAAATTTAGAAATTTCACCGGTACTTTCGATAAAACTCCAGTAGAGATTATTCTCTCAATTTGTCCTCGAGAGATGTTTGAAGGTCATCTCAGATTGAAAGCTATTGTAATATTACCATAAATTTATAACCGTTTCTTCCAATTGGAAAAATAAAATATAAAAAGTGAGTGAAAATAGTAATAATGAAGCATGGCCAGATCTGGCTCACGGGCCACGGGTTGGGCATCACTGCTGCTTCTCTTTTTTTAAGCTTTCATGTCCAAAATTCATAGTTTGTACCTGAGACTGCGACGGTCTGGATCGTAACTTTCTGGAAGGAACCGACCCAGAGACCTGTAGATGATGACCATAACAGCAGCAGATGGTTCTGCTGGTTCAGCGTGGCGTCTTTTCTTGATGGATGGCTCTGGATCAGCTATGTCAGATCTGTAATCGCTGGCGTAGGACTCATTTGAGTCAATCTGGTGCGAAGGTGCTGTTGGGAACGAATCATAAAGTTTGAGATTATTAAACAGAAACTACTGCTGGATCTTCTGGACATGAAGAACAGCCCAACCTTTGCTCTTTTTTGACATAGTCATCAGGTTTGGAAAGACAACAGACGACTCCATCTCATTCGAGAACACCTCCCTGATCTCCTGAAAACGAGGAAGCTTGTCTTGGTTTGCCGCAGAATCCAGGAAATCTAAAGCCACAACTTCAGGACAAAAAAAGAGGTGAATACTTCTCGCATTGACACAGCAGATTCAAGTCTTGTGAGACTCACTGATGTTGTCGGTCACCGCGGTGAAGGGTCTGAGGTAGGTCTTCCTCATGTTCAGAGTCAGAGTGTTGGCATACTCCTCAAACTGGCGGAGAAGATGTGCGGACCCTCCGTCAGAGCGCTGTATCTTCTCCCAGTGCTCTCTATTGACTGGATCCAGAACGGCGCTGCCAGATTTTATAATGTTCTATTAAATTGCAAAAGAGAAGATATGTCAGCATGAAAGTCACCTGACTGGATATTTGATGCCAAACCTGGCCTTTGCACGCATTTAAATCATAAGCGTAACTAGCGTATTCACATGAATATAAGCACCCCCTGATTTTTAAGGCACAAAATACAGTGCAAAAATACATCGCTAAAATTTTGGGCTAAATACTTATCTTAAAATACTTCTTTTTCTTCTTTTAACAAACCTAACAAAGACATTGTTAGGCAAAATCAAGTTTATTTATTTCTTTACACCTCGTAGTTTTTATAGCCAAACAAAACTATCTTGCGTATCATTTTGCAAAAGGCGTGTTCATGTTGAACGTGGTTGAATCCAAACACACGTGGTTGGAAACCGAAGTAGAGACTTTTTAAGCGAAGTAGCAAGTCTTTTCAAGCCAATAGGCGCAAGACAAAGTGAAAGTCCAAGTTTTTTATGCTAAAGTCCAAAAGTCTTTTTATATTTTGTCAAGTCAAGTCTGAAGTCACCAAATTCATGACTCGAGTCCAAGTCATATGACTCGAGTCCACACCTCTGACTTGTAGCCCTTCAATTTTCAATTTTGTTTTACTTGAATAAAAGATAGAAAAAAATATATATTTAGTGATCGGAGTGGGTCACCTCCCATGAGTCTGGCAGCTGCAGCAATTTTCAGCCAATGTCTTTATCAGGCGCTTTATGATAATCATTGTTGCAAAGTATTGATCTGACTGTATTTGTTCCCTGGTTTTGACTCCTTGCCTGTGTTTATTTCCCGTTGCGCCTGCCTATGGACTTTGTTTCTAGCCGTTAGCGCTCATCTACACCTGCTATTTGGTTTGTCATCTCTGTCCATTCCAATATGAATTATTGCATTATATTATACATATGCAAATATTTATATTTCTAACACTTCATTCAGTCACTGCTAAGTGTTGCTGTTAGGTTAAGGTTTCTTTATTTGGAAAATTTTGGAAAAAGTGGTTCTTATATTCTAGTAAATACAATAGAGTGTTTGACTAAATGAAGGTAAGCCAGGCAGATCATCTGGTGCAGACCTGGTTGAAGTCCATGTCATGTGTGGCGGTGAGATCGAAGCCCTGCTGTAGACTCTCGTGCTCCAGGACGCTGGCTAGAAGATGATAGGCCGTCTGCACGTCGTTGCCGTAAAGCCGGCGAGTGTGTGCGGTGGCGGAGAGCAGCATGCTTGCCAAGCTTCTGGATCTCTCCCCGTCTATTCGAGAAGAGTTGGCACGGAGATCTTCACTCTGTCGGGAGAAAAAAAGTCATTGAAGTTTTCGGCCCTTGTCCTCCCAACTTCTGGTTCCAATGAGTGAATGGTGACCTGCCTCTTTCTGAAGCTTGGAGAAGGTGAGAGAAGTGCAGCTGAAGAGCTCTGGAGGAAGCCATCCTTTATCACCACTGCAGTGACGCACGGCCCTGCCTGTCCACAGCGGAGATATCTCAGATATTACACTCATCCATTCACAACTATCTATCTATCTATCTATCTATCTATCTATCTATCTATCTATCTATCTATCTATCTATCTATCTATCTATCTATATATCCATCCATCCATCCATCCACCCACCCATCCATCCATCCATCCATCCAACCATCCATCTATCTAATCTGTCTGTCTGTCCGTTAATTCATCCATCTGTCCCATCTATCTATCCATCCATCTGTCCGTTTATCCATCTGCCTATCCATCTATACATATCTATCTGTCATTGCTTGATCCATCCCTCTATTGACCCATTCAAGCAAATGTTGCTTTATTACTCAGTAATGACCATAAATGATAGTGAGTGCAGAATGTTCCAGACTCACCCCTGGACTCTTTGGGGCATTCTACATTTGCAGGGTCTCCAAACACAGTCCTGGGCCACCAGATATCATCTTCAAAGGATCTCGGACAGCCGTCGTAAACCACTAAGTAGAACGAGAAGAGTGATAATGAGAGAGTAAGTGACGTCTGGGGAGAGAGATGGAGATCTTGCGGACTATGACACCTACCCACACATCCCCCGACGGTCACCTCGGCGAAGGGGTTGTCGCAACGATTGCACTGACGTCCCACGGCACCCGTCCTGCAGGAACACTGACCCGACACAGGATCACAGGCCCGGGAATGAGCTCCGAACTGGAAGCAGTCGCACGGGAAGCACGTGTCTGAGCCTGGAGTCCGGTAGTAGTTGTCCTGACGAGAAAACCAAACTAGATTTTAACACATAGACAAAAAATAACTTCACCTCTTATAATAGTTTATCATCCAATGCGTTATGTGCTTTGTCATTCCTTTGACGAATCGGAGAGGACACAGAGACAGTTTATGGTCAAAACTTTGTGTAACTCACCAAAAGGCTTTGTTTTTATAATTGAAATACAGTTTATAGTTGTAGTAGTAAAAGAAGTAGTAGGGGGGACATGTCGACTCCGGATCACACTGCAAAAAATACATTCTTGACAAGCCAAAAAGTCTTGAAATTAGACATTAATTCTTGTTTTTGTTCTTATGGGGATAAATTAACTGTCTTAGGAGTTAAGCGTAAGGAATTAAGAGTAAAAGATTAACTACTTAAAGTGCACTTGCACTGTAGTCACTGTACTGTACACACACTTTAGGCAGGGGTTTGAACACTTTAAACTTTAAACATCTTTATTTTACATGGATCACTTGAGTCACTTTTTTGTATTTTGTATGTTGCTCATTTTATTGTATTTTTTTATCTTTTTCTTCATCTTCATAGTTTTTCCCTGTATTTTATTCATAGTTTATCTTTTTTTTTTTTTTGTCTTATTTTATTATTGTATCTCTTATTCGCATACACCCCACCCCATTTTTAAATGCTGGACGATTAGAAAAATAAATTTCATTGCAATGTGTATATGACTATTACAATTTTAATTTGATTCTGAACTAGATTAATTTGAACATAAAACTCGCCTTACCAAGTAAAACAAAAATTCACCCCATTGACAGAAAATTTTACTTGAGTTAGGAGTTAGGTACTCACTTTGAATTCTATTTTCTCCTTTTTTTATGTCGATTTTTTGCAGTGTAGGGTCCGGTCCCGAGGAGGAGTCGAATATATTCACAATTGTGCTTTTGGAAATCAGCCTTAACCAACCAAAAGTGACAGAAATGATTGACAGGTGGAACGGCTGTAAATTCCATCCGAAAACAGTTTCTCGGGCAATTTAAAGAATCATAAACGCCGCAGGAAGCGGACTTCCTTCTGGAGATGATTGATATATGAGGTCTGGCCGTCTGTGGTTGGTTGGCGTGCAGTCACACGCAGCTTACCTTGCAGCTACACTCTCCTGTGGTTTTATTGCAGTCCCGTTTGAAGCCTCTGCTGACGTGACAGTTGCATGGCCCACAGGTCGGGTAACCCCACCAGCCCACAGCGCAGGGCTGGTCTCCTCTGTGAGAGACAGACACAATGCTGAAACACATAATTCAACCTGCAGATGCGGCAACCGCCACTTAAACATGACAGGATGAGGCTCGGGACGGATTAAAATGCTGGTTAAAGAAGGACTGAACAAAAAAAAAACTGCTTTGAAATGAGACGGAATTCCACTGTAACTATCAAAGCCACGAGGACCGTCTGCCAGGCAAACACCAAAGCGCCATACATCATCTTAAGCCTGCTTTCTTCTCATCTTTAATAGACTACCCTTTCATAGGAAATACACTGTGTGTGTGTGTGTGTGTGTGTGTGTGTGTGTGTGTGGTGTGTGTGTGTGTGTGCGTGTGTGCTTGTGTGTTGTGTGTGTGTGTGTGTGTGTGTGTGTGTGTGTGTGTGTGTGTGTAAAAGAATTAAAAGAATAAGTAAAGACTTCTACTTTTCATTTCTGATGAACAAAAGCATCGACTCACATTTACTGCACTTTATAATCGATATACAGTGGTTAGATATACTTTATGTTTAGTTAGATATTCAATTATGCTCTGTAATGTAATAGACAAAGAATTCATAGACGAACAAAAAACAAATTTGAAATTGCAGCTAAAAACCCTTCTCTTTTCCTTGGCATATGATCCAGCATGAAATCTTGGTCATACCTTTTGTTGCACCTTAGTCCTTCCTTTAAGTTATTTTATATTTTGTGCATTTTAGAAATATATATACATATATTTATATATATATATATATATATATATATATATATATATATATATATTTATATTGGCTATTTTACCGTGATTTTACTTTTTATTGTGTGACACTGCGTTACTTTACTGTTAAGCACTTTGGTCAATCTGCTGTTTTTAAAAAGTGCTTTAATAAATAAAGTTGACCTGACCTGAAAAAACAATCCCAATTTGATGTTTTCTGAAATAACTGAACTCTACAGGCATCGAACGTGCCAGATAAATTATTTAAAAAAAAAATAGATTTCTGCTTCCAAATCACAACACATCTCAAAATTGTAAATTTAGCTTTCAATTTTTTTTTGTTTTACTTTTATAAAATAATAGGCATTGAAGCATGTTGCCACTGCCAGGTTGGAAAGGTTGGAAAGTGGCTTTTTCAGAGCGACTTTATTTTTCCTACACCTTATGAAAAGGTCCCAAGCACAGTGTCTGCCTTGTTTGATTTTTCAGAAGATGGCTACTGTGATACAAACTGTCCTCATTTGTAATAGTGACCGGAAGAACAAAGAATGACATTGTGACAACTAAAACCTCACCTTTAACCTTTGACCTCACCTTTACCTTTAGCAGATGACTTTATGCAAAACTAATACAATCATTGAAATCACCCATAAAATAATGTTTTCCCAGACATGAATCATAGATTTGGTGTTGCTAAGACATTTTATGGGTGCACAGTATATGTATAAGTCTCACTTGTGCTCGCAGTACTGGCCGTAGTAGTTGTGTTCGCATTGGCAGGTGTAGCCGTGCTTGACGTTGGGTTTGCGGACACAAGCAGAATTGTGTTCGCAAGGGTTCAGCAGACACACGTCCACACAGTCCCTTCCAAAGTAACCTGTGAAATAATCCTGTGTTATTGCAAACGATAATCTCGACCGTGGTGGATTGCGCAACATCGTTCGTATGCAAATCTTTGTATTGAGAAATTATAATGTAATGTATAATTCTTACCGGTGTCACACACACAGCTGTGAGATGCCCAGTTGTCCTGGCAGCGGCTGTGTGATGGGCACAGGTTGGACGAACACGAGTTCTGTACGCTGCATCCGTCTTGAACGTTAACCCTCACCGCCTGGTGCATGTTGATGTTCGCCGTGTTGGTGGAGGTCTCGCCCATTCTCAACCCCTAAAAGACCCCCGAACAACTCATCAATTTGAAACGAACTTTTATTCTATATAAGCTTTATATTTACCTGCATGCACCCGGTGAACCCGGCCTGCACGGTGCCGTCTTTCTTCAGAAGTCCACCCATACAAACATACCGCAGTTTAAGACCAGGCAACTCATTGCCGATCTCTACCGCTTTCTGAGTAAAAACATAAATGTCAATCACATTTGTTAATGTAAAATCACATTCTCCTTCTTTGTTCATCCAGTAATTTTAGGTACTGTACAAAATTTTAATACAAATTAACAGATGAATCAACATGCATCACAGCTTTTTACCATATTCATACCGTTCATATATATGATGCCCTTAAAATTGTAAACATGCAGAAATTACAACCTGCATAAGATTGTCTTATTTTATGGTAAAAAAAAGCCTGTCTTGAAAAAAAAAAAGATTACAAATTAGTCATTTTATAATAGTGGCCTTTAATTGGTGTTCGCTGTGATCTAAAAATGACGGTAAATGGAAACATAAGAAATTAATTTTAAAAAAGGCGATTTTGTAAATATGGCCACTTAGGGCAGCATTTACCCACTGAGTGTAGTTACAAACACACAGTGAAGTATGAATTGTGCCTAAAATATAAAACGTTGTTTGATACTGTGACACAGATTTTTTTTGTTTTTTGTTTTGTTTTTCATAAAAATTCCAAACTATTAAATTTTTTGCGCTTGGACTTCTGGCACAATTCCCCCTTACTCTGATTGGCTGGTGAGAATGTGATTATGAAGCATTTGTGTTTTTGAAACTTACATTTGATAATTTTGGCACTAACCAGGCACAAAATGAACACACACTGCCTCATACTATAATCAAGAAATGATCTACAACATTATCAACATTCACAAATTCATATGACCAATGAGTGAATCTACCTGAAACATGCCATTGTCTAAATAAACCAAAGCCATGTATTTAATGTCATTTCCATCCTTCGCGCTCTTGAGCTCTACAAGTACGTGGTGCCATTCGCCATCGTCCACGCCAACCTGAGGAAAGTCCAGGAGTGCGACGCGTCTGACGCCCAGAAACACCTGAAAGCGAAGGTGTTTGTTGCTGACCTAGAAACAGGAAATTAACGGAATTTTAGTTGAACGTTTTCACTCTATTGTGAAATTACTGATATTCAACGTGACGGTCTGTTTTGTGAATTCAAACTAGCTAAAAGCGCAACAGCATTTGGAAAACAGTGGAATTGCTGCCTCTATATCTCTGTGGGCTTCACTATGTTTTCTTTCTCAAACTGACCAGCAGTCGTGAGATTTTTGGCAGGTTTCCAGCTGCTCCTTTATAGTGTTCTTGGCTTTGCTGTATGATAAAAGGCCACAGAAAGATGAATATTTTTTCAGTTAATTTGAAAAACTAAACTGAACTACAGGCTGTTTTCTTACATTTATCCAGGCATTTTTATGGCTTTGGAACGTCAGGATATACAGACATCTAAAAGCAGCTAATGCCATTTTAACACGTCTAGTGCAGATTTATTTATAAAAAAAAAAATTTCAGTTATTAAATACAATCACTTTTTTAATATTGTCACGATTCATGGACTGGGTGTCATGGACTACAAAGCCCAGGATTTGTTTGTTTCTGGTTTATTTCTTCCTGCACATGAATCATTGTTTTTGACACAGGTTGCTGGATGGCGGACCCACATGCACAGTACAGACGGGATTACAAAGGGTTTATAACATTTATAATTTATAACAAGGTTTATTTTCAAGATCAAGTCAGGCAGGCAGAGGTCGGTACACAGAGATCAGGCACAGCAAGGGTCAGGCAAAAGATACACGGGCGCGGGTCGGGATCAGCTAGCAGAACAAGACAAGAATCGCTTGGCAAACAGGGGTAAACAAGGCTAGAGCAATAGTCAAAATCCAGGCAAGACAAGATACAAAAAAAAGCTGGATGAAAAGTAACAAAACACTGACGATCTGGCAAAGGTGAAGTCAAAAACAGATGCTTTAATACCGAAAGTGATTGCAAAATGCTAACAGCTGTACCAGAAAACAGACGGAGCGTGATCGCGGGAAAACCGGAAGTAACAAAAATAAAACAGGAAGTATCGAAATACAAGTTTGTGACGGCTGACAGTTTTCAACTGTTCTTCTCGTTGAATCACGCATTTAAGTTTAGTTTCCTTTGTCAGTCAATAATTTTGCACTCGCATAGGTTACCCTTATATGCCAGATGTGTTTTGTGAGTTTTTGCTTCCGTTTTGTTATTAAATGTCTGTGTTTTAATATCGCGGCGGTCTCCAGCTTTCCAGCTCCGTGACAAACCGTAACAATTATTAGAGTTCCTGCTTATTGACACAGTTTTGAAGGAAATGGAATGGTTAGTTTAGCACTTATTGTAGAGTATTGTAGAGTAGAATGGCTGGTGGGAAGATAAAAAAACAAGTGAAGTAGAACAAGAGACACACAAAGACACGATTTATGTGCTTCATATATTTTTATTTCTCTGGTGTTTAATGCCTTTGTTATAACTGCTTTTTTCCATTTTGTTCTTGCAGCTGTACAACACAAAAAATTCACCAAGTGGGATTTATAAAGTCTGTCTTATCTTTTCTTATATCATCTCCGTGATTGGAACCAGAATCCTACCCAGACTTGGCTACTCGTCTCACACTGGATCTTCTACAACAGAGTAAGAGGAAGGTATAATGATCTAACTCACCATGAGACTGATCTTCGAGAACTCTCCGGCGCTGGCCTGCAACAGTACACCGGTGTTCTTTCGGGTTCGAAACATCAGACTCAGGTACCAGGGAACGGCGATGGTGATGTCAGTCTCGGTCCAGGACACCAACGCATGGCCATCAAAGTGCAGAACGGAAGGCATTGCTGCAGAAAAAAGCACTTTTACACACATATCGCAGCATTTAAACGTGATCAAGCAAATATGTTGTATTACATGACGTGGGAAAATGTGAAGCTGAGAAAAATGTGACGTTCTCATCCTGTGGCACAAGTAATCACTGTCATTTGTGGAATTGAGGAATGTGTCCCAGACATCCACAAGATTTTTTTTATTCAGGAATGTTGTAACATTCTCCACAGCAAGGCCTTCGAGACAAATATTTTACTGTACATGAGAGCTCAATGTGACACGGCCGACTGTATTTATGTTCATATTAAAAGAGTTAAAATTAATGTTATAGCAGTAATAAAATTATACTTGACGTCTATTATAATGGGAATTAGTAAAACTCCTTTTGTATATAGTCCATGTATAGTGTATAGAAATATATACGAGTAATACAAAGCTCTTCTGCCTTAATAAACTAGGAAACCAATTTATTTTTATATACGGTAATTGTATTTAAATTTTAATTGTATTTATATGTATTTAATGTATAGATACATTTGTTTATTTTAGTTTTTTACATTAATTTCCATATCAAATGTATGATTAAATAAATACAGAAATACATAATTTCAAATAAAACTATTTGATTAAACATTTTTTTGTATCAAGAAATTTAATATATTTTGTAATTGTAGTTCAACATTTCCTTTAACGTTTTTTTAGCCCCTTGCAGCTTTATTGGTAATTATTTAATAATAATCTTTTATTTTTTAAGTATTACTTTTATATTTATTTTGAATTAACAGCTCAGTGTTTTCTCGGCTACTACTCATAGTTTCGTTGTAATTATACGCATTGTCGTAAGTCCTATCCATATTTGAAATATGCGTATGATTTCCAAAAATATGATGTAATTCCAAACAACTTAATTACCTTGAATAAAAAAAGCCAGTATTAGTACAGACTCAATTGAATTTGAGCTTGGGAAATTAGGTCAAACTAAGCTTGTTGAAAATGTTAAGCCACTCGCAATCTCCCCTGCACGTTCACGTCTTTGCGCAGTGTTTCCGCCGCTCTGCGTGATTACAATGCACTTTCTCAAATGGCTTCCGAGATGAGAAAAGATATAATGCATAATCTTCATACCAGACCAGAATATAACACACAACAGTGGATGTTGAAAGAAAACGATGTGTTGGAAAAGTGCTCTAGACCCTCAAATGGAATGAAAAAAATTGCCCTTATGAGTGTGTGAGTGTGTTAAGTGGGAATGCCCACATTGTGTGAACGCATTTGGTTGTCACTAATCTGCCCGGCAACTGGCACTTTTACGCACGTGTGTGCTGTTATATACTGTAAGGCAACCTTGAATGTCTCAAAAAGACACCAAATAAATTAAACGTTAATAAATAAATTTAATTATACATTATAATTGTAATAATAAATAAACCTTCTTGTCTAAAAAAAAATAAATAAATAATAATAAAATAAATTAATAATAATAATACAAATAACAATAATACATTTTATTTATGAAGCACTTCACATTTGTACGCCAATCTCAAAAGCCTACAAAAAGACAAATAAGCATTTATTCCTTTTGTTTGTGTATTCATTGTTTAATATTTTATACAATTTATAAAACTTCATGAATAAATAAATGCAGATTTAGTCCTGCAGGTGAGTCATTCTGTACGTGCAGACACTGATATTTGACGCCAGAGGCATGAAAGACATGTCTATGTGTGTCTATTAAGTGAGATTTAAACGAGGAGAAAGACGAAAGAGGAAAGGAGGATTATCTTACCGTGTTCACAATTCTTTCCTCCGAAGCCTAATGGGCAATTACAGGAGTGGGTGTTCCACTTATTCACGCACAGACCGCCATTCTGACAAACAATCTTGCTACAGAAGTCACGTTTTGCTGCACAACCTGAATAGAAAGGAAATGTTTATTTCTAATAGTAGGGTTTCAGTTTGGTTTCAGAAAAAAGTTGAATATAAAGAAGTGTAAAAATATTCCCACCATCAGACTTTGAGCAACAATAGTTTCAGCTTTTAAGTTCTTATTTCAACATGTACCGTATTCACACAAATATAACACCCCTTTTTTCAATATTATAAGCTCATAAACTTGAAGGTGCATATATTTGCATATTTCAAATATGGGCGTATTTCGAATAAATATTGTCTCAATTCACAGTAAAATATAATCAAAATTAGCATTTTTTTCAAAGCAAGAAAATTCAAGAGCTATTTTCTTGAAACAAGCAATGTAGTCTTTTACTCTAAATTCTAAGCTAATTAATTTTTCTAGCAAGAAAAAACTAACAAGATATATCGTTTAATTTAAAGATTTTTGGCTTGTTGACAAATAGTTTTTTGCAGCACTGAGCTTCCCGCTGGTGTATTGAATGATATGTAGGATTTGTAGAATTCATTCGGTTCATACAATGCGTTGGCAGTTTTTAATGGGGGTGCTTGTATTTGCATAATACGTTAATTTACATATGTACATGTTGCTTGAAACACAATAAAAAAGTTATTTTATCATTTTCCTTTTGATGCAGGTCAGTGATTTGATTAGTGGTTGCTTTAAAACAGGATTTCACCTTCTAAGGTGCCATTGTTGGCGATGAAGTTGGCCATGTCTATGGGTTTGCTGTCGATGGTCAAGTTCCTGATGCAGCCCACAAAGTCTTGGTTCTTAATGGGAAAATCCTCAGGAAGGTTTGGAACGCCCCCCAAGAGCAAGGGTCCGGTAAGATCCAGTGACCTGAGGATGTAAAGATGCTGACTAGAACAACTTCAGATTCATGTTTTTACTAGTGACGTCCTGATCACATTTACTGGTTTCCTGGTACAATCAGAGTCGTTTAATATTGGGCCCGATCTACTGATTCCTAAACCAATATTTTTATAAACATAAATACACAGAATATACAAATACCGTATACAGCTATACATAAAGATGGATTTATATATACAAAACACTCACACAGCGACATTAAGTTACACCGTTTGTAAAGCAGAACCTTCAGTGTTTGATGAGAATATTTTATCTTATGCGGTAGAAGATGACTGACTGACTGACTGGCCTTTAATTTTGTCTGATTCCTTTAATGAATTTTTAAATCACTTGGTGTTGAATAATTTAATTGCTTTTCAGATGTGTGCTTATTTATTCATCTTAAAATAAATTACAGTGATACCCAGACTTACGAATGTCCTAGATAACAGAAATTCCGAAAACAAGAATTCTGAAAACAAAGTTCAGAAATATTTTTGCTATACGAAAGGAACTCGTCTTTTTCTTACCGCTAGCGTGCATGAAGATGAGTGCAATAATCCTTCGCTCAATGTTTAATTACTGTAAATTATAATATTTTTTTAATCTAAGTAAAATACGAGTCATTTAGCGCCAAGTTCCTACGAAAACATGCGGCTGAACGCAAACAGATTTGATATCACAGTCGAACGAGTCTCTCGTCAAATTTAAACGCGTTATTACTGAAAGCATTTTAAGTAAAAAAATCCAATTCAAAGCATAACAAAAATGTGAAATATAGGGACTAGGAGTGGAATTTCAGAGTTTCCTGACGAGGTGGGTTTTAATTCATGCATTATACGCAATACGAAAAAAACGTCTGTCACTCATGTGACGAAAACATATCAAATTTTGTGACATTTTATTGCTTGCGAGACAATGATACTGTATGAATTTAGATCAGCCAATCACATGATTAATTTAAAAAGAGCCACCAAACCTGATCTCGACTCTGAAATCGAATTGGACATCATAGTTTTTATCAGTAATATCTAACACACTTAAAACAGATAATGAGTCCTAAAAGTGGCATACAAGCTGCCTCAAATCCTGTTTAACCTTGGACCGCGAGTATTACATAAACAACTCTTACTATGACCCATTATCCACCGCAGACCAGTGGCTTTATGGGTCAGCACATGGTCTGACCCTACAGGGGCTTGACCAATCATATCACCACTTGTCACCCATCCCATCTCCGCAGACGGAGCTCCAGCACCTCAAACACAGAGGAGCAATTAGCCCACAGTGGCAAATCCACGCCAGAGATAAGCCAGCAGTGTGGTCCCATTGTACGGCCCATAAAACTGGTTTGACATGAGACAGAGAGCAGATTGCGGGAGATTAGAGGGGAAAAAAGGATGGAGCTGAGTGAAATGGGAGTCGGAGAACGCTGGGTAATCTCCTGTAATGATCAGCTATTCAACACCAGTGAGTAGTTAGCGTGCCTCTGTGCGCTCGGGTTCCTCGGACCCTTTCAGAGAAGAGCGTGAGGGCCTCGGGACTTTGGGAGATGGAAAGTGTGTAAGAACATGAAAAGGAACTTGTTGTGTTTCAGGACGTCTGACAACAGAAGCTCAGGAAACAAGGGTTTGATTGACGCTCTTCACACTTACTTCTTCTGGCCGGTTTGGGTTCCACGGGCCGCACAACTGTAGTTTCCAATCTGGCCTCCGAATCGAAGAGCCATGTTCACGTCACAGTCGTCCACAGCAACCACGGCAACCTTTTCCTGCGAGGGTCCGTGAGGAACCCCCAGACGTCCTATGTTGGGCTTAATAAAAACATGTTTGGGAATTTTTATCACATTTGGAATTTGTCGAAGCCTAGGCAGCTAATCATTGGCATCAATGTTACACTTTTTGTTGGTAATCTGCCGTATTTCTACACATTTTTGTTTTTATATTTTAAAACTAGACGTGAAGATTTCCCGTCTTACAGTTGGAGGCTACACCTAATAGATCTTCTCTAAATCCTCTCCGTTAATCCCTCAGTCTGTGGTTGTGAGATCCTCCTATACAAATGTCCCACCTTTGTGTAGAAGAAGATAACCGGTCTCTTTTTCCCCTATAATCTTATGCGCAAAGCTTGAGATGAATGTTTACTACTCGGGGGGATTCTGACCTCAGAGCATCGGCTGAGGGATCTTAGTGGAACCAGAGGGAAAAGAGGAAAAGCTCCATCTGAAGCAAACACAGCTTAAAAAAAAGAATCTAAATCTATATTCTAAAGACATAATACATTTATTGAAAGAAACATGCATTTTATAATTATTTAAAAAGTATTGTTATTTTAAATGTCATGTATTTTTTTATTATTAGTTAAATTATGATTGTAAAATTCATTAAAAAAAATTATATTGTGCCTTTTGAGACAATTATCATGAAGAAATTGTTTTTTTTCCAGCATAAGACACAAAAATCTTCATGTCCCCTGTGGGCTGGAAATGGGAAATTGAAATGTCAGTCATGGGGGGAGGGG
>CM051501.1:5423128-5477043 GCA_028031935.1 Paedocypris micromegethes | reverse complement strand
GGGTGAAAAAAGTGACAAAAGGGTCAACGGAAAAAAAAAAGAAAAGTATGAAAACGATTTTTAAAAATGGCTTTTTTTGAATACTATAAGAAAATAATTTATAATTTGCTGAATTATATAACAATATATTTTTTGGGAATTATTCCAAATGAATGTTGAATAAATCACAGATATCCATACATCTGTACATTTTCTTTATCCATCTATCATCCATTAATCTTTTTTGGAGGGTATTTTGTTTCATTGAAATTAATAATTAATTTGAATGAAAGAAAATCGCCTCACCCAACCAAAAACTAGTAAAGAAAGAGAAGAACCCTGAACAGAACGAGTGCATTCCAAAAGTCTGACACAAATCTTGGAATAAATCCAACTAATGAAGGTTTGAAAGCGATAAAGCATTAACATGCGTCTCCATTACAGTTCTTGACACTTGCACAACAATCGGAAAGAGAAAGGTGTGACAGGTCAGAATCAAGGTCGACGACCCTTGAGGAAACGGCAACTCAAGCCTTCTCCTCTAGAGATGAAGATCCATCAGAGTTCTCTTCTTTCTCGACACCCTCAGGAAATACACAGATCTCGACAGGAACCGTTGACCTTCGACCTCCTAACCCATCAGCTCCCGTCTCAAAGGTCATACAGTGGCTCACAGATCCTTGTGTGTGAATATGACTTTAGGTATATTAGCGCATTTGCAATGAGCAAACAGTTAAAATTAAATAAATTAATGGATATAAAAAATCTGAATTGTCAATTTCAACCAAGAAAAAAAGTTCAATTGAATTAATTAAAGTTTTAATTTAAATGTTCATAAACATAATAATATAAATGTATTTTATATGGATTTTTACATAATTGTTTCTAATCCATGTTTAATTTTTCTAAAATCGTAAAAAAAAATTCTGAAATTTGTAAATGTAAATTCTACGTAAATGTATTTAAAACAAAAAAGTTATTTATTTTCAATTACCATTATTTTCTGATTATACATCATATTAAAACAAATTACAATTTTTTTATTTTTAAAAACACCATTAAAAGTATCTTTTTTCTACAATGTTTTTCACAAACAAAAGTTATGTATTTATTATACAGTGCACAATCCTTATTATTTTTTTTAGTATACAGTTTCACAAGTGAAAGTCATATTGGACAAAATCCATGGTTTTGTGTCCAATACAGCTCCGTGTAAATTGACATTATAATTAAAGTCCGGAATACACGAGTTTGCTTCCAAACTAAAGTCAGTTAAACAGGCCAGCAAATCTATTAGAGGCAACACGATCCTTTTCGCCAACAAAACTAGTGGCATTTCCTCCAAATCCTGTTAAAGAACTTTGTGGCGTAAAGCTCGGCGTGGATTTTAGTATATTAAACAGAGAGTTGACACAAAATCCCACTCGGTAGCATCAGTGAGTTTAGCCCGGCTCACTTAATCTTACTACAAGGCTCCAGATGGAACAAAAATTCATGAAATAAAAAGCATATTCTGGAGATTTAGAGCAGACCTGAGAGTTTCTATCTTTAAGTGCGGCTGAAAAACGTGTGCCATCTGGCGCTTTTAAAGAGTGCGAGTGCGTTATTGTGGCCTCAGATTAACTCAATGGGGGTCCGCCTTTGTCTACACTCCCGATTGGACTAGATTTGAACTTGGTCATTTTAAATAAAAGAGTAAAGGGGAGCTTCATCACCGCCACAATGGAGAGTCCGCACGGGGGGCAACTTAGGGGTTTATCTTCTTTATAATTAAGCCTGACCCTTAACCTCCACTGACTACAATCAGCGCCTTTCTCCTCAAGAAGTATGATTAAAGGTGTTGGTGTTTGAAGTGAGTCAAAAACATTTTAATTAGATTCGCATATTTACACAAATATAAGCAACCCCCTGATTATTCAGACACACACAAAAAAAACATTACTATGCAGACATAAGCACCCCCATATTTACCTGGTGTTTTGACTTTATAAAAACCTAGAATTTTGGCTAAATATGTCTCTTAACAAAACTTGTTTAAACAAACCCAACATGTGACTCTTTAACTTGAATAACATAAAAAATTCCAACATTAAATACTTTTTCTAAACGTAATATATCTCCTGAAGGGCTATGATTCCACTTGCTATGTCCAAATATGTGCGTATTCCGGATTTCACACTGCATGAACTAGTTTCCTTGGAGATTAGTTATTGTATTTTATTCAATTTTATTTTATTACTTCCAGTGTTATTCAGCCACTGCTAATTGTCGCTAATTCTGTTATTTCTGTTATTCAGGTAAATTTGTTATTTACATGTTTTAAATTCACTTGCACGTGATGTGAGGTAGAAAAGTCTGTTATTGTTTAGCATTTGCTTTGGTTTTTATTTCGGTTGTTGAGCCAATAAAAGCATATATGCACGTCTGCCTCCGGATCCATTATTTAAGAAAGAATAGAGGACACAACGCAGAAGCGCACCGCTACATAAAGACAACAGTTTTTGAGCATCTAAAAAGCATATATTTGCGTAAATCAGTGTGTGTGTGTGTGTGTGTGTGTGTGTGTGTGTGTGTGTGTGAACAGTTGAAGTCTTCCTCAGCTCATCAAATGCCTTATAACTTATATCTAAGACAAAATCCTAAATGCAATCTTAGCTGTAAAGAGTTATGAAGCATCATAAAGGAAAGCACGCCGCATTATTATCCTCCCTCGAGCACAGTGTTTGTTTTTAATACGATTTTGAGAGACAAACTCTAAAATGCCTTGGAACGTTAGGATATAATCCAAAAATAATACTGTGACTCATGTCCTTGAACAAATCATGCTTTTAAAACAAACAAAGTTTCAGAAATGTTTGGATGAGAGAGGAATCAAGACGGGATTAAGTTGTGGCTTCCCCGAGGCTCAAACTGAAAAGCTTTAGTTCGCAACAAGTAAGGTCACGGGTTCGATTTTAAGACAAAAGATATCTGTTAACCTAATGCAATGATACTCTGCTTTGGATTTAAAATTCTGTTAAATACATAATAAAATTATTTTGGTGAATATTCCATTATGTAAAATATATGTAAATAAGTATACCAAATTTTACATCTAATAGAAAAGCAAAATAACATCATTGGTCATTTTGGTTTTTCCACCAAATGTCGCCAATGGTACTGAAGAATTTCTTACCTTACGAATACAAAAATATTTTTTTCAACTGTTGAGTAGTAAGGCACTCAGTTTACATAGGAGACATTACTACCTCTCGGCCATGAAACATGACACGTAACAATCCTCCAAACTTCAGAAACCAGCACTTCAAAAACGGTAACGTGAGGGTCTGACAAGTTCAAAGAATCTGTTGCTCTAGTCTCCGGGAAATGTGTCAATTTTCACATGCAACGATTGCGTTGTCTCATAAAATGGAGATGGTGTAATGCTAATGGCTGCTGCTATAGCTCAACAACTTTGGATTTACCGTAAACCTCCTTTGTAAAAACAAAACAAAAAAAAAGAAGGCCTTGGACCAAAAATGCATTTTCGTTAAGCTGCTTTGAAAGTAAATGTGTAGGGCTCTTCAGATAAACACAGCAGTTTACCTCTATTATCTAAGCTGACAAAGCCAAATTTCCGAGCACAGTGCCATTTAAAGCGTTATGTATCGCAGAGATTTGTCCTCACAAAGCATGAAGTTGCACGAAACTAGACCATCCACTGTCAAGGTTGCTCCATTTTTCTGCAAACCCATTTTTGTGTGTCTTCATGTTCTGCCATTTCAGAAGAATTATTCACTAACACCAGGATTTGCGGTTTGCTCTTCACATATTCATTCACTCGTTCTTTCATTTCGTAACGTTGTCTATTTATTTAAGTTTAGTTTAGTCTAAACTAAAATTAGTTTTCCACGTCAAATAATCACTTTCTGTTTGGGTGTCATGGAGAAACAGAATGCCTGCTGTGTTCTTTGAAGTGTTGGTCTGATCTTGAGTGTGATGTGGTTAGGTCTCGGTCTGATTTTGGTTTAATTTTGTCTTGTCTTTGTCTGTTCTGGTTCCGATCTTGGTCAAATCTTCGTTTGGTGTGATCTGATCATTGTCTGATGTCGTCTGATCTTGGTCTAATTTTGGACTGGTGTGGCCTGGTTCTGATCTGGTCTGATGCTATGTGATCTTTGTCTGATTTAGTTCTGATGGGGTCTAAATTTGGATACATTTGGATCTGAAGTGGTCTGATCTTGGTTGATTCTTTGTCTGATATGTCTTGTTCTTTGTCTTATTCTTTGTTTCATATGATCATGATCTGCTCTTGGTCCTTGCCTAGCCTGATGTAGTTTGTTTGTAGCCTGAAATTGATCTGATGTGGTCTGATCTTGGTCTGGTGTGATCTGGTCTTGGTCTGAACTTTGTTGTATTTTTGGTCTGCTGTGACATGGTTATGGTCTATTGTGGTTTGATCGTGTGGTTTAATCGAATTGAGTTCTGGTGTGATCTGGTCTTGGTGTGATCTGGTCTTGGTCTGATGTGGTCTGTCCAAGGTCTGGTGTGATCTGGTCTTGGTCTGATGTGATTTAATCTGTTTTCATCGGATCTGGATCTGATATGATCTACTCTTGGTCTTTTTGTGGCTAGACCATGATCTGACATGGTGTGATCAGATCTGATCCGATCTGGTGTGATCTGATTTTGATTACTGAGTACAAAAATACACAATTAATATATGGACAGAAAAAAATAGCCTGAAAATCAAGACCGAAAAATCCTATATATGACAAAATGAGAAATTTAATTAGTTCAAATAGCATTGGTGAACGTCACATGTTGTGCAGAGAACTTACCTTGTTGTAGTATTGCAGATGAACCGTGTGCCACTGTCCGTCGCTAACCCCACCAGCAACAAACGGTGTCACCGTAGTTTTAGATTCACCTGGAGGAGCGACAGAATGGGAACATTTACCGGATCAACTTTAAATGGTTGTTTTTTGCTTTTTTTTATTTTATTCTACAGAATTCGACTAGCCACATTGGGACTAAGTAAACAAGAATTTTCATTGATTCAATTCCTGAAAATGTCCATTTTAAATATGCAGTAAAATTATTAAAGCGGTTCAAAAGCACCTTTGAAACCACAGCAAGGACTTTAATCTTAGTCACATTTTCCAGTCTAGTGGACAAAATAAGTAACTCATTATAGTAAAAGACCTCCAGAACTTTCCATAAGAGCGGTGTCAGGCGTCTTGGCCGTCAATGTGTCTCCCACACTTAATTATGTTGAGTGATGGTTAGTAAGCAGGGACGGTTGACATTTGACCACCGGGGTTTACTCATTTACCCGAATAACACTGTTTTTTAAAGTCCCACATTCCAGGAAATGCCTTTCACTGTCTTTCTTCTCAGCTAGTTTGGCCCGCTGACCTTCAGTGCTCCAGAAACACTGAGATACTCTAGGCGAGAATCCGGCTATCGTAATTCCGTTGGAAACAATTCCGACTTGCCCAAAGGATGAGGCCTGGGATTGTCCACACAGTGGCGAGACAAGTGTTGTTGAAGGCCTCAGCAGGACAGAACAAAGGGACAGGTGGACAGAGGAAGAGTCCATTAATGCTCTTGACCACCTGCTTCCTCTAGATCAGAGCTGACAACACCTACGTCGTGTTTCACTGAGGGTCTGAATCCTAAAATGTGAAATATCCTGATTGTGATGCAACAGGAAACACTGAAATCAACAGGAGTTTCAGGTTTGTGAAGGTGCCAAGTGAAAAATATCTGCATGTATGTCTGTCTGTCTGTCTGTCTGTCTGTCTGTCTATATATCTATCTGTATGTCTGTCTGTCTGCCCGTCCATCCATCCATCCGTCTGTCTGTCTGTCTGTTTGTCCATTAGTCCGTCCATTCGTTCGTATCTATCTATCTATCGAATATATCATTTGTTCATATCTATCCATCCATACATCCATCCTTCTTACGATCTGTCTGTCTGTCTGTCTGTCTGGCCGTCCGTTCATCAATCCATTTTCTGTCTATCTGTCTATCTATCTATCTATCTATCTATCCATCCATCCATCCATCCATCCATCCATCTATCTATCTATCCATCCATCCATCAGTCTGCCCGTCTCTATCTAACTATCTACTTCCTATCTAATATATCTATCTTACGATCTGTCTGTCTGTCTATCTATCTATACTGTATAGTCTTATCTAATCTATACTGTATATATCTTTCTGTCTGTTTGTCTAGCCGAAACTAAAAAGAGCACAATGTATGACATCAGCACAATGCTGGAATAGTGACTCACCCGCGGAGAAGGTCAGTTGAATTTGCTCGTCTATAATTTCGACGGCAATGAAATCGTGCCTCTCGTTAAATCTGCCATTATACAGCAGCAGGGCGTTTCTCTCGCGGGTCGCAAACCTGTGATTTCAGAAGCAAAAAACAGCATGTTTGGGAAAGACTCCAGCAGTATAATCACAGTGATGTGTCATTCCATGGTGGATTCACAAGCATTAAAGTTGTATGATTTCCCATCCGCAAATCTAGAGCTGGAAAGGAGCTTGATAAAATCACAATAATTAACATACACGGCTGACAGTGTCATAAAGTACTAACAGTGAAGGAGGGAAAGGAGGAACAGGAAGTGAAGGAGAGTTAGAGTGAGAGTTAATGGAGCTGATGTTCTCCTGAAGGCACCTGGGATTATCAGGCAGAGGTGTCAGAGCGCACATGGCACAGGGGCAGCAACAGGAAGTGCGAACAAAGATGTCTCGCTGCACATGGCATCCTGTTTTTACGTGATTCTTGCGCAATTGGGGACGAGTGTGTGTGTGTGTGTGTGTGTGTGTGTGTGTGTGTGTGTGTGTGTGATTTATCATCACTTACATGTCAATGAATTATGTGTTGTTAGTATTACTGGTAAACACGTAATTTTGTTGTGTCTGTGTGTGTAAAACAAATTCGATTTTGAAAGTGCCGTTTAGATTGCAAATAGGAAAAAGAGAGAATCAGATTTGTGCAACAAATCTTTAACGTTAATACAAAATGATTGAAAATTCTAAAATTTTAGAAGAAGAAGAATTTTAGAAGAATTTTAGAAGAAATTTTAGAAGAAATTTTAGGGGGGGGGGTGTTGAGATTTTTAGTTTTTTAATTTTTTTTTTTCATTTGGACATTTAGCACAAACCTCGGGGCGGTGCATACACTGCTCTAACTTTGATTTGATTGACAGCTCTGAAAATCTGATTCCAAATCAGAAAATCTGATCTTGAGCTAAGTGCCAAAATTTTGAAAGAAAAAAAAAGCTGAAATGCATCTAATAAAATGCGAAAAGAAAGCAAACGTAACCACAATTGTCCAAATTGAAAACACAAGTGTAAAAATAGCAACAACAAATGCAACTAAAGGTGCATAACTTTCGTGAAATTGTTGTTTCTTATTTTTGCCAGAAATGTTAATCTATGACCAAATTGTTTTCTTATACAGTCGTACAATAAATCCTGTATAAAGAGTTCAAAAAAGTTTGAAAACATAATTTATGAATATAAATATTTATGAAACAAATTTAGCCTTTATGTCAGTCCATTTGGTCCACAAATAAAACGAAAAAGAAAATGTATATATTGTTTTCATTAAACATTAACATAAAATCAGTTAAATTGTCTATTATTGTATGTATATTGCTATTAAATTGATAAATAAAACTCAATTTTTGCAGATTAATGACAGAGATTAAATTTATAGTGGACAAACATTTCTCATGGAGTTCAGCAATGCTCGGGATGCTGAAAAAAATGTAAAACAACTTTGTGCTACAGTACGAAAACGAATAAAAGGACAAGCACAAAACATGACGTGATTCAAGAAAACATTCATTTGATTTTGATCAGACAATGTCAAGTGAGGATGAATGAAAAGTCAATGCGGATGTAGTTGTTTGTTTAACAAACCTGAAGGACAGAGTGAAGTGGAATCTCTGCCTCAGGCCCCGGAAGGTGATGAAGGACTGTCCGGGGAAACTGCGTGTGGTCATCTCACAGAACGGCTTCTCGTATTCACCCTCAGGACACTGGCACATAAACCCTCCGACCAGCAGATCCACACACCTTCCACCGTTCTTACACACACTGCTGACACAGCGGCCCGATCCAGAGCTCAGCTCACAGTTCTCTCCTGAAAGCACAACACACACACAAATACATTATAATAAATGCTAATTTAAAACACGTAAAAATGTTTCTAAAATGTTTACATGAAAGGAATAACAATTATTCAATTTTACAATGAGATGCATATGTACTATTCGATGCAAATTAAAAATAGAAACATTTCTAAAATGCCATCACATTTAAAAGCACAACAAGTAATTTACGTTACTTGTGAATATTCCTAAGGTAATAAATCTATTACAAAGTTATAAATCTATTTCCTTTTTTATTTGATTTCTGACATTGAGTTGCTCTAGAAGATGTGTTGTAAAAAAAACAAATTGATTTTGAAATGAATATAACATTTGATTAGTTCACTGGTTCAGCTTAAAATCTAGCTAGACTTTTCTCCAAATGTGTCTTTGCGAGCCATCGGAACGTAGTCGTAGTTAATCTTCAAAATTAATTTGAAGATTAATGTAATGTTATTAGTGTATTACAGTCCTGCTGACATATTTTGACCTAATTTTTACAAAACATTTGAGCAAAAAAACTGTAAAAGAGTACCTGTAAAATGGTAAAAAGTAAATAAATAGATAAATACATAAATGAAAATATGATTAAATTCAAAGATTTAAGTATGGTGTTTCACAGTAGAAGATTTTTGAAATGCTACTGAAAACCAGCCAACCAATCACAACGGCTTGATTACAATAACACAAGCTCAGATTAGCATAACAAGAGTGATCTGTTATCTCCAAACGAGAAGCTTCTTTGCTTAGTGATTCCAGGCGGCTGCTGTGCTCACTGACCCGCAGTGACCTCTAGAAATGCTGTGGAGCAACAGGAGCACAGCTAAGCAACAGAAGAACAATGCTGAAGAGTCCTGGTGGTCTCAGAGACCCCGGTCCTGCTCCACTGGGCTGGTGCTGCCACATGAGATGATCACAAAAACGCCCCGAGTGAACGTGACATCATTGGCCTTGACACGGCGCAGGAATGCAAACGCATTTTTCAAATTGTGCTGGCTTCATGATTTATGATTGGATTTCACCTTCAGGAATGCGACTGTAAATAGAAACTGGAAGCCAGAAGATACATAGAAAATGAAAATATTGTAATAATGTTCACATGTAAATTAATGTCCGTTAGCAGTATAGGCATAAAAATGAAACAAAAATGTCACATTTTCTCTACTTCTCTTTGCATTATTTGATTTACATTTTAAATTTCGATAGCTAGAATTTTTTTTTTTAAATGATAAAATATTGGTGTAACATAGCAGTTGTTTAGTTTGCCCTTTGGCGCGGACAATCTCACAAATGACGTCATGCAGATTTCCAAAATTTTGCTGAAAAATAAATAGCATTGGTGCTCCGTTGGGTGCAAAAAGAAAGATGTTATAAAGGTAAAATATGCACACTGAATATAGATGGCAAGAAACAAGCGAGTTTAAATATAATACAAGAATAGATGGACAGCAAGGTCTCTGAAACTTTTTTTTCTTTTCTTTTTGTTGATTTTATTGTTTTATACACTTCTAGACTCTCGTCTCCACGTCATAGACGAGACGAGAAAAAATCATAGTAATATATTTACAATTATTAAAAATTATTTATTTGTAACTAAACTGTAAATGTTCCATCTCAAAATAATTGTGCTATTTTTACATTCAAATTGGCAAAAAAAATGGTTTTATTTATTATTTAAAGCACATGCTACGCAAGAAAAAGTTATCATACACTGGTAAAATGTGATATCGTCTGGAAATTTTAAACTTTGACAAAGCAAATATCTACATTTCTTTACTTGTCTGTTTCTTAATCTAAACTTCACGTTTCTACGTATTCTTGTCGTTTGCCAGTCCAATTGGCATGGTTTTTATCTATGTGATGGGAAATCCACCCAGGAGACACTTGATATCAGAAAGCACGGCTAATAATCCCACCAGACATCCATCATGCTGACAAACGCTACACCACAAACATCACAAGTTCACTTGGACGTTTCTTGCTCTTGTAATCCTGTCTCCATGAGTCTGGTCCAGCTCGGGACTATTGTCTACCTTCAATTACCTTGACAAGATCAGGGCCCAGAGGAAAAGCCACCACTCACTCACACACACCACATACTCCACAAGTCGGCCAGATAATCCCTCATTTTGGAGGAATTACAAGGACGCCTTACTTTGAAATGAGAGAAACACATGAGTGGTCCTACAGAGACCACTGTCAACACCTCCTGTTATGACCACATACTCCCCGCGGCCTGAGAGGACAGAGGTTTAGGACTCCTTCCTTCAGAAACCCGACCTGAGAAAGCTGCACAAACAGACAGAAGCTGTCAAGGTGAAAAATTCCAGGCAGGAACTCTGAAACTCCTTTCTGAAACAATTCCATTTCTGTCGTCGAACTTTAAGAGCTTGGGTCCATCTCCAAAATACTCTGCATGTTTTGACAGAAGAATAATCGGCCTCTCACAAGTCCATATATCCAAAGATGACAGTTTCTTTAATAATATTTCGTGAATAATTTATAAAAAGACATTTATTAATAAATAAATTCTATAATAGTTTAATACTAATTTTGCTATCCATACAAACAGACAAATGTTCATTATGCTCTGTAGTAAATAACACAAAAACATTTTTGATCATAGAAACGGTGGCTTTTATATAATAACATTCTACATCGTTTTAGGCCAATTGACCAATCAAATTTAAGTTAAACAATATTATTGATGATAATTAACAACAACAGTCATCAATTAGGATTTCCGTTATTAATTTTTTTTTTTATCGATCATTTGTTGAATCTGAAGACAAATGAGAAGCAATAAAATGTTCTCGTTCATTTTTAAAGAATGGCTTAGGAGCTATAACCAACTGGGTTGTTTACTTTTCTTTACAGTCATTTAGCGGATTCTTTCATCCAATGGAATTTACATGTCATTACAATTTTTACAAATTTTACAACAACTTTCTCTTTCCCGTAATCTGGACTCAAACCCGTAATCTGGTAATTAAAACACCAGTGCTCTGTAATTGAACACACATGCACGTGCGTGTAGTGTAGACATGTAATCTTGTCTTTATTTCTGACTTTTAAAATGATTCACCTAGCTATTATTTTTCCAGAGCGTCAATGAAATCTGAAAATATCTAAATATGATGCTGGTAAAAGTAAACACGCAAGCTCAACACGTCACAGCTTCTCCTTCTTCTGCGCTGTTGATAGACATTTAACTACCATATAAAAAAAATATAATAATTCAGTTCACATATTTGTAATACCACACTACATGTTTATATTACAAAGATTATGTTTGTGTCAAATTGACCCATCTTAATTGAATGTAAAAAATGTTGACACTTCAGACACAATGTAAGCTAAAAAGAGTCTGAAAAATGAAATATTATTTGCTTCTTTGCTACAAAGAGACATAATGCACCGCAGTCTCACACTCACACACTCTCTCTCATACACACACACGGTTTTGGGGAACATTTTGGTTTGTGACACTTATATACATAATAAAAGTCCCCCCGGGTCAATTTGACATGCGAACATTATGGATGTTCCTCTGAAACGAACATAACAGGAGGGTTAATAAAAATCATTTCAAATAATTTAACAATGTCAGAATAATCTAATAAATAATCGACCAATTAATCAATCATTGAAATAATCGTTAGTGGCAGCTAGTTGAGTATACTCAACGTTTTAGTGGTAAACTGGTTTGATAGTGAATTTGATCTGAGAAGCAAGTTTTTACTAAAGCTAGTGCCAGAACTAAAAGAAAGAAAGAAAGAAAGAAAGAAAGAAAGAAAGAAAGAAAGAAAGAAAGAAAGAAAGAAAGAAAGAAAGAAAGAAAGGAAGAGAAAATGACAGAAAAAATGAAAGAAAGAAATGAGAAGCAAGTTTTTACTAAAGCTACTGTCAGAGCTAAAAGAAAAAAAGAAAGAAAGAAAGAATGAAAGAAAGAATAAAAGAAAAAATGACAGAAAAAAAGAAAGAAAGAAAGAAAGAAAGAAAGAAAGAAAGAAAGAAAGAAAGAAAGAAAGAAAGAAAAAAGGTGGGTACGTTTTTCAATATGGCCACTAGGAGCAGTATCAAAACTGTGCTGCATTTAGCCATTCGGTAAAGTTAAACACACACAGTGAAGAGAACACACACAAACCCGGAGCAGTGGGCAGCCTTAGGCCGTAGTATCGGGGGGCATGTGTGAGTCAGTGTCAGTAAAACAATATAATAACTATATAATAAAGAGACTGATCCCGAACACTAACCTGTGAACCCTGGTGGGCACTGGCAGGTATATCCTCCCTCTCGACTGTGGCACGTCCCGTTGTTCTTGCACGGCTTAGAATAGCAGAGGTCGACCTCGGCCTCGCAGTAATCCCCAGTGAAGCCGTCCGGGCATCGGCAGCGCAGCCCGTTGACCGGCCGAATGGGCCTGAACAGAACCGTGTCGGAGGCCACGAACGGCGCCGAGCTGTCGAACTTCAGAACGGCCACACACTTCATGTAGTTCTCGCACGGCTCTCGCAGGCAGATGTTGTCGTCGAAGGGCAGGACGCGCTGGGTGGAGATGAGCGTCAGCAGCGTGCGGTTCAGGTACAGATGTTCCTGCAGCTGCTGGGACGGGAAGTAGCGCGCGGGGTTTCCTCCAGGCAGAAGGGCGGAGAAGGTGACGTTGAGGATGCTGCCAGCCACGTCGGTGTCGTTCTGCACGTTGAAGATGAAGACGCCTTCGGGGCGGGTGGAGAGGACGGCGGCCACGCCCTGGGTGAACAGGGCGAGCAGGGGCGAGAGGAAACGCTCCTGGGACATGTTCTCCAGCCGCACCGTGATGCTGTTGCTCAGCATGTCGTCGGTGATGATGGTCACGCGGAGAGAGCAGAGCGCCGAGACCTGGTGGAGTCCGTCTGGAGAAGACACGATCAGTTAAGCTCAGCTCAAGTGAAAACACTCTACTTTCATGAAGCATTTTTCACCCTACTTTCCTATTTTCAGGAATTAATAGCCTAATTCCCTTTGTTCCGGAATATACGGAATTATATTTTGATATATATTATACTTGACATTTCTTGTTTCAGGAAGTTCTGTGTTCAAACAAGATGTCTACTATGAAAATTGTCTGAATTCAGTGTAAAATTAACATTTCTTTATAAGCAACAAAATATACCGTAGTTTGATAAAAATATAGATAGAAACCTTTATTAATCTCCCAATGGAGAAATTCAGGTGTCCAGCAGCAAACACACACAAATTCCTAACCATACTCAATAAATAACAATAATAACAAACAAACAAACAAATAAAATAAATATTTCAATCAAATAAATAAAATGAAAAAAATGCATTTGCAATTTTACTTTACAGTCATTTGGCATTCAATACTAATTCTAAGATAGTTAATTTATCTTGTAAGAAAAAAAAACAAAATGTATTGTCTAATTTCAAGACTTTTTGGCTTGTCAAGAATTGATTATTACACATATATGGCCTTAATGTGAAAAAGACAGATATAAGACGTGCACTCCATTTCTAAACATTTGTTTACTTGTTTATTTGTAAACATTTGAGAAATATGGTATTTATACAGTTTGTTAACGGTCCCTGGAACTTGGGGACTTGAATCCATAACCTTGGTGGATTAGTAGAGATATAACGAATAATTATTTTATTAATTATTTAATTTAAAGTTAAATTATTTAATTAATTTTACTAAAACTCATGTCATCATCACTTCTTCGTTAATAAAACATTACAAACTATGAACAATTATTTAGCTTGCTTTACATATTGGATTCATACGTACTGTATTGATTACTCAGAGGAATAATAACTGATTGCGATTAATCGATAGACTAAGTAACTATTCAGCTTTTTACATTTGCTTTAGTAAATATATATAAACATAGTAGCTACTCTTACTGTGTTCAAAAAGTATCTAAAAAAAACATCAATGTCCAGTCTTACTAAATAACCTCAAAGCAGATAAAGTGTATTAGCGTATAAGAACAAGAGCGTTAATGTATATTCCAGCTTGTCATGGCCTCATGTGAATGAAGAAAGCTGTAATTGCTGGACAATGAGGACACGTTTCCGCTCGGTTGCACTGTCCCTTTACACAGCGAGAGCCAGACACGCATCTGAACACTCGGCCCACTCCCTCTTCACCAATCAGAACAGCTCGTCTTCTATCTACCCTTCATCCATCCATCCAATTTATCTTAAACTTAAGTTATGATTTATTATGAAATCTTATCAGAACTTCAGAATCATTGGTCCTGGTTAGACAGTAGCCCACACACACCTTCAGTCACATGGTCAAGGATGACCTCAGTGACCTCTAATAAATCACAGCAGGAAGCTTTCTGACACAGAACAGTGTGTAGGTCTTCCTTTAATGGGGACAGTCTGAGAAATTCAACAATGTGCATTATGGGGACTTTGCATATATTAAACACTCACTCACTCTTGCTCTCTGTGTGAGTCTAGTCTATCATTCTACATTTTACATTACCTCTCTGTATGTAAATGTGTCTCCATCTTGCTTTTACTCTCTCTCTCTCTGTCCTTCTATCTTCACCCCACCCACCCCAATCATCTCATTCTCTCTCTTTCTACCCCACTTTAATCCCTCTCTCTACCCTCTTCGCATCCTCACTCATTTTCTTTCTTTCTCTCTCCCATGATTGTAAACATTCACTCCATCTATTTTTCCACACCGCAAAAAATGCACATGAAAAAAAAATGAGAACATAATGAACATAATGAGTAAAAAAAGACATAAATCAAGTAAAATTATCTGCCATTGTGGTGAGTAAATTTGACTTGGTAAGACAGCCTGTTTGTAAAAACACTATTTCCTTAAAACAGTATGTGCTATATTTAGCTAATATATTCACTCTTAATTCCAAGATAGTTGATTTATCTTGTATCAAAAATCTATCTATCTATTTGTTATAGTTATTATTCTCTAAAGGCGTCTGCATAACTTGAAAAAAATGCAAACAAAGTGGTCACATAAACGAAAAAAGCACATGGAAAACTGGAACTGGAAAAGGTCAAAGGCCATTTGCCTCACAGAGTGTTACAGTAAATGTTCCAATAAACCTCGAAAACACTAAACAAAATCACAAACAAATGTTTGTAAACAAAAACACATGTTTGGGTGGTCAAGTCAGCACAGGAGCTGCTGGAAATTATTTCATAGTTTGAGGAGCAAGAAAATGTAAAAAATCAGTGAATTACTGTTATCTTACAAACATAAATACTGTATGTGGAACAATAACACATCACAGGAAGTTCAACTCCAATGCATCTGTGAATAGAGTAAATAAACAATACTCTACGTATACTGTATTCTGTAATAGATATAATGGAAATGTGGTACAGAAAATGGATTTGCACAAAGGTACGGTACATATATGAATGATATACACTAGAAAAGGCGGGAATATTTCTCAGTGGTGGAGATGTCTTCACCTGGGAACCTTTACAGGATCACTGAGCTGTGACTGTGTTCACCGTCTTTCACGCAGCACATTCAGTGAGAACGAAAGCAAACACAGCTCACTTTCTTTACAGAACATGAGCTTTATTTAAACTTTAAAACTCCAACAGGATGTTTACAGGAGATAAAAAGTCAAACTGCAGATGCGCTTTACGGAATACCAACGTGAAGCTTCAACGTAAAAAAAAATATGCACCAATGACATTTTTAACAAAAAAAGGCATCAAAGATGTTAAAAACCTTGGTCAAAAATAAATGTTAAAAAAGTTAACAAATTAAAACAAAAAATACACATGAAGAAAGTCCCCACGATTTTTTATTTACAAAAATGTAAGTCAGAATTGACAAATCAATAATAAATGTGTAGTAGATCTCGTTTTATTTTGATCGTTCTATTTCAAATTCCACAGTTAAAAACTAGATCCTGATGAATGAATTGGCCCAAAATGTTTATGGTTTTTATAGTTTAGGCTATAAATCACCATAAACATTCCTTAAACATGCAGCAAAAGCATGTGTTTTGGAAGAAAATGACCTGATGTCTGAGGAAAAATCAGACGCAGGAATTACGTCCAGACACAACGGGATTTTATATATAAAATCAATTCAATTCAAAAAACTTTATTCATCCCCAGGCGGAAATAGCTAGATGTCCAGAATGTCCAGAACAACGGAATTTATCAGAAGAAAATAGGGTCAAAGATCCACAAAAAAGTGACTCATTGTTTTTATCTATAGCATGGGTCCACACATTTCCATCATAGTGGGGTCCCACCATTGATTTACATAAAAAACAATGCGTTCCCTCCCCCTCACCCCAACAATCAACATATTCCCTTCCCTACCACCATTACCCTAATCTAACTGTAATCTCAGGCCTAAAATCCTATCTTGACCCTCAAACAGGCCTTCAAAGTTGTGGGGCCCAGAGAAAGGTCCCCACAAGTGCGGATAGTGACCCACTTCAGTGAAACGAACAAACACAAACACACACACACACGCACACACACACACACACACACACACACACACAATAATTTTGAATCATCAAAATCAGAAAGCAACACAGCATTGATAAACAATTATGAAGTGTCATTGGTTGACAATGAAAGGCCCTTCGGAACACGCCGGAAGTGTTGGTCTCTTCATTCCATCACAAAAATGACATGGGAACAATGACTTTCACAACTAATTGGCAGTTGGCTGGTGCGACAGTAGCAGTAGCAGCGTCTGTCCCAAAACGTCAGTTATCTCATGGCCAGACACGTCTTGCTTCACTGGAAGTGGTCAAGGCAACGTCCAGGGTGATGACTGACCTAAATATGTGCAAAACCAAGCTAACTGTTGCCAATCCAACAATAGGAAGGGCTCCAGGGGGGGGGGCGATGGGGTGCCCAGGCCAATGAGGGCAGATCTTAGGCCCGACCAGCCAATCAGAGGGACGCGTTCATGGTCACGTAAATGAAAAGAATCTTTGTCCACAGCTCTGAATGCCATTAAAAATTTCAAATGAAACATGCAGTTTTACTAAAATATTCTCCACATTAGCATAATTGCTTAACATTTTAGTTTCTGACCTAAAAAGTGATTTATAGATGAAGCTTAACAGCTATTTGTTTTTAATCTCTGGCATTCCCGTGACCTGCACATATAGGCTCATCGCTTGCTTGCTGGCTTGGCTCTCACACATCGATCGTCCACTCGAGCTTTTCCAATCTGTCTTAAACACTATTAAAAGCTTTCGCCCTAGCATGGCTTGCGCGGAATGTAGCAGTTTGCGCCGGGTAAAGTTAATGAACAAAGCTTCTCTCTGCGGAGAGCGAGGCTTAAGAGCCGGATAATGGAGACCACACCTCGGCCGGCCCTCCTCATCAATCTGCCACCGTTCTTGTTAACATCCACTTTGGCTTTGATCCCTTCGAGCGCAGGCATAAAGTACAAGAGACCAGCGCTGTGAAACTGAACCCGGCAAGGTGGGGACTTCATGGGGTCTCGGTGTCAAGAAGACCTGAGGCTACGAGAGATGCTTCTGGTTGAGGTTTTGGGGCTAAACAAGAAAAATAACTGATAAATTCTATTTTAAAAAGCAATAAATGAATAGAAGCCATTTTTAAAATGTATTCAATTGAATTAAATGTGTGTGTAATAGGCAACACGAGTCCAGAAACAATTAAAAATTTGCTGAATCTCATTCAAACTTCTTACCAGCAATAACGAATAATGTAAAGTCAGCTTATAATATTATTCGCAGCTTTTGGGGCTTTTAAGCAATTGTCTGCTTGTTGCGAACTTTTTCCTACATAAAAGAGCGCAGCAATTCTAAGCCTAATGTAAAGACCAGTAAATTATAAAATAAGAATTTAATTGTATTCAATTTTAAAGAATTTAAAGTTTTACTGAAAACATTTGCTGAATCTCATTCAAACGGCTAACAGTCAGTCAGTTTACATATTCACCACTTTTAGAGCTTTTACGCAATTCTCTGCTTGTTGTGAACCTTTTTCCTACATGAGAGCACAAACATTCTAAACCTCATGTAAAGACCAGTAAAAAGAAAAAAAGAATTGAATTGTAATTGATTTTAAAGAATGTAAAGCTTTACGGAAAAGATTAGTTGAACCAGTTGCATTCAAACTGCTTACAAACAATAACGAATAATGTAAAGTCCGTTTACATCTTATTCGCCACTTTTAAGGCTTTTAAGCCATTCTCTGTTTCTTGCGAACACTTTTCCTACATAAAAGAGCACAAAAATTCTAAACCTGCTGCTCTTTAAATACTTGACGTGAAACATATAAACAATCGCTTATAACGCTGCAATAATTCCAGAAGCATTCTTGCAAAGTGGCATTCGAAGGAGCATTTCTCTGGATTACGTCACCGCTTAATTCCATTCTCAGAGGAAGAATTGAGAAGTACGGCTTTAGCATGGGTGGATAATGCCCAGTTTGGCCTTTGTACCGTCGGGGTCCGGTGAAAAAGCTCCATACACCATTCCTGACTCTTTGTCAGATGGTCTTTGGTGTCCAGTGGCAACCACTTGCGTGAAAATTAAGAGCAGCTCCTGAAGCATGGCACCGCCGAGCTCCATTTATGAGTAACTCAACTCTGCAATCATTCTCCCCAACGGCTGAGCATTGAGAGAAAAGTCTGTTTTATGTAAGTGAAACGGTGGGGAAAGCTGATTCGCCGTGCAGGGCGAGGAAGCCCGTCACGCCAAACGGTGCATGAACGACAAGTTTTAATACATGTCTGATCTCTGCTCTTTCAACAAACGGACCCGTCTTTCACCAGCGTGGACCGTTTAAGGCTTCCACACACAAACAGCTTTGACACAAATCTGCATGGGGACAATGCCTCCCTCCTCCACCCATTCCAGAAGCCCCCCCATCATTTGCCCCCTTCCACACCCTCCCACCCCACTTCACAAAAGGGGCCCGTGCTTCGACCCCCAGCTTGGTGCAGACTGCTTGAGAAGCCAACAGGTCTCCATGGAAACAAAGAAGAACTTTCCAAGACCTTTTTCAGGGGACGCCATCGGAGTAGATGAAGTATTGATGATTGAGTGTAACTTGTAAACTTAAAAAGCTTTTAAAAGTAATAAAGAGCTTTTAAAAAGTTGCAAACCCAACAGACTTTAAGCTGTTGAGATATTTTATGGAGTTGGAATTATATGTTTACGTCTAAATGGAGGACAAACTTGACTTTGTCGAGAATTTTAAGTCTTGACTTTGCTGTGAATTTTGCAAACCACAAAATGGGTATTTTCAATGAGTTCGGATGCCGAAGAGTAAGAAAAGAAATGAAAAATCAACTATTGGCGCCCATCCAATTCTCGTTTTATTAGTGACGTCAGCAGCTGTTTTTCAGGAGTCAGTTTCATAATGTTAGGATCAAGATTTCTCACACTGATGAAGACAATGGTGTGTGATGTGAGAAGCAGGTTACGCTTCAAAGTTTGATTTTTTTTGGAAAAACGCCATTTTTTTTTTAGTACAAACAGTTATAATTCCTTCTTCCAGATGGAGAAAAATAACAAAATAAGTAAATGAAAATAAAATGCATAGAGCAATCTGATCTCCAATCTGAGACTTAAATAAAAACTATTCAAATAAATGAATGAAAAAAATGTATTAAATCTATTAGGATAATTATAGTCCAAAACATTGAAATCTTTTCTATTTAGTAAATAAAAATAGACACGAATCACGGGTTTCTGAAGTTCTGTGGGTTGCAAACTTCTATTGCAAAACTGCTCACTTTAATCTGAGAAACCAGAGTTTATCGAATCCATATGCAGAAGTTTTCACACGTGCTGAACTTCGGTTTTAGTGCGTGTAAGATTCTGGTTTAAGCTGATCGACCAGCGTTCACCAGCACTAAGCTGCATGATGCTGTGTGGAACTGTATTCTGATCTGACCTTCTCTGACTGTAAGAGCTTCATCCCTGCTTTTCTCCGAAATGTTCTGCACATGGTTTTTAGACGCAAGCAAATAAGATAAAGATCCCACGCATGAGGTGATTTACTACGTGCTGCTTGAGCGTAGAATCCACCGCCAATAAAGGCAGAACTGTGCGGACGAGTGTTCTGCTTCAGATTTCACTCAGACACAAAGTGGACGAATGACATACATCAGCGGCTCAGAAGATAAAGATGAAAAGATGGGAGATTATGAGGGGTGCTCTTCTTCTAACATGAAATCTTACATCAAAAGTTGGGTTGAAGAATTAACCACAGATGCTCCTTCTCTGGCCCTTTGAATTAGATATCGAACTTTCCCTCTAAATCCAAATGTTAGGCTAGATAAGACTTACAGTGTTATCTCTCAAAGGTTATGAGTGGAATGCATCCTGGGGTTTGACTCAAGGTAAAACAAAGCAAAGTATGGAGATGATCCATATGTGAGAAGAGTAACCAGACTAACCTAGAACTTGTCAACAACACAAGTAGCTTAGAAACAAAGAGATTAAGAGATTATCATCTAAATAATATTAATATTAAGCAAAAATTAAAATGAAAAAAAAAAAAACGTTAGATTTGGCTGTTTGCAGAAGAAACTGAATGGAGACAGAAAATGATCTAAAATAATTAACTTCACCCTTTTTATTGAAACTGTTTATAACATAATTACAAACATAAATGGCCTTTTGATATATACCATGAAAAATACAAATTATAATAATACGTCATTAAAATGAATATATAAATGACGAAAATGATAAATATTATGTTAAATATTTAATAAACAATTATAATAAGAAACAATATTCAATAAATCAATATTTTCATATGGATTTCATACACTGATCAATTCCAAAAAGTTATTTATCTTTAACAAATGATTTTCATACTTCACACATTTTTTCATACTTCCTTTTTTGATTGTCATCGACAATATGCAAAAAACACAAGTGTGATATTAACATGTGTAGAAGAAAAAAAAATCTACTTTGTGCACAAGTGCAATATTCCACTTTTTTGCACTTGTGGGATCAAAATAACAACCACTGAAGAAAAGTGATCAAAACAGCAGAAAACAATATCAGACTTGCTGATAGTTGCAAAGGCGCTTTGAATAAAACCGTACATTTTCCTGTCAATACTGACACCTCATACGAGACATTGACTGGCATTCGATATTCCAGACCATCATCTGAAATCCTGTTCAAACCTGCTACAACATTCAGGGATTTCAGACTAATTTCGCTTTTTAATTCGGTGTCATTGGTCTGAGAAATTAATCGAAGTGCATGTCTCAGCTTGGAAGGTGAAACGCAAATAAACCTTCTAAAAACAAAATAAAGTCAAGCCGAAAAATCACAAGACAAACGATCCGTCGCAGGACATTCTGTAACTAACCAGCCTGACAGGTAAGAACAACTTCTGATTTGTCAGAGATTAAGCGAAAAAAGCTTCATCCATCAGTGTTATTCATGTTAGCGCAAGAACGGCGGTTACAGCGGATTTTTTTCCTGGATGCGACTCAAGGAAGATAATCAAAAGTGGATATATAAGATGCTTTTCACTGTAGTCCATATCGATACAAATAAAATTACCGTAATCTTCACACAAAGCAGACAAATTAAAAATGTCGCAACTGCAAAATAAACTCCATGTAAAAAAAAAGCCATGACACACTAAGTTATAACTATACATTTATCTTCTTCCACTTATCCAGAACTTATCCGCTCACTTCCTTCAACCATAATCTGAAACAAGGCACCCATGGTACAGTGTGTGCTAATACATCATCATAAGCTTGTTAATTATTGCCAAGATTCGCTCGATCCCTAGAAAGTGCCGACTAATATTTTCAGCAGGAACAGACGTCGGCCTATAAAAACAATTGAGGAGTTGAGAAGCTGCCAGAATGAAAGCACGCCAGACAGGCAGATCACTATCACTAAGAGCATCAAAGGAAGCCCATTAACACGGTGTGAAGAGAACACAAAGCTCACACAAATCCACTTTTCCTGCAGTCAAAACAACCCGAAAAGCAGAGTTTGGAAATCACCTGACACGATCCAATTGCAAATAACACATTTACGTCACGACTTGCAAATGCAATTGTGCAAAATAAACCATGTCTTACCTGAAACTGTTACCCTCATTGTGGCTTCCAATGGTCTGTTGTTGTTCAAATCCTTGCTCAACCTTAACTCTCCGGTGTCTCGGTTGAGAACAAGCAGGCCGAGTTCATTTCCCTCTACAAACGTGTAAAGAAGCTTATCGGACACATCTGGATCACCGGCTGGCACTCTGCCAATAACCCCTGTAGGAAAACTACTGGACTTGTTGGTGATGTAATTATTGAAAAGGATCTCAAAGTCTTGGAGAACAGGGTCGTTGTCATTGACGTCTACCAGCAGGATGTGGACAGTCGCCCGGCTGACCAGAGGGGCTGAAGTGGCCTGGACCACTATGACAAATTCCATCTTGGATTCGTAGTCCAAATCAGTCAGGGCGATTAGATCTCCGCTGAAGATGTCAAGCTGGAAAACCTCGGGGATGTTGCCCTCTATGATCTGGTAAAGGATCTGGGCATTGGTGCCCTCATCGGGGTCTGTGGCACTGACACGAGTGAGAGTTGAGCCCACGGCACTGTTTTCGTTGACGTAGATATACAACTTGTCCTTGTGGAACACCGGGGCGTTGTCGTTGACATCTAGCACGGCTACGTGAACGTTCACGGATGCTTTGAGAGGGGGCACACCGTTGTCCACGGCGTACGCTTTGAGGTTGTACACGGCTACGTTTTCCCTGTCTAGTTTACGGGCAGTTCTGATTATCCCGGATGAAGCCTCGATTAGAAAGTCCCCCTCCCCATCATCTCCTCCCTGAAAGGTGTAGGTCACTCGCCCGTTGGCAATGGAGTCCCTGTCTGAAGCAGATACCTGAAGAACACTTGCCTGTATTTGTGCATCCTCGAAGACGGACCCCTGGTAACTGTCCCTGGAGAACTGTGGCGCGTTGTCGTTAGCGTCCGCGATGAGGATCTCTAAAATGGTGGTGTCTGATTTCGGAGGAATGCCATTGTCTCGGGCAATGAGGGTTATCGTGTAGGAGGCCTGCTCTTCGTAGTCAAACTCAACCAGAGTCGTGATCTCACCCGTGATGGAATCGATTTGAAACTGAGGCACCTTTTCCGCCATCAAGTAAGTGATACGGGCATTTTCGCCGATGTCCTCGTCAGTGGCAGTGAGGGTGGTTACGGTGGTACCTACAGGTTGGCCCTCGGTCACTGTAACCTGGGGAGTGGGACTTTGAAACACTGGTCGATGCATGTTCGCATCAGTCACGTTGATGTAAATCTGAGCCGTGTCGTGTCGCGTACCATCCGAGGCGGTGATCGTTAAGAGATACTGCCTTTCCAACTTGTAATTCAGAGGCAAAACTAAAGTGATAAGGCCTCCTCCACTCTGACTCGTAATGGCAAACCGGTTCCGTGTGTTTCCGCTGGATATTTGGTATGTGACAACACTGTTTACATCCCTGTCTATGGCGGTGACAGTTAGCACACTGGTGCCCACCCCTGTATCTTCATTTACAGTTAGGTCGTATAAGTGCTGCGTGAAGCTCGGGACGTTGTCATTTACGTCCAGTACAGTGATGCTCACGCTAGCAGAGGAGGACATTGTGGGAACCCCGTGGTCTCTGGCCTCGACTGTGAAGCTGTAAAACTCCGATGTTTCCCTGTCCAGCTCGCCGCTAACTGTGACCCATCCTGTGCTCTTGCTGATGACGAAAGGAAAGGCAGGAGCCGTGTCACTCAGACTGTACTCCAAATGAGAGTTGTTTCCGGAATCTGCATCGATGGCTTGTATGTGTATCACGGAAATACCGACGGGGACATTTTCCAGCACTGACGCTTGAAACGGGGTGCTGACAAACATGGGCGCGTTGTCGTTCACGTCGATAACTTGTATAACCACTAGTCCTGTGGCATTGATGAGAGGAGGCCTGCCTCCATCTTGCGCCTTTACTCGCAGAGTATACTCCCGTATCAACTCATAATCAAGAGTGCCGATCACGTCAATGACTCCTGTCAGCGAATGGATGTGGAACTGTCCTTTTATGTTTCCGTTTATGATGCTGTAATGAACTTTTGCGTTATTCCCAACATCCTTGTCAGTGGCCTTCACCACAGCCACTTGAGATTTAACGGCGATGTTCTCAGGGACTTGAGCGACGTATCTCTTCTCGCTAAACTGAGGGTAGTTATCGTTTTCGTCTTCGATGTTGATGTGCAGTGTGACCGTGGCGCTGCGTGGCCCAGGCTCTGTGCCCTGATCATTAGCTTCAACGATAAGTTTGTACTTGGACTGGATTTCTCTGTCTGGCCTGACTCTGGTTCTCACCAGCCCAATTCTCGGGTCAATCTCGAAGCAGGCGTCAATCTCGTCGCCGTTCACAATCTTATAAACCATATTGGCGTTTGACGGAGCGTCGCCATCCGTAGCCCTGATAGTCATGACTTCACTGCCAACTTCCACATTTTCTCTAAGATTAATTTTGTATTCATTCTGTTCGAAAACCGGCGAGTGGTCGTTGGTGTCGCTGACCGTGATGATGAGTTGCGTGAAGGCTAACCTCGAGCTTCCCTTTCTGCTAGCGGTGACTTTAAAGACGTGGCTGTCTTTGAGCTCCCTGTCTAAAGGCTGCAGCGTGGTGATGCAGCCGGTTGTTCGGTTAATTTGGAACAGATTATTCGAACGACTGTCAAAATAGGCTTCCATGTCGAATTCAACCACGCCGTCGCTGTCGACCGTCTGGAGGGTGATGACGCGCGTGCCCGAGGGCTCGTTCTCGGGCACGGAAACCTGGTAGTTGGTCAGCTGGAACTGAGGAGGAGAGTTTGCGTGTCGTTTTTGACGTTTCGCCCAGGGGTCCAGTTCACTGTCCGCGGGCTTTTTACTCACGCGTAACCTGACATCCGTCAGCAAAAAGTTATTCGGCGAGTTGGGCATGAAACAAAGCAAACTCGCCTCAGAGAGTCGGTGAGGTAAACAGAGCGAGTCCACGCGGTTGTGAGATTTGTCCACGCACTTACCGCGCGTCATTTGCGAGCGTCGCGCGGAGAAAGGTACGTGTTCGTAAATAGTCACAGGTAACGTGTGTAAATAAAAGCACGTGCCGACTGTGGTGTACAGATGCATGTGCGCGTCAGGCTGGAAGGCTTTTCGTTTGTGTTTGGTGGGGCAGTTCCGACCGTAGACGAACACGCGAAAGTGAAGCAGGATGGTGTTTTCCGACCGGAGAGATGAAATCCTCACAGACAGTGGCGCGGGATTCCACGGCGCGCGCGTGCACTCAAGTTTCCGCGCGAGATACAGCGCTCCATCACTCTTCCCGATCCGGAAAAAGTGCCGGGTGGATTGAGCCGTGCCGTTCCCGTCGATCCGGTAGAGCCATTTCGGTCCGATCGAGACGTTGGCCAGTGCGGCTCCAGGTTGGAGGTCCTCGGGCAGATGTATGTCCAGGCATCCAGCATGAATGAGGAACCCGAAGCACATCCAGATCCAGAACGCCGGTAATTCCATGGCTCACGCGCAACTCATTGGGAAACTCACGTCAAACTCCGAGTGTCCGCGATCCATAAAATTCCAACCATTCCTGTGTTGTGGAGCAGCTCTCCGGGTCAAGCCATGATTGTGTGCGGGGCAGCGGCACTGTGATAAGTTTTAATGGGTAAGATGGCTCCTCCACTCCTCTCCCTCCCACCACTGTTTTCATGGATCTACTCGGGCTTTGTGTTTGGAAATGTCCAATGAGCTCGACCGAGGGAATTCTCAGCTAATGATAAATAGAAAAACTTCAAAACTACTTCAGAATTTAGTATTACGTGTCTTTTTTATCCAGAATTATTTATATATTTATTAACAATATATTTATTTTATTGTATATTTAATTACATTTTAACATAAAATGCTCCATTTTATATTTCAAATGTTGGAATGAATTTAAATATGTACACTACCTGTTCAAAAGTTTGTGGTCACTTTGAAATGTTCTTAGTTTTGAAAGAAAAGCACTGTTTTTGTCAATGAAAATAACTTTAATCAGAAATACACATTGCTAATGTGGTAAATAACTATTCTAGCTGTAAATGAATTTTTGTTATATATTGTTATATATTGTTTGTTATATATATTGTTTGTTATATGTTTGTTATATAATTTGTTATATATTGTTATATATTGCTTTGGTGCAATATATAACGTAGAAAACGGACCTTCCTTTCAGAATATGCAGCATCACATTTATGGGTCAATCAAACGCTCAAACTGGCCAGAAATAGAGAACTTTAATGTGAAACAACAAACTTTATTTATTGGGGAAAAAAGTGTGACTTTTCATGGCACACACACAATTGTCTGGGTGACCCCAAACTTTTGAAAGGTAGTGTCAAAATTCAAATAAGGTCTTAAAAATAAATGCAGTGGTGACTAAACAGAAGACAAAAGAAATTATAGACAAATGAAAATTTGATGCTAAAATAAAAGGGGGGTACATTTATATTCTTGAGATTCTGGATCAGTATTCTGGTTGGGTTTTTCATATTCTTTTTTTGCTGAATTTAGTTGTTTCTTTTTGCTGCTATTATAAACAATGCTTCAGCCTATTCCTGTTTTTTTTTCATTAATATAGTGTCCAATCATTCCTGGGATGTAATGTCTTGTTGTGCAATTTGAACAAATAATAAAATTGAATTGAACATATGTTCTATGTCATATGTTTAAAGCTTATACAAGACTAAATAAAACATACCATCCAAAACCATTTTCTTCTATTTAAAATATTGCACAATCATTTAATCATGATGCCGAAATATTGCAACACTTTATCAACAATTATGTCTTTGTAATAAGTACGAAAGTGGACACCTGTTAATCAAAGAGACAAAAAAAAAACATTTCAACACCAAAACGTTTGAACTTTCTTTTTATCTGTTACACAACATAACAAATGAACAAAATGAATATAAATACAATATTCCATGTTCAGATAAAGTTTCAGTTTGCTGTCACAAAATTCAAAGTGCCATAAACAAAACGAAAAATTAAAAACAATTTTGTCTAAAACATAATTACTAGATATGATGATGCCCACTTGTGGAGGCTCGCGTCATTACAGCAGCAATTATAAATCATCTCACATTCAAACAAAGTTCGGATTACTACAGAATAATCAAACATTAGCAATGTATTAGTTCAATTCAAGTTACACTAAAAATACCTCACTTATAAATTAGAGATCTGAACACAAACTTTAATCAGCGACACCGATATTAACCAAAATACAACTTTAGCTAAAACCTTTAGCTAGTCATGAAAAATATGTAGAAAACGGACACCATCCAAGTTCCAATTATTGCGATTGTTAGATTGAAGATCACAAAACGTCACTAAACATCCTTTTCCCCTCCTGCTTCTCTCACACCCTGTGACACCATAAATATAAGAACATTATTGCGAAACGAGCAATACACCGGATATATGTTCTTGACACACTGATGCTTTTGTTCAGGCAGCTTAGTTGACTGGATCCACACTGGCAGTTTGTCACTGGTAATACGGCCTGTAGCGTGACTGGTCGGGGTGATGAGGGCCTGACATCTGTCCCTGTGGTGGTCCCTGCATCCGAGGAGGATGGGGGCCGCGTGGATTTGCCCACATGCCCGGACTCATGCCCCCAGGCTGGGTGAAGGGCGGACTCAGCGTGCCCTGGTCCTGGGGCAAGGAGCTTAGGCTGTAGTGATGAGGAGGTAGTGGGTTGACTGGTGGAATGGGACTGGGTGGTGGGTGGCTCATGTAAGGTGGCAGCTGGCCGATGATGTGTCCGGGTGGGGGTCCGGCAGACATGGGAAGGCCCTGGTTGTACACCATGTGAGGTGCGGCCGAGCCTTGAGGAGGGTGATGCATCGGGATGGAGATTGGTGGAGGTGGAGGAGGCCCGAAGTGTGGCTGCTGGGGCGGAGGCATGATGTGGTGAGGGTGGGAGGCCACGCCCTGGTGGTGCGGAGGCAGGCCGGGGGGCGTCCGAGGGTGGTCGTCGTGGATGGGCACCGTGATGAGGTTGCTGTGTTTGCGAGTGGTCAGGGTGGAGATGCGGAAGGTCTCGGGAGGAAGAGCCCGTGAGGAGGGTGCCAGGTCGGGGGTGGAGGGTGACAGCGGGGGCGGGTGGCTGTATGGGTCATGGCCCGGGGGAGGGATGAGGGGATGAGCTTTGGGTAGATGCGGGGGTGGGGGGAGGCGGAAGCGGTCCGGTGTGTCGGACCCCGTGGTGGGATGTGATGGTTCTGAGCGAGAGCTGGTGGTCTTCCTGGCCCGCATGTGGCGGTGGTTGATGTGGGCCTGGAGGTCTCGCTGGGACAGGTACGTGCGCTTGCAGCTGTGCACCATGTTGCACATGAAGAGGGAGCCGCGTGTGCACTGCTCGATCCGCTGGACCGTGTCTGTGCAGCTGCAGAGGGAGAAACTGAACAGGAAGTGGAGTTAGGTAGAGTTGCACAACTCATCAGGAAAAGATCACAATCTTGATTCGGGACTTTTTTGACTCCTTGCTCTGATTGGTCAAAGCGAACCCATCGCAAAGCAGATCCCCGCCCACTACGACGGGTCCTAAAACTAAAAACGGTTGAAAGATTTTGCAGATACATTTAAAAAGAGTTATAAGATGTTTGTCTTTACATTATTACTTTTACATTTACATTTTTACATTGTAACACCATTACATTATTTTTCCTTACATTTGTTTTAATTTAAAGCAAAGAGTAATACGTTTTATATTACTGCTGTTATTATAACAACCTGATGTTCAGGGTAAAATGTTTTAAATAAAAAAAAAATCCAGAATCGTTAAAGAATCGTGATCTTTATTCTAAGCAACTTCTAAGCGTTATTTTCGTTTTATCCAGAATCGTGCAGCTCTAGTGTCAGGCGTCATCATGATCATACAATTATTCAGATATGAAAATAACAAATAGTTTTGCAAATACTAATAATTTAAGCTGCTCGTCCTGAAACAGTTGTTTGTGTGTTGCTAGTAATTCCGTTCAAAATGTTTAAATATTTTTTTAATTACATTTGAATTCAAAGCAAAACACAGGGAACGAGCGTCTGAACACGCAAATTTAAATAGTAATAACATGTATGAACATGACGAGAGACTCAAGAATGAAATCTGCGCATGTGATCGGAGGAACCAGGCGCTAAATGACGAAATACACCTAGATTAAAAAATACTGTAATTTACGATAATTAAACCTCAAGCGAAAGATTACCAGTGTAATGAGACTATTCTTATTTGCTGAAACAGATTGAGGGACACTGACTTTCAGTCTCAACTTAATCTTTGAATCACTTCGCTTTATTTAATATATTAAAATTTGTTATATTTTGCTCTGAAAGCAACTATTGAGCGTCTGCAGCCTCGCGATTAGACCAATTGAAGCAAATCAGATTTTATCAAACACTGAAGGTTCAGCTTTACAAACTGTAATTTAATGTCGATGTGTTAGTGTTTTGTACACAAATATCCATCTTTATGTATAGCTGTATAGTGTATGTGCATGTTTTGTGTACTTATCTAAAAGATCTGTTTAGGAATTGGCGTCAGATTGGCCCCAGTTTTAAACGACTCAATGGATTGAGAAGCCAGAAAATGTGATTTTTATGTGGCCTAGATAGAAATATAATATGAATATCTAAACACGCGGACCATATTTGATAAGCCAAGATTTAAGAATACAGTACAATAGAGTGGTATTTGATGGCACAGAGAAAAAACCAGGATAAAAAAAAAATGGACTCCCGAATAAATGATCCTCATCAAAACTGAAACGTTTAGTCAGGACTGAGTCTTTTAAAAGTATCGGTTTAGTAGCACAATCCAGTGTAATTCACTTTAGCTTGAGTATTGACTTACCCGGGGCAAATCTTGTTACATTTCTTCTCGTAGTGCACGGCACAGTCGTAGCAGAAGACGTGTTTACAGGGGATCTAGTGCAGAAAAACAATCGTTGCATCAAAATAAATGGATAACTAACAGAAAAGATAAGAGGTTTATCTTCCACTCACCATTCGCCCGTAGATCCTGATGGGCAGACCACATTTGTCACAGAAGTGAACTGGAGTTTCATCTTTCTCTCCTACCAAGTTTAGCTAGAAATATATACATGTTAAAAAATTATCTGTCACACACGCATTTTAGAAAATACTTTAAAATCAAAACTAAAACTTTAATAATGATTAATCCCATCGTTACGTTAAATATAGAACAGTGGGATATTTTGCACGTTTAGTTTAAGAAGATCTATAAATAAAACTTCAAATTTTTCATCTTTGTAATGTTCAGTTAAAATTTAGGGAAAAAATGGCCAACATTTTTAATAATCTGATACAAATTATTTAATATGTTTAATTTTTGACTGATTATGTAGCTTGGAAACGTGTGAAATTTTACAACCTTATAGTCCCAGAAGAGTGGTTGGGGAAACCGTCGCTGGCTCCCATAAGCATCCCCTGATTTGCACTTAAATTTCTCCTCCTGGTTTAAACTGAAAGTCTCTGAAGAAAAGAAAAAAACACTCAAAATTAACACTTGGGAAATAATGTTTGCAGAAATCAACACTATTTCTTAATGTATTTGTTTGACATCTTTGACAAAAAGCATTATGATACATCACTTTAGTTAAGTACTACATTTTAATACATATCTTTTTACTGCACAGTGACTATAAACAAATATTTGCTGGGATTGGCTACAGCGCCACGTGACCCAGAAATGGACAAGTGGTTTATAAAATGTATTGATGAATTATTTTCTGATGACTTGACTTTGACATCATATTTTTTCAATCAACATCAAGGTTGTAGGTTCGATTTGCATTCATATGATTTTTAATGTCTATTGAATAAAATGTCAGGTGAGTAAAATAAATTTGCACACAAAAGATGACCATTATGCATCAGGAAAACAAACCTTCATCGCTTTTTGAGGACAGCCTGGTTGAAGGACGATGGGGTCGGGCAGGTTTTCCTCTCAGAGTCTGTTTGGACAGTAACTTGATTGGGATTTGCCTGCGGACATCAAGACCTCCGAGAGACATGGAGACATCCGTTCCTTGAAGCTCATTGTCTGGAAAACATGTCACACACATGTAAATATAAATGTAACATTATTCACATATTGTTAGGATATTTTTGCACAACGCTGCATTTATATATACATTTTAATTACCTTATTTAAAAAATACACTTTTTAATCGACCTGACAGACCAAACAGCTTGAATTACTCGAGTTTATTGCGACCTCTAGTGGCGTTAAAATCAATGACATAATGGTCAGTAAAATTGCGACTTGAGAAAACTTAAGAAAATATAATAAAAATTTGCCAATATTTATACAAATTATAGGAGTCATGCACGGCACCCAATGGGAATGTGCTGTGACAATTATCATTTAGCAAAAATTTCAACTAGCTAAAATTTTGTAATGTCACACAGCCTCCGGTTAAAAGATCGTGAACAATGCCGCCAAAGCAACAATCTTGACAACTTTTCCGGAGGTGATGTCCACATTCCTCGCATTCCCACTGTGGGATCAATAAAGTTTATTCATTCATTCATTCATTCATTCCAAGGATTTCAACAGACCTGCCAATTCAATTTTAGAGATCGGAATTCTCAATACCATTGGCATTTACGATTACTTTGTAAAAAGTTCAAGTTGCTCCTCAGTGGGACAATTACATGTTGCGTGTTTGAGTCAATAAACTAGACTGTATCCGCACAAGCAAAGGAACAAAAAAATTACCCGGCAAAAATTAAACAGATAACTGAAAAGCCAACAGCTCTTACAGTGTGCAATTATACTGATGTTTACGTTATACAAAATACAAATTATCGTTGGCGTAGTAAACAGTGACATCAGCTGCTTAGACCTGGAAAAGCACTTTATAAAAATGTATTTTACCAAATTGAAAAATGATTCATTTTATTATCGTGTAAACACATTTATTGTAACCGTTTCTCCCAAGAACATAAGGAGCTAGTGACAAAGTCTGTTGAATTTCAACGTTATCAATAAACATGAACGAGTTGTGATGTGAGACTGTTTATAAGCTCCGCCTTACATAGCTTCTACCTTGTGACCTCACTGAACTTACCTTGAATTTGTTTTATTTGATTGGCTAACAACAAAAATGAAGAAAACCCTAACGCTGATTGCAGCTATGATTTTACAATTTATTTTTGTCTTGAGCCTAATATTTATAGGGATTCAATCCCAAAAGGAAATATTTTTTGGGTAATTGTGCAATATGTATGTAACACGTATACACTCATGCACATCCATGATGACATGGAAATTTCCTTATAATCATTTACATATAAACAATATCTGATTGGCTGATAATTAGGGTTGTTTGGAATTACATTACTGCCAAAAACATAACATATGTAAATATATAACATTTTTTTTTTTTTTTTGGTTCGTTTATATTTTCTACGTAAATGCAAGTTGATATTTTTGCCATGATTCCATAGGCTTGATAATGCAGTTTTCTTATAACATGAATGGAATGGCATTTGGAGGGATGGAACGGAACAAGGGCATTTTAATTAATTTCAAAAGTGACAATTATGACGTAATGTAAATTAAAAACAAACAAAACCGGTACGTCACGGTAATTACGTACCGAATATGAAACACAGACACGCAATTATTATTTGCACGTTTCACTTATTACATGGACGCGTAAAGGTGACTTATAGCACCATAGTAGAATGCACCACACAATTTAGTCTTTTATATATTAACATTAGGAAGAACTAATAATAAAAACCGCAAAATAAGAGGAACCATAAAAAACTAAACACAAACCATAAGAGCGTAGAAGCGTGCACAAGATAGCTTGTAATATCTATGTAACATATCACTATGTATGAAATATTAATGAACATGATTGTTTAGATCGTGAAATTCAACCTTTAAGATCAGATCGATAATTTGATAAACGTCAGTTGCACTTGTAGATTGTTGCGGCTACTGTGCTATTTAACGCGCCGTTTTACGCACACAGCAAAGCTTTACGTTCTTCTATGGACTAGACGTATGGACAGTTGATGCTTTCATTTGGAAACATTTCTATAATGTAGAAACTTCAACTAAGCAGGATTTAATTGAACATGTTAGCTAGTAGCTTACCATTTTGGTCCATGACTTGACGCGGAGCATAGTGGGATGAGAAATGGGAGTGGCTTGGTGTGTTTCGGCGCTCATCGCTGCGCAATGAAGACGCAGTCGGTGCGTAGTCACGTGGTAAACGGTTGTTTATTAAAAAACACTCCAAAAATACACAAAATCACACCAAGAACGGTGATAAAAAGGACAGGAAGACATATACGTTACATTACATTGACATAGACGTTACATTAAAATCAGTAATGACTTAAAATCAGTTTTTATTCAGTTCAAATACTCTCTAGGTAACATTTTTGTAATTGTGGTGCGGAGAAAAAAGTATGTGCTGTGAGAAAACAAAACCTTAGATAAAAACCACTTTTAGTGCACTCACCATGCCAGCCCGAAGAAACGTCTTAAATAACGGAAGCAGTGTTTTCACACTCAGCTTGCTTTGGGAACGCAACCACCCATTTCGATCATTTCTGGCCAGTTTATATACTTATTGGTTGCTCCTTCGTTCTTCAAGAGCTGAAAATCCAGGAAAGGATGAAGAGCTCACGCACTGAGATGAAGAGATGAGCTTTTGCGATGGTGTGAAGGCCATTACCTGCTCGTAGGAGACTTGAGTCTTGGTCTCCTTGCCTCCAACAAAGACCCAGTTATCTCTGAAACTCAGCTTGGAGATGAAGGAGCTTCCAAGCGCCGCGATGAGGCTCCGAGCTTCGTCATTCAGCCTGACACCAAGAATAAACCACAGAAATATAGACTCATCTCAACTAGAAGATGCGGAAGAAATTGTAAGAAGGTTACTTTGTGGCTGGATCATCAGACGTGGCCATCAACACCAGAGAACCGTCTGGGATGGACTTCAGGAAATCAATCAGCTCCTGAACATCTGACAACAGCAAAAGTGGCTTTTAAATGATGATGGAGTTCAAACGGTAACTGATGGAGAGCGGATTGACAACACAACACACAGGCTAACAAATTACCAGAATAACCGTGAAAAACACTCTGAAGCAACATACTTCCGTCCCACATTTTGAAGGAATCCGTTTTGATATGTTCGCCAGTTTTACCTTGCAATAAAAAAACAGCATATTTGTTAAACTTACAACAGCTGAGCATTTGTGGAATCAGATTAGTGCCAAAAAAAATATCAAACGTAAATTTCCAAGAAACGAAATGCTTCACATTTGTGTTTTTTTTTTTCGCTTTGAAACTTTGAACTGCTGCCAATCACATTCTCACAGCCAATCATAGTAATGGACCCGCCTCTGCGTGAAACTAGTGCCAAAAGTCCAAATGCAAAAATCTGAGACACAAAAAAGTCTGAAACCAAAAAAAGATTTGAATGAAAGTGCAAGATATCAAAATAAAAAATAAAAAAGCCAAACAAAAATGTGAAGCATTGTTTCTTAGAATTTTTTGTTTTGATTTCATGTGCCATTTAGTGAATTACAACGTTTAACTTTATATGTTTATATGATTTATCTGTACTTGTTAAAATCCACTCACCATTAGCCACAGAAATACTAATTCCTAGATATTTGCCTTTAGAGTTCTTCTCTAAAAACCTAAAATTAAAAAAATAAATAAAAAAATTTGCATGTTACAAAAAGCCGCATTTGTTCATCAAATTTGTACTTTACGTTTGTCCTTCCAAGCAGATTTCCGGCCCGATCATGTTGGTGGCTCCGCTGGCGACTCTGAAGGCGAAGTGTTCCAGTGGACACGGTGCTGGAAGGCCACATTTACCTTTAGGACCTGATCCAACACACCAAAAGCTTGATTAAGTCACTGTAAAGGCCATGCGTGTGTGTGTGTGTGTGTGTGTGTGATGATTGTTTACCGTTGTCTCTGGCAACAGTCGGGGGTTTGTCAGCGTCTTTGGGTGTGATTACGAGTTTAGGCGCTTCTTTCACCGACTTTTCTGGTGTTTCAGATCAGAAAGTGTTTTAGAATCGTTGCTAGAAGAGTGAAGCGTGAACCAACCTGCCACGTGTGTGAATTTCAGTTCAGTGTTTGTGATCAAATGTCTGAGGACAACGACTATGCAAGTGATGGAGACCGCCAGCACGAAAACCAGCCGCAGATTATCTGTTAACGAAAAGAGGCAATTATATAATTATTATTATTTTTTTTATAATAATGAAAACAAAAAAGAAAAGTACTTCATTTAAAATATATTAATATACTATACAGTTATACATTTACTTAAATACGTCTATGCATTAACTGTCTGTTTTTATTTTATTTTCAGGCGTCAGGATTTAGAAATAGCTGTAGAGTAGAAATGGCTGTATAAAGACAAAGACTTTTATTATACAAATGCTTGTGAAAACTGGTTCGTGCAGCTCTAACAGGAACTTGAGGCAAACGGACAAAAAAATGAAAAAAATGTTGTGGTGTTTACAAATAAAAAAGTCTAATGCCTTGAAAAGGACTTAAACGACATTTGAAACCTTTCAAATTTTGATATAATTGAATAATTTAAAATAAATAATGTAAATGTTAGTTGTGAACAAAGACACAAACGGAGATGATTTTGTAATTGTTTAATTGTCGCTCTCTGTAGCAATTTATATTTAATTGTGTGTCACTTTCTTGACGTTTCTAAACTGTCCTACATCCCGAAACTTACTTCTCTTTCTCTGTCTGCTGTGTAGCACAATGGGACCAACTAGGAACAAAAACGTGAACAGAGCCATGAAACTGAGTGAAAGGGAGAACGAGAAGAAAAGGAAACCAACCTCTCCGAATGTAAATCATGATTGAACTCATTGAATCCAATAGATGATCCAGAATTATCTTCAGGTTAAACCGAGTGCAGATCTCCATCCATGTTGAGAGCTCTAATCCAAGCAGACGTCAGAAGGTGGATGTCAGGTGGTTTACTGTCTGTCTGCAGGTGGATGCTGCATTTTAACTCATCTGTTTGACTTGATAAACCTGCTCAGCGGGATTGTGGGTAAAAAGAAATCTAGTTAGCCTCCTGTCTGGAGGTTTGAATTTGTTTCTGTTCCACTGAGCTGGAGTTGGATTTGCATACGTATGTACGTTTATGACATTAGTTTGTCCTAGAAGAGTCAAATGTCTGTAAAGAACAAGACTATTGTTCAAATGTGATGCTGATCTTTGTAGGTTAAGATTAGGATGACTTATTTTAGATTTGATTCATATGTTAATGTAATTTCTCATGTACAAGCACAAGTAATTGACATGGAGTTTAGAAACCTGTAATACTAGAGTGGGAAGTGCAAATAAACAGTATGAAGGTTTTGAATAATTATAATACTGGTTTTTTAGTGGAGTGATGTGTTAATAACATGCTTTTTAAATGCTGCTCATGCAAAATACCGGGCAAAATTGGACTTTGCTGTTAATTTTGCAGGCCACAACGTATACGATAATCTAACATGGATATTTAAAATGTATTTAAAATGTTGTCTATATATTTAAAGTATAATCTAGTTGTGAAAGATTTTTCGCGGTCATTTTCAGTTCTTCCCTTCAAGTTCAAATTTGGAAAGTTCACTTGTTCACCTCGAAGACATCTGAAGGTCGTTTACAATTGAAAGTTGTTCTAATACATAAGCAAACAGTCATAAATGGTCCCTCCAAACAGACTAAATGAGTATAAAATTATAGCAATAAATACAGTACTGCATACAGCATACAGTATTCTGCAACTAGTGGTCAAAACTGGAGTTGAACAGAGAACGCAATCTTTGGGCTTCTGAGTAATATTGTTTTTCTGTTTCAACATTTCCCTAATTATGCTTCTTAGTGCTTTGTATCTTTTCGTTTTGAAAACAAATTATCGAAATCTTCATTTCATATTAAACAAATCTTTCACGTTTATTGATCGTTGACATTTATTAGGCAATTTTCTTCTATTATCGACCTACTAGCCCCAGATAGTGTGTGTTTACCCGAATGACTAGAAAAAGGGCTGCTGCATCTTCAAAACGAGCCACCAGGAGGCGACATTTACCTCACTATTCCTCCTTAGTTCTGTCACCGCTACTTTGCTCTTTACCAATTTTTTTTTACCCATCTTTAATCCTAAGCATTTTAGATAATCAATATTTTTATTTCTCGAAGCTTCTCTCTTCATTTTGTACCAAAAGTTTATTTGATTGTTTTGATCTTGCACGTGTGTGGAGTGAGTTTGTACTGTATTTGTGAATATCCAATAAGGCAAAGATGATTTTTTGATTTATTTAGCAATTATATGTAAAACTAGACTAGATAAAACTATGAATTCTAAAACAATACTGACCTTTTAATCATAAAAAAAAAAATTGGTCTTGGAAAATTTCCAGTTTTTTGAACCATCCTCTTTAACTGTAAAAATGATACAAAACATTTTTGTTAAATTTTTTTTTCTGTAGATTTGATTCTTTATTGTTCATTGTTTTAGTAGTTTTATTTGTTATGTAATTCATTGAGGAATCCACATTTACACAGACTTACCATTTCCTCACGATACAAAGCTACGTGTCATTTGAGGACCACTCTCTTAAGCAATGAATAAAGGCATTTTATTCCAAAAAGCATTTTTAATTTATTATATACATACAGTGTTTTGATTTTCACCTTTAATCTAACCCATTACATAATAAAGTGATTTGGTTACAGTAATTCATGATACACAATATGTGATGAGGGACTGATAATGCATACATATTAGTTATTTTAAGGTAAACATTAGTTATTTTAAGGTAAGAATCACACGTTTTAGATGTCTATTATTCAGAATATTAGTCCCAACCAAAAGACAGAGGTGTGACTCACAAATTAAGTATGTTTACTTCATGCAAATGAAAACTATTAAAACTATTAACTATTTAAAGCCCAAACAAACATCACCAACTATCTAATTAAAATTATAGAGGAAAAAAAAAAAAGATAAGATATTTTGAGAAATAAAAGACGATGTATCTGGACTAGAAAATGGTGCATCTAGTGGCCAACAATGGAATTGCAACAATGGCAAACATTTTCTCAGCAGATCTCTCACATAAAATTGTCGAGAGCTTTTTCGCCCTTATTTAAACGATCCAGTCGAGCCTGAAGCTCTTTGCGTCTTATGCTGAGGTCAGAATCTTCGTGGAGCAGCTCACTGACGTTTGCTTCGTCCACCAAAGACAACATTTCAGTGGAGAGGAGCTCAGCACTTTCATTCAGCATGAAGAACCTGATCATCAAGGGCAGTTGATCAGATGTACGTTGCACCACAATCTAAAAAAAAAACACTGAGATTCAGAAACAGATATACCACATATACTGTGATTCACTTGTTTCAGAAAGTGATGGATTTGTACCTCATAATATGCCTGCAGCATTTCACTGTAGGTGCCTTTAATGTCAAAAATGGGCAACAGTTTTCCAGAATATTCCATTTCAATATTCAAGCTCTTCAGGTAATTGTCATCTTGAGTGTAGATGATGTTCTCCATTTCAAACTGCTCTGAGATCCTCTGCTCTGCTTTGGCCTGCTGACTGGACTGAATGTTCTCAATTTTGTTCTAAGAATTGTGAAGATACACTGTGTTAATTGTGAGACAACACTGCCCTCTAGTGACAACAAATCCACTGGTTGCATTTGTCTCTGTTAACCTCACTGGCAACAAGCTAAATTTGTTAAAACAAGCTAAAGATGATTCTAATATCTCCCTCAGAGATACTCAAAGTCTCGCAGTTACGTTACGTGAAAGTGTTGATGCACACCTTCACAAGATTATCCGTGTGCTTTAGTTCATTACTAGTCCATTTCAATTGCCATTGAAAGTATTTTTATTTTCAATTGCCATGAACATTAAACAAGTTTTACATTTATCTGCATGCTAACAAATGTTGGCTGAATGGTGATTGGTTAAATGCTTTAATACAAAACTACTTGTCGGGAATTGGTGCAGCCATCAGAAAAGCAATGACAAAAGCAGGCAGACCGATTAATTATTTAATAAGCTCCCTCCACTCCATTGACCCTCCGCTTTACATAGGTTATACAGGTAGATCAATAAATATTAATAACATGTTGTGCTTGCAAAAAACATCTGCATAATACTAAGTGATGTTTACCTCTGTGATGTTTCTAAGCCTGGGGTAATTTTGAAAATACCGATTGGACACTTCACAGAATCGTTCAAAGATGATGTCTTTGGGAAAATAAAGGTAGGAATTAGGAAAATTTGAAAATAAGGTATTAGGTACAAATAAAGAAAAAACCCTAAAACATTTACCTTTAATTCTACGGAGGAGGTCAGTGGACGGCTGCTCCAGCACGACTATTTGATTCTGCAGAATTGTTTCAAACATCTCGTAGTTGCTGAAACCAGGCAGTTCTCTCCCTCTGATGGCTTCATATTTCTCTCTCAATGATTCTATTTCTTTTATTACTTGTTGGTGAATAAAAAAAGATTAGCCTCATTAACAACAACAACAACAGTACAAATGTTTCAATAAAAAAAATATTATATTTACGAATTCAAACCTACAGTATGTCTTGGAATCGTTAAGCTGTTTTTTCCAATTTGAGAACTCAGTTCGAAGATAGAAAAACAGATTTTTGTTCGGTTCCGAGCAGGGAGTTCTTTTCAAGAGCTTTAACTTTCCATCTTTTGACAAGGACTTGATGTCATCATTGAATTTATCTAAGATCTGAAAGAAATTATAAGAGTAAAAATTAGCTCCAGGTCTCTGTTACTCAACATAGGAATCTAAACGCTCAACAGAATTGGATTTAAGGACCAGATTAGTACGTAGTAGAAAATCATCTAATACTGAAACTAATATTGCAATTATGGCACAAATAGCAGTTTACAAACAATATAAACATTTACCATATCTCTGTATATTTCCCGTTTTATCGGGCACAACACTATACAACAACCACAGTTTAAAAAAAAAACAAAGTAAAAAGCCAGGAGTATAGAATGAATACGTCATGACTCTAATTGTGGGAGTGGCATACGTAAGTATTTAACTACCCGAGAGCCATACCATATGTTTAAAACAAAATACAGGTAAATGTATGCATTTTAAGTAAAGCCAACATAAAATGCAGTACAAGAAGTACTTTGAATGAATGAAGTCTTTGAATTTCTTCTTCTTTGGTGTTTAACAACGATTTGCACCCATTTCTGTTGCATTACCGCCCTCTTCTGTTCATTTTACAGTTACATCAAACTGACAGGTGACAAAAAGCCAATTAATGACTTGACATTGTGGTCCACTTCAAACTAAAAACCGGCAAAACTGATTCGAACCTGCTCAAATGATGTCCACCAGCCCAAAGCAATTTTTGCCCACAAAATCAAATCTTTCCATTTCTGCTCTGAAAAAAATTACTCATACTTGACAAAAACTCCTACTTGAGTGAGGAAAAACTTGGCGCCTTTAGGGTCTTGCGGTGGTCCGCCATCCATCTCCTTGAGTTCAGTCTTCGCATTCCACAGCTGCTTTTTAATCTCTTCATAAAGCTGTGGCAAAGATTTCTGAAAGAGAATCAAACAGAACATGAAGCAAGAGCTGAAACAAGACAAACAACATAAACTCACACTATGACTATTTCAATTTTGAGACTATTGTCTTCGAATGAGCTAATGCGGCTAAATCATTCTTTAGTAATTAGTTCAAAATACAGTTGACTTAATGTCTGTGCAGACATTTGGTTTCCTTTTGAGACTTACTTTAATATGCTCAACAAGATGTTTAGTCAGTTTGACAGACAGACATTTCATAGTGGCTTTTTTCTCAGCCAACAGGCATCTGAAGAAAGGTGTTTTGGAGTTAACTCTGGTCTTTTTCAGTGTCAATACGTAGAAACCACAAATCTATTCAGTACATTTCAGCATCTGAAAAAAGTACAAAATTGTATGTTTATGAATAATTTTAGTTTTACTTGAAATCTTTATGGTTTTTGAAAAAGTCTTGCTCCATTTCAGTGGCCTCCTCCAGAGAGACGTTGTCGTTGATGTGCTGTTGACCTCGACACTTCACCATGCAGTAGCCTTTGCTCAGACGAATCACTTGGTTCTGTGCGATCGCCAGAACATTTCTTTCTGTGCCGGGGTCTATGAGGTCTGGCTTGGTCAAAATGGCTATAAAACAAAAACCCAAAGTTACAACTAATTTACAAGTAGTTTAAAAAAGAAAACTGGTAAAAGATATTGAGCGAGTCATCTGCTGGTCTTTACCAAGAGTTCTTTTACCCTCGGGATCTACTTCCTGTGCCATTTTTAATGCTTCCGTTGTTGCTATGTCAATGTTACAAGGAACAACAACCATGATTATAGTTTCTTGCTTCTTGATGAATTTCATGATTAGACTTTTGATCTGCAAAAACACAGAGAGCAAGTTCATCTCCTCTTTATATTGAATATAAAGTGATATAAAGTTGATGTTGGTGTTGATGTTTTCTTAATTCCGATATTACTACATACTGTACTCTACCTTGTTTCCAATGTCTTGGGGTTGTCCGTCTACTGGAACTCGGGTAATTCCAGGCAGATCGATGAGTGTGAGGTCACACACATCCGGTGACATCACCTCTAATGTGATGAGTTCATCTGAGATTCCTACTCCTTTTCCCGCAACTTCATCCTGGGCTATAAAATACACCCATGGATTAACAATACTCCAGATTGAATTCAATATAAAACAAGGGAAATTAGACTTTAATAAACACATTTTTTCAACTTAAAGTCCAGGGTCAAAGGAATAAGAGGTAGTAATCTTTTGAACACGTGAAAATATTCACTGTCGCAAATATCAATAAAAAGAAATGAAAGAATTGCAGAATTGTAATTTTCAACACCTTCTCTGATATGTTTTTCAACTAGTGATGGATCCACCATTTCAACTTCAACTTTTCCCCGATATGACAGCTCAGCTCTCCAGTTGAGTCCACCTACAACCTTCTTCAGCCGGAGCTCCAGGGGACATCTGGTTACAATTCCTGCCCAAACAAGTAATAATAATATTAATAATAATAATACATTTTATATGTAAAGCACATTACATTTGCAAAGCAAACCTCAGAGTGCTACATAGAAGATAAAAACATAAAATAATAAAATCACTCAATAAAATTCAATAAAGGTCCAAGAGAGCACTTAAAAGGCTCTTAAAAGACTTTTCTCAAAAGGTAAGTTTTCAGAGATGACTTAAAACAGTTAACAGATTGAGGCTTCCTCAGACTGTCTGGTAGAGCGTTCCAGAGCCGGGGAGCAGCAGCAGAAAATTATTTGTCTCCCATAGTTTTAAGTTTTGTTTGTGGCTGTTTGAGCAGGAACGTTCCCGTTGATCTGAGTTGCCTGGTTGTGGTCAGCAGTTCCCACAGATATTCAGGGGCATTTCCGTGCAGGCACTGATAAGTAATCAGGCAGATTTTGTACTCAATGCGCTGACGAATCGGGAGCCAGTGAAGGGAGTAAAGCATTGGGCTGATGTGTGCATGTTTCCGGGCTCTTACAAGGACTCTAGCAGCACAGTTATGGACAGCCTGTAGTTTCTTAAAGTTCCTTGCTGAAGTTCCGGAAAGAAGAGCGTTGCAGTAGTCCAATCTCGTGGAGACGAGGGCATGGACGAGGCGTTCAGCATCTCTATGTGCGAGGTATGGGCGGATTTTTGCAATGTTCCGTAGATGGAAAAAGGCAGTTTTGCATATGTGCTGAACATCGAGATCGAGAGTTAGGCCATTACAGTATCTAGTTTAACGCCGAGGTTTCTGACGGATTCTGCAAGGTTTGTTGTGGTATTACAGAAACTGATACAGGAAACTGAGCATGAGCGGATCTGATTTGGGGTTCCAAATAGGATTGCTTCGGTTTTATTGCTATTTAACTTTAAAAAGTTTGCTGACATCCACCCCTTTACGTCCTCCATGCAGTTAGACATTGTTGTTATGTTTGAAGGCTTTAGTCTGACATATAGCTGTGTATCATCAGCATAGCAGTGAAATGAAATTCCATATTTAGTTATGATCTGGCCAAGAGGCATCAGATTTATGTTAAACAAGGTGGAACCTAGAACCGAGCCCCGAGGAACGCCACAGGTGACATAATGTGGGGTGGATTTAGTCTCATTTAGGACCACAAATTCCAGTCTGTTCGCTAGATAGGATGCGAACCAATCAGCATTTGAACCAGCAGCATTTGAAAGACCAATTCTGAATTTGAGGCGATGTAGTAGAATATTGTGGTCCAAGGTGTCGAAGGCGGCCGTTAGATCCAGCAGGATGAGCAGTGATGGAGAGCCCTGGTCAGCAGCAGTTAACAGGTCATTTGTGACCCTAACCAGAGCCGTTTCTGTGCTGTGAGAGCAGCAAAATCCAGATTTAAATTTTTCATAGAGAATTTGTTTTTTAAGAAATTCATGTAGCTGGGCTAAAACGACTTTTTCAAGAACTTTAGAAAGAAACGGAAGGTTAGAAATGGGGCGGTAGTTTGATAAGACCTGAGGGTCCAGGGAGGATTTTTTTTTAGAAGTGGCCGAATTATTGCTGTCTTGAGGCTTAAAGGAACTTCACCATTTTTGATAGACTCGTCTATAATGTTAGTGATGAGGGGTGTTAAGGCATCAATATTAGCCTTCAACAGCGGGGTGGGAAGAGGGTCGAGGATGCAGGACAAAGATTTCATATTCATAATAATGACCTTGGTTTCTTCATCGTTGATGCACTGGAATGAACTGTGGAAGGAACTTTAATGGTTTTTCAGCAGGTGTGTCGAGGGCTTCAGGGTGAAGCTTTCCCACCTCAGACCGAATTGCATCAATTTTTGTTGTGAAAAATGACTGGACCTGAAGTACAGCCATCAACATCACTATTACAGTTAATATGAGAGAAGGGAAAGAAGTTCTTACCAGTGCCTCTCGGTAAAGCAACTCCAGACAAAGCCTCCAACACTGAGCTTTTCCCAGAACTTTGGTCTCCGATCACTGCAATAGTCGGCAAAGCCAAATCCTTCTGAATGTCAACAGACCGAAGATTGTCGATCAGGTCAATGTAAGGACGAACAGTCTCTTCCAGATGATTGTAAATCTCTCCCTTCATCGGCTCACTGAACATGTAATAAGCAAAGATCAATAACTTTTTTAGTGGAAAACAATTAAAACATATACAGTATATTTAAATATACAAACACAGTATAGTGTGTGTGTGTGTGTGTGTGTGTGTGTGTGTGTGTGTGTGTGTGTGTGTGTGCGTGTGTGTGTGTGTGTGTGTATTAATGCTGTCAAACGATTAATTTTTTTCAACTAATTAATCGCACTTCCCCAACCAAATTAATCATGATTAATCACAAATAAATAACTGAAGCTTCTAATATTGGATATTGAACTGTAAAATATAAATTAGCGTGAACATAACCCCAAATAAACATCCGTTTAAATACCATAATATAATTAAAATTTTATTTGTCACATACATATTATACAATGTACAACTTGCAGAGAAATGTATTTGTCCAATACAAATATGTCAGCTTAGTCCTTCCTTACTTTCAGTCAGTTGTTGAGACAGATCAGTCTGTTAAACAAGCTTCTTTCCATTTGCACGGTGCAGGGATCTGTATGCAGCGTAATATTCTCGCGACAGAAACTGTGTTTTGAACACAGTTGGAATGATTGCATTTTCCCTTTTTTATTAGCAAAGTTCACCGTGATTTCAGCTTTGCAAAATACTGTACACTGTACTGTACACTTTTGTTCTATCTATGGATTTATCTTGCATGGTTTTAAAGTGAATTTATATTAATTGCATGCGTTAAGGCGTTAACATTGACAGCCCTAATATATACAAATCGATTAGTGTGAGGTTGATGTATGTGACTATGTGTGTGTGTGTGTGTGTATACTGTATATATATATATATATATAGTCATCATCTTCTACCGCTTCATCCTTTACAGGGTCGCGGGGAGCTGGCGCCTATCTCAGCGTCTTAGGGCCGGAGGCGGGATACACACTCTGGATTGGTGGCCAACCATTCGCAGAGCGGGACACACAGACAAACACATTCACACACTCACTCATACCTATGTGGTCAATTTTCCAATTCCAATTAGCCTGTAGCGCATGTTTTTGGACTGTGGGAGGAAACCGGAGAACCCGGAGGAAACCCACGCAAGCACGGGGAGAACATGCAAACTCCACACAGAACGGCCCCGGCCGGCCTTGAACTCACACCTCAAGTGTCAAACGGAACCATCTTGCTGTGAGGCAGCAGCGCTAACCACTGCGCCACCGTGCCGCCCCTATATATATATATATATATATATATATATATATATAATAGAGCTGCACGATTCTGGATAAAATGAGAATCACGATTTTTGTGCTTAGAATAAAGATCACGATTTTTTCAGGTGAAAAAATCAGGCTGTCAAACATCAATATAATAACACATATTACTGTTTTCTTTAAATTTAAATAGATGGAATGACATTTATAATGTAATGTAATGTCAAAGTAATGTTGAAAAGAAAAAAAAAATCACCATTAAACGTAATAAAAATAAGCATTCCAAAGTACAGTGTTATTTACAGTTAAGGACAAAATTATTAGCTCTGTTTAAAAGCACGTTTGAAATACTCATCAAACAATGATGATTTTAGGGGGGCTAATAATTTTGTCCTCAACTGTAAATGTTTGCTGTATGTGGGTTGCTGAGTGTAAACACACACACACAGCGAAACTCAGCCAATCGATCAGAGAGAGTTATAATAGGCAGAATAGGCAGCCAAGTCATAGCTGAATCCTCCAGCAAGCCAGGCCCTTTTCCTGCCTGTTACTTCAGTGGAGTCTGCTCAGATGATTGACCAGAGCCAATGACCATCACCTGCCGAGGCAAATCAGCACGCCGAGCAAACACTGCAGTCAGACGGAGGTGGAGTCGGAGAAAGGACCGTCCACTCTTTGCTCCATGGATAATGCAACTTTAAGGTGCTTTTAGACGAAACCATCGACAAGCGAAAGGTCATTTTACGCCTGTGCGAGTCAGGATGGCGGTGGTGTCGAAAAAATCCTCTTTGCTCCACGGAAAATTCAACTTTAAGCTGCTTCCAGACGGAACCGTCGACAAGCGAAAGGTAATTTGCACTCTGTGCGATTCGGAGTTCGCTTACTGCCGGAGCTCTACCAGTCTGAAATACCACCTGAGGGCCAAGCACCAGACTGCGCCAGCGGACGAGGAGAGGCAAAGCACTAGTGAGGAGAGCGTTCGCCGCCGGCGTTAGAGAACAATCCCAGAGTGCGCTCAAGCGAGGCCGGTCAGTGCAGCTCTTTCTGCCCAGCTAACGAACCTTTTGGCCCGGTGGATATCCACCAGCTGCCGGCCCATAAGCGTGGTGGAAGACGGCTGCCTCCAGCGTCTTGTCCAGGTGGCCACGGGCGACCCCACTTACAAGCTACCGTCCAGGCGGACCATCATGAGGAGAATTCACGACCAGCATGCGCCGAGAGAGTCACCAAAGCCGCGACACGTTGGGTGGCGCTTTCCGGCGACCACTGGACCTCCATAAGCAACGACAACTACCTCGGCGTGACTGCCCACCTGATCGACTCCGGCTGGGAACTTCATTCTTTCACATTAGGTGAGTCAGGTTCAGTGTTGTTTAAAATTTTTTTATTTTTTTCATTTTTTATTTTTTTTTTTTTTTTTCAAATTGACATTATCACCGATTGTCTGTTCATTAGGCGTGATGAAGACGGAGGAGCGTCACTTTGCCGAAGCGTGCGCCAAACAGTTCATGGACGTGGCCAAAGACTGGGGATCGTTGACAAAGTCAGCACCATTGGCACGGACAGCGCTCCGAGTATGGTAGCCGCGGGGAGGCTACTGCCCTTCGAGCACATCCCCTGCGTTGCGCACGTCGTGCAGAGGGCTGTGTCATCGCCCTCCGGGAAGGTGGATTCGAGGCTGCACTGACTAGAGTCCGTAAAGTTGTGGGACATTTCAGGCACAGTCCGGCCAACTCGGATGAGCTGAACCTCCAGCAAGCCTCGCTCGGGCAGGACCAGGAGTCCCTCGTGCAAGACGTTGCAACGGGTGGAACTCGACGCTAGAGATGATAAGGCGAGTGCTCCGTAACAGGGAAGCGCTCCAGCAACACTGTCTCAACAGAAGCACTGACCCTCCCGACGACGCCGACTACGAGAGACTGTCCAGGCTGGAAGCAGTGTTGGAGCCTTGCAGGTATGCTCCGCGTAAAAGCCACGCGGACCAGCGGGTCGTTAACCAAGGCTCTGCTTCTGTCTGCCTCTAGGTACGTCACTGAGCTCCTCGGTGGAGAAAAGTACGTCTCCTGCTCTGTGGCACTACCCACCCTGTGCCACCTTCAGCGCACCATGGAAATCTCGGACGACGATCCCGCCTACATCGGTCGGTTCAAAGCTGCCTTCCTCAAGGACCTGACCGAGCGGGTTAGAGAACTTGAACCTGGAGTGGCTCAAGGTTCTTAGAAACGGACCAGTGCATCCATTGAAGATGTGTACTTTTCTCACTTTTCCTCACTTCTCGTTTATTCACCCAAGGTTGCGACGGCTTTGGATCCACGTTTCAAAGACCTAAGATGCCTGAGCCGGGCAGAGAGGAAGCCAGTGTGGGCGAGGCTAAGAGAGCTAGTGAAGGAGAAAGAACCAGCTCCGCCAACACCCGTGGAGAAGTCCCCCGAGTCCAGGCACAAATTAGCCCTGCTGCTCACACGGTCAGACTCGGACTCGGAGTCAGAAGACATCCCGGAGGACAATACTCTGGAGCGATACCGTCTAGAGCCTGCTGCTGATCTGGATCAGTGTCCTCTGAAATGGTGGCTTTCAAAGCGGCCGCATTTCGTCGCGTGGCCGAAGTCGCCCGCAAGTACCTCGGAACTCCTGCCACAAACGTCCCGTGCGAGAAACTTTTTTCTCTGGCGGCCATATTGTTCAGAGAAGGAGAGCCAATTTGTCACCGGAAAACGTAAACAGATTGGTCTGCCTTAGTGACTGGTGGAAGGACACGAAGTGACTGTTGACTGAAAAAAAAATAAATAAATCCGTTGCAAAAAATACGAGATTTTGTTCGTCATTTATTCCAATAAAAAAAAAATGAAAACAAATAAATATTAAGTATAGATTAATGCAGATAAATTCTTAGAGAATAGTGAGATTAATCTAGACCAAGACTTTTGATCTTTGCCCATCCCTAATATATATATATATATATATATATATATATATATATATATATATATATTGGGTGTGACAAGATCTCGTGGCACGAGATCTCGCGAGATCCAATGCTTCTCGCGAGATCCAATTGAATCTCGTGATATCGCGAGAATTTGGCGCCATTTTTGATATATTTGCAATACCGTGAATACCGTGATAATTAATGGATTTGATATTTATACTAGTATATAAACCCTTTAATACAGTATAACACGTTCGTTTCGTTACAAGTTGTAACTTACAACTATCAATGACGCCTCGGACATTGCTAATCGAACACAGAACGCAGTGTAACAGACTGAATTAATCGATCACACCCGCGACGCGCATATGCGCTGCTCCGTTTTCTGCGCTGTGCCTTTAAGAGAACGTATGACGCGCGCGAGAAAATCTGCTTGTTTTATTTTGAACAAAGTCTGTTTTCGGTTGGAAATCATGGTTTCACGTAAAAAAAGAAAAGAAATTCGCAAGAAAAGCGATGAATACCAGAAACAAAGCTAAAGTAGGAAGCCGCTTTCTCTCTCCCTCCCGCTCTCTGTCCTGCTTTCTCTCTCTCTCCCTCCCGATCTCTGTCCTGCTCTCTCTCTCTCCCTCCCGCTCTGTCCTGCTCTCTCTCTCCCTCCCGCTCTGTCCTGCGCTCTCTCTCTCTCTCTCTCTCTCTCTCTCTCCTCTCTAGAATTGACTGGACAGTGACACTTTCAATACATGTGTTTTTTAGAGCTAAAATGAACACAGTGAATTTAATCATAATGAAGTTGATTGTTGAGTTGAACTTGATGCCAAAATGATTCTACCATTCTTTACAATTTACTGGAAGACTTGTCTTTGTTTATAAATAGTGTTTAATGTCTGCGCTTGATGGATTTTCAATACTATTGACAGTTAAAACATTTTGTGAAATTACTTGCCTGGCAATTTATGGCATCATATTTTGTATGATCAATATTATGTTGGTTATCTGGTTATGACTGCATGCAATTGGTGAAAATATGTTGCATCAACAGTTTTGAATGTTTTAGTTAAATTAAATACAGATAAAATATGGCTCTCCTTATATTATATCGAAGGTTTTTTTTATTTTAAAAAAAAATCTAAATCTCGTCTCGATCTCGTGAGCCTAGTGTCTCGTCTCGTCTCGTCTCGTGGGAAAAGTGTCTCGTCCCACCCCTAATATATAAATATATATATATATATATATATATATATATATATATATATATATATATATATACATATATATACACAAGTAATAAAAAAACACTGACCTTTTGAAATTAAAATGATCAAAGTCGTTATTTTGAAGTCTTTGTGATCCTCTTTGAGGTGTAAATAAAGAAAATAGACCTGGATTAGACATTTCCTCTAGGACACAGTAAGATGTCTTGTGTGAATGTTGCATCCATTGATGATTGCATGTATTTTATACGTGAAAAACGAAACAAAAACACCTTCAAAGGAATTTTTCTCAAACGCATAATTAGGGTGGTTCTTTTGTTCCAGTTAGGAATTTTATTTAGCTTTAGTAAATGTTTATTTTGTAAAACTTAAGTACAGTTACAATTAAACAATGATATCTCTACATGGCAGAAAATAGAAATACAGGTTGAGCCAAATAAGCACAACTTTATAATGATAAGAAATTCATTAAATGTCAACTGACAATATTCATTGAAATGGATTTGATTTCCTGGAAAGTGCTGAAACTGAAACAGTCTTAAAACTTTTCAATTATTCATTCATCATTCCTAATCTGATCATCACCATCGTCTTTCGTAGATCAACAGAAAATTATCTTTTGGAGCGGCTTAACGTACTGTGGCATTCAAATGTTGTGCGAATGGTTCAGATAGAATTTGATCAAATCTTTAGACAGGTTTTCATTGTCTCTACACCCACCCAAAACCAAAAGATACTCACAATGGTATTTCACTCAAATGTATTATTGAAACAGACACGTGTCAGATTACAGTAGTGATGCGGTTTACCACTTGTCAAAAACGTGATCAATTGTTTATTTTGTTTTCCATGTCAGAAATGTATAACGACTAATGTTTAACACCAGTAATCAAGATCACCATTGTTGAGTTTGGAAGTAATGGAATTTGGTTTGTCATATGTTTTTTTGAAAGTGTTAAATTCATGTTTTAAATTCTAGTCACATTCATAAAGTAAACCCTGATCTAAGAGGATATAAGACATGTCATTTCTGACAAGCCATTAAACAGTGTGTGTGTGTGTGTGTGTGTGCGCACGCGTGCGTGGGTGTGTTTGTGTTTGTGTGTGTGTGGTGTGTGTGTTTTGTGTGTGTGTGTGTGTGTGTGTGTGAAAAGAAGACTGAAGCCAATCCCTGAAGCTCTGGATCTGATGGTGGTCAATGAGACTCTGGATTGGTGTTCATTGATCAACCAATCGACCAATCACACACTCCAATTCTCCTGAATTGATGGTTTTTCAGTGTTAGGAAACATCACTGCCATTATGCCATCCTGCCATCCCAGTTTAAATATATTTATTAATTTTAATATGCCTAACTGGGATAAATAAAGTTTATTTGATGTCATTTGATTTGATTTGGTAGTATAACTTGCTCTCAAAGTTTTTGCTGCCCAAAGTTTTTGCTGCCCAAAACAACTGATTTAAGGATGAACGTTTGAAGTCGTTGCCAAGATTCAATATGATTCAATTATGCAATATTTAAAAATGTATACTGTCTGTAAATATCTTTTTTATTATTATAGTTTAGACACTGATGGGTCTCACCATTTATTTGTGTGTGAAACCTTCCTGAACCAGAAGTATTGGCTATAATACCGTACCTACCGTATTTTATTTTTTTGTTTAATTGTAATGACGTTAGGTGGTAGAATTTGAGCAATGATTATTTCATGAGAAAGGTGAAGTTTGATTCTTCTGTGACAAATACGTCATGTTCAGAATCATGTTCAAGGATCGTAAAATGTTTTCTTGGTGACACCAGCGGTCAAGCAGACTGACAGTTGACCCTCACCTGAGAGAGACAGTGTTTTGATGTTTTGACGATTACAGCAAGATAATTTATAATGCTGTTAGATGAGGTCGATAAAAAAGTAAACACTGTAAATGTCACGTCATAGTTTCTTATAAACGGATTTGGTTTTATAGGAATCTGAAAGTGAAACATCTTAGTATTTTAAGAACTGGGAATTTGCACAAGAATTGGTATTTTTCACGTTTTATTTTGTCAAATACTTTTTACTTGACAAATACTTTTATACAATACTTTTATTTTAATACTTGACAAATTAAAGCCCTTGCAACGAAGTAAAACACTGAATGTTAAAAACTTGTCATGTGTACGCAAGATAGTTTAAACCATGACCTGTCAAAATTGGTATTATTGTGTGTGTATAAAGTGGTTATAATAAATAATAATAAAGTGGTGGTAATTCACATTGTTTGTGTCTTTTTTTGGTATGCTGAGAGAACATGCTGAACATTTGAGAAGATCTGTCATCACTCTTTGATCACAAAGCATCATTCAACTAGTCTCATTGTCTCCAAATCCGGTCCATTCAGGTCTGTCTGGGTATTTTGGCAGAGGAGAGACAAACCTATACGCATCTTGAAAGTGAAGGCTTTTATAAAATAAAAAAAAAATTGTAAAGCAAAACGCCAGTAGGTATGAATGATGATGTTCTCATTGGCAAAATTCCACAAACATATCCAGTCCTCTACTGCTCCTCTCCTGTGTGGTGTCCCGCAGGGTTCGATTTTGGGCCCTCTGCTCGTTTCACTCTACCTGCTTCCCCTCGGCTCGATTTTCAGAAAACACAATTGCTCGTTTCATTGCTATGCGGATGACACACAGATATACGTGCCATTAAAACGGAGGGAGGGTTTTGCTCTGGGCTCACTGAGGGAGTGCTTGGATGAAGTGAGAGCCTGGATGGCTCCAAGTTTCCTACATTTTAATGAAAAAAAGACTGAGGTCATCGTTTTCGGTCCGAGCGCCAGCGGTGGGACCTCTCAAGTGTCTCTAAAACCATTTTTTAATCCTATTATTACTAATTTGGGTTTTAAAGTGGACAGCGGTTTTAATCTGGACAACCAGGTCAGGGCAGTGGTTAAATCGAGCTTCTTTCACCTGAGACGTTTGGCCAAAGTGAAACCATTCTTGTCGAGAGGGCATTTTGAGACACTGATCCATGCTTTCGTAAAAAACTCGGCTGGATCACTGCAACTCCCTGTACATCGGTGTGTCCGTTCTCCCGTCTCCAGCTGGTGCAAAATGCCGCTGCACGGCTGATAACAGGAACTCGTAAAAGAGAGCACATTACACCGGTTTTAGCTTCACTGCACTGGCTACCTGTCCATTTTAGAGTACATTTTAAAATTCTTTTATTTGTTTTTAAGTCTTTAAATGGCCTTGCCCCCCAATACCTCTCTGAGCTGCTGTGCGTGCACTCACCCTCTCGGTCACTCCGGTCAGCTGACCAGCTGCTTCTCTGTGTGCCGAAGACACAGCGAAAGCTCAGAGGTGACAGGGCGTTTGCGGTTGCGGGTCCGAGGCTGTGGAACGCTTTGCCTCTGCAGGTTAGGCAGGCACCTACCCTGACAAGTTTTAAATCCCGGCTAAAAACCCATCTCTTTTCCATGGCATATGACCGAGCGTAAACAATTTGGTTTATTTTTAGTAAATTTTAACTACACATTTTAGTCCTTTTAATCTTTGTGTGCTTTTTAGTAATATGTATATTTATTTGTAAATTTTTGCTGTGATTGGATTTGTGGATTATGTGTTTATGTTTTAATGTAAAGCACTTTGGTCAGTCTACTGTTTTAAAAGTGCTTTTATAAATAAAGTTGACTTGACTTGACTTGACTAACACAAAAACACTTTTCAAAAAACGCAAAAACTCGACCTTGAAGCTGAAATCAATCCAACTACAACAAAACCTGAAAGCTAATAGAATAATTGTATAATATATTTTATACACGTATAATAGGATATACACACATACACACTTGTAAACAGTGTTGTGCACGTTACTTTGAAATTGTAATATGTTACATATTACTTATTACTGTTTGTAAAAAGTAATAAGTTACATTACAATATTACTTTCGCAGAAATGTAATATATTACATTACTTTTGTATTACTTTTAAGTTACTTTCACCAAAATAACTACAGAAGTAGAAATTAACGTCCTAAAATAACAAAATGTACTTTTTACTTGTACAGTAATTTATGTTACAACCAGTGGAAGACATGTCTGTGTCTTCAAGACATGACTGTGGCCTCTCCAAGCTACAAATAACAATATACAAAATCTATAATTGTAGGGTGACCATATATTTTGATTTCCAAAAAAAGAGGACAATCAGCGCGGCCTCGAG
>CM051501.1:5321504-5407745 GCA_028031935.1 Paedocypris micromegethes | reverse complement strand
AAAAAAAAGTCACACAGAGCATAAAACAAGAGCAACAATTGTAAAGGCAAGAAACTAACTAACAATTGTACTCTCCATATCGAACAAAAGGTAGAGTTCAATATGGAGAATACAACTGAGTTAATATTTTTATTAGACAGCAGTATACCATATTTATGCAAATATAAGCACCCCTTTTTACAATTTTAGAGTTGGGGCCGTGATATTTTTCCAAAGGGGGGTGCGACCAAAACTATTTGAGAACCACTGCTCTAAGCAAAGTTGAGTCGCTTTGTCACGTTGCTGGCTATCAGGCTATGTTTCTTTTTTTGTTCTTTTTTGTTAAACTCTAAAGTTTTTGGTTTCAATAAAATACTTTAATGAATTTTAGGTTTCTGGAAAGTCAGAATATGGAAAGTCCTACATGAAGGTAAGGAGGTTTGCTTTAATTTTTAGTGCCTGTAAAATCAGGAGGGGTGTAAGTGGCCACGTTCATGACGTCAAATGCGCTCAGTGGGTGTGTCAGAATAAGTTCCGGTAAGTTTAAATTTTTTTGTTCTGCTTGATCTTTGGGTTGATCTTTGATTTTATTCAATGTTTAGCACAGTAGCTGTTTTGTGTGCCCACGCGTTGTATTTACACGATTGTTTGTACTCTTGGTAAGCGTATTGAGGTATGTCCTTTTGTTTATACTTATTATTTTTTCGATCGTATGATTCTAAACGCTCGTTTGTCAATAAACTCACTGCACCCGTTGAGACTCTTACAAAATTCTTGAATGCCGAGAGCAGCTACAAGGGGTGTGCTTATATTTGTGTAAATGTTTTAGGTAATGGTAAACTCCCAATTACATCCAAATGCTGATATTCATACTTTTCCTGAAAAAAAAGAGCTGATCTGAAAAGAGCCATTTTAGTTAAATGTTTTGCATATTACAGTTTTTCTAAGTCGCTTTAGTACAATTCTCAGAAAACTATTTGTTCAATCTTCACATCACAATGTCACTTGTGCACATCGTATAAGCAGTTTCTCACTTTGAACAATTGCAATTGCTTTGGTACATCATGCAAATGATTATGCACAATTCTCTGCTCTTTGATACATTATCAATTGTTTATGTCATGTTGATCAAAATGTATTATATAGTTCACTGTGCAATAGTCTTACTCCTCAAAACACCTAGACCATTGTATAAGTCGTTAACTGCTAAATGGTTGATCAAGTTGTCATAATGTGACAAACATATTTCTCCATATATTATATATCTCCATTATATGTTTTTTTTTCTAAATCTGTCATGAATTGGTAACTTGCTCTCAGGTGACTTGACTTCTTCTAACAAAGGTGCATCTCATTGACACTCAATGGGCAAGTATATACGTATTTTATAGGGCTAAAGCACAACACAATGTTCTATGTCTGACAATAGAAGGACAAGGAATTGAACGGCCAGAGAGAAGAAGAAAAAGAGCAAGAGGAGTGAGGGCGTGGTGGAGGAAGAGGCCGAAGACATGTAGGTGTTCCTGATGAGATAAGAGCCACACTTGTAGACCATGTTGTCAACCATGGGCTCACAATAGCTGAGGCTGGTAGAAGAGTGCAGCCAAATGTTGAGAGAACAACTGTGTCCTCAGTCATTCAGACCTTTCGCTGAGAAAACCAAATCTTACTGCACTGCCTGTACTGTTGCACAGAATATTGTCGTATTTTTTTTTACCTTTGTGTTACTGTTTGCAGTGGGGTTTTTCTTTGTTGGTATGACATGGTCTGTCAACAAATTACAATATAAACAATAAAAGTGTAAATGTGACTCTTGTCCAGTGTCTTGCAATCAAACTAAATTGTTTTACAATAATTGTCATCAAAACTTTACATAGTTTACATCAGAGCCTCCCTCTAAAGTACACAGTATTATTGACAACATGACAAGTAATTTGACTGTCTTGTTCATAGACAATGACACAAGGACTTGACAGTCTGATATAGCACTGACATGTTCAATGTCACTTAGTTTTGAGAGATGAACTAAAGATTTTGAGCCAGTTACAGGCTTTTGCAAGAAATCCATAGTGTTTTGCTGTTTGTACAAATTGTTTTGAGAAATGCACACACAGATTTGCAAACTTCAATTCTGATCTGAGAAATGTACTAAAGGGACTGAGAAAACTGTAACATACAGTAAATAGAACAGAAATGGCTTGTTCAAACTGTGCAGATATTTGATGACATTTGACTTACTTTAATAGGATCAATAGTAAATTTCATAATTTTGTCAGAAAGACATTTCACAGTGGCTTTCCCCTCCGCCAACAGGCATCTGAAGAAAGATTTAGTTGTAGACAATAAACAATTTTCAGTGGCAGCTAATAGCTGCACTTCAGTGTTGTATAAAAGATGAGTTGGATAGAATAGAAAAAATAAATGTACAATAAAGTCTTTGTGAATACCTGAAATCTTTATGTGCTCTGAAGAACTCTTCCTCCATTTCAGTGGCCTCCTCCAGAGAGACGTTGTCGTTGATGTGCTGTTGACCTCGACACTTCACCATGCAGTAGCCTTTGCTCAGACGAATCACTTGGTTCTGTGCGATCGCCAGAACATTTCTTTCTGTGCCGGGGTCTATGAGGTCTGGCTTGGTCAAAATGCCTGTAAAACAAAAGCCCAAGATTACAATATGTTTACATGTAATTTAACAAAGAAAACTGGCAAAAGATATTGAGCGAGTCATCTGCTGGTCATTACCAAGAGTTCTTTTACCCTCGGGATCTACTTCCTGTGCCATTTTTAATGCTTCCGTTTTTGCTATGTCAGTGTTACAAGGAACAACAACCATGATTATAGTTTCTTGCTTCTTGATGAATTTCATGATTAGTTTTTTGATCTGCAAAAACACAAAGAGCAAGCTCATTTCCCCTTGATATTGAATGTGGTGTTGAAGTTTTCCTAATTCTGATTTTATACATACCTTGTTTCCAATGTCTTGGGGTTGTCCGTCTACTGGAACTTGAGTAATTCCAGGCAGATCGATAAGTGTGAGGTCACACACATCCGGTGACATCACCTCTAATCTAATGAGTTCATCTGAGATGTCCACTCCGCTTCCCGCAATCTCATCCTGGGCTACAAAACACATCCACTGATAAACAACACTTTAGAAGGCAGTGGTGGTGAGGTGGATGCAGTTGTCTCCTCATACTGTAGCAAGAAGCTTTTGTTTGAGAAACAAGGCCAACTATAGGGCCATTCTGTCCTGAGTTTGCATGGGTAAATTGCTGGCGCCTTTAGCTGTCACAATTCAAATACTGTAATATAACAGTTTTTTTTTTCTTTAAGAGATATGTCTTTCAAACCAACGATTCATTTTGAGGTTCTTGATGGTTTACTGCAAGAATGCAGTATGAAACAAAGAAAATATATTGCAAATTGAACAAAAAGTCTACTATTACTACTAGTGTCCAGTTTACATTAGTTTACATTTAACACTTCATTTTCCAATATTACAAGCTCTAGTCACTTAACTGCATTTAATTGCGTTTAATTTTGTTGGAGACATGCGATTAATTAGTTACAAAAAATTGATCAACCGACAGCACTAATTCTAACAATCGTATATTACCTTATATTTTTCATCTTAAAGTCCAAGACCAAATTTAGTAAAAGTAGTAATATTGTTAGCATATGAAAATATTAACTGACACTGTAAATATCAGTAAAAAGAAATTAAAGGATAGCGGAACTGTAATTTTCGACACCTTCTTTCATGTGTTTTTCAACGAGTGATTGATCCACCATTTCAACTTCAACTTTTCCCCGATATGACAGCACTGCTCTCCAGTTGAGTCCACCTACAACTTTCTTCAGCCGGAGCTCCAGGGGACATCTGGCTACAATTCCTGAACAAAGACGTACATCCATCAAAAACTATTAAACATGTACAATAAATATGAGAGAAAAAAAACAACTACAAGAAATAGAAGTTCTTACCAGTGCCTCTCGGTAAAGCAATTCCAGACAAAGCCTCCAACACTGAGCTTTTCCCAGAACTTTGGTCTCCAATCACTGCAATAGTCGGCAAAGCCAAATCCTTCTGAACGCCAACAGAACGAAGATTGTCGATCAGGTCAATGTAAGGACGAACAAAGTCCTCCAGATGATTGTGAATCTGTCCCTTCATCGGCTCACTGAACATGTAATAAGCAAAGATCAATACAATTTTTAGCTAAAAACAAAACAAAAACTGTGTGTGTGTGTTAGTCCTGTCAAACAATTCATTTTTTAAACCAATAAATCGCACTTCCTGATTAATCATGATTAATTGCAAATAAACAACTGAAGCTTGTAATATTGGATATTGAACTGTAAAATATAAATTAATGTAAATTCAACACAAAATAAACACCCTTTTTATAAATATTGTAATAGTGCACGTCAAATTAAAGTTTTATTTGTCACATACACATTATACATGGTACAACATACAGTGAAATGTATTTTTCAAATACATATATGTCAGCTTAGTCCCTTCTTACTTTCAGTCAGTTGCTAAGACAGATCAGTCTGTTAAACAAGCTTCTTTCCGTTCACATGGCCTCGCTGTTCCCTTCATTCTCGATCTTCGGATGGACTGTGATTCACGTGCGCAAAAATCTTGCAACATTTCGCTTAGCGACATTTTCACATGCACTGCCATGAATGAAAACCACAACAGTTTGTTGCGCCGTGTTTTTAACGCAGTCAGAATGATTGCATTTTTACTGCAAAATACTGTACACATAATGTTTTTGTTCTTTCTACGGATTGATCTCGCAAGGTTTCGAAGTGAAAAAGACATTCCTTGCTCTTATTCATTGCACATCGCCAAACTGGAAGTGATAAAAACTGCAACTGTGAATTACGTAGTTAAAAGGAATTGACACAAATTAACCTTTAAATTAATCGCATGCGTTAACTCTTTAACATTTATATATTTATATATAAAAGAGAGAGAGTTGAAATTAGATTTGAAACAAGATTTGAAATGTAAATATACAAATATATAACCTTTTGAAATTAAAATGATCAAAGTTGTCATTTTGAAGTTTTTTTGACCCTACTTGAGGTGTAAATAGACCTGAGTTAGACATTTCCTCTAGGATACAGTAAGATGTCTTGTGTTTGAATGTTGCATCCACTGACGATTGCATGTATTTATATGTGAAAAACGAAACAAAAACACCCTCTCAAACGTATAATTAAGGTGGTTCTTTTGTTCCAGTTAGGAATTTTATTTGGTTTCAGTAAGTATTGATTTTGTAAGACTGAAGTACAATAGACCTACGATTTCCACAGTTACAATTAAACAGTAATATCTCTACATGGCAGAAAATAGAAATACAGGTTGAGCCAAATAAGCACAACTTTATAATAATAAGCAATTCATGAAATGTCAATTGACAAATTCATCTAAATGGATTTGATTTCCTGGAAAGTGCTGAAAGTGAAAGTCTTAAAACGTTTCAAATATTCATACATAATTCCTAATCTGATCATCACCATCGTCTTTAGTCCATCAACAGAACAATTATCTTCATATCTGGAGCTGTTAAACATTATGCGCCATTCAAATGTTGTGCAAATGGTTCAGATAGAATTTGAAGATGGAAACAGACAATGGACAGATTATAGTAGTGATGCGGTTCAACATGTCAAAAACGTGATTGAATGCCAAGTCAAATATGTATATTAGTCACTAATGTTCAACACTAGTAATCAAGATTACCATTGTTGAGTTTGAAAGTAATGGAATTTTGTTTGTCGTATGTCATTTTGAAAGTGTTAAATTCATGTTTTTCATTCTAGTCATTTTCATAAAGGTTTACTGATCTAAGTCATTAAACATCACTGTATCTCTGGATCTGATGGTGGTCAATGAGACTCTGGATTGGTGGTCAACCAATCACAGAGCGGGACACACAGACGCACACTAATTCTCCTGAATTTATGGTTTTTCAGTGTGAGGAAACAACACTGCCACTATGCCACCCTGCCATCCCAGTTTGAATATATGGATTACATGTATTTACCTAACTGGGATAAATAAAGTTTATTTGATTTCATTTGATTTGGTTGAAAAACGTAGTCTCAACATTATTGCAGAGTTGCCAAAATGACTGATTTAATGATGAAAGATTTGAAGTCGTTGCCATGATTCAATTATGCAATATATAAAAGTTTATACTGTGTGTAGTAATTTAGGCACTGGCCTAATCAAAGGTTTTTAGCCAATAAGGTGGCCAAATTGCCCCCCTTGAACTCGTCAAATAACACTACTTTATTTGAATCAAAATTCAGAAAAGTGTGTAACTTTAATAAAATAAAGGTTTTTTGACTGACCAAAAAAATGACCCCCTTGAAAATGAAAATACATTGGGCCTATGGGAGCCTAAAAGACACTTTTTACCTCGCAGACTAACCAAAACCGGTACACATATTCACCATGTCGGGGCAAGCAAAAAATCCTATTGGGTCGACTCCGCCAAACAATCAGGAAGTCGGCCATCTTGGCTCAAAATCACCCTTTAGAAGATTGTGCGTTGTTACACGACACGCATTTGTTGTGCAAGTTACTTCGAAATTGTAATATGTTACATACTACTTATTACTGTTTGTAAAAAGTAATGAGTTACATTACAATAATACTGTCTCAGAAATGTAATATATTACATTACTTTTGTATTTCTTTTAAGTTACTTTCACCAAAATAACTATACAAGTAGAAATTAACGTCCTAAAATAACAAAATGTACTTTTTACTTGTACAGTAATTTATGTTACAACCAGTGGAAGGCATAGTTATGTAGCATAATGACTGTGGCCTCTCCAAGCTACAAATAACAATATACATAATCTATAATTGTAGGGTGACCATATATTTTGATTTCCAAAAAAAGGAGGACAATCAGCGCGGCCTCGAGACAAATTCAGACAGGCTTCTCGGAGGCTGATGAACAATGTGCTTCAATGTTGCTAAACTCTAACTTTGTTAAAATAATCACTTAACTTAAAAAAAAGTTTTTTGAATAATGAAAAATGTTTTTAAAAATGTGATGTTTTTAAAAAAATAATAATACAAGAAAAAAGTCGACCCATATTGTTTCAAAACGATACGCGCAATTTCATTCTCAAATATTACTTTCTCATATAATTTAAAGCACGGGTTGTGAATCTGCGTACACGTGTATTAGTCGTTTGAAGAAGAGGGAAAACCGGACATTATCATGAATTTATAAAATCCGCCTGGAAGTCTGGGGAAAAGACGCTTGTCACACTTAATAATTAACATTAATAAGTGTTAAAAGTATGGTAGACTATACGATTTTCCTCCAATATCAGTGAATAACTTGGGTATATCTGATACCAGACACAGGAGTATGTAAACTTCAGTGCGTTTTATTCATTTTTAATGACACAATACTGTCCTGCTTTCTGGTCATAAAGTGCAGACGACATTGTCGTTGCTGTTTTCTTTCTCTTCCTAGGTCAAGCGGATGGCAGTTCGAGCTGTTTTTTAAAATAGCTGTTTTTTGATGCCAATAATTCTTTTGCGTTTACACAGCGGTTGCATTTCACCACAATGTTTTTGTTTTTTACAAAACTGAAACAATGCGCATAAGACCATCTCGCGAATGTACCACCGGCTGTTGTTTATTAAATGTTCAAATTTGCCGCGAATGCGCGACTGGCCCATGCTCAGACGCTAACTCAGAGTCACAGCCGTCGCCCGCTAGCTCAGAGCACAGACAATAGCTGCACACCTCAAGCTCAGAGCCAATAGCTGCACACCTCGAACTCAGAGCAGCGAACGCTCCACCAGCAAAAGACGAAAGTCTTGAAAGTGAAAGATTTGATGTAACGCAAGCGTTACTTGCATGTAACAAGTAATATATTACCGAAAATACTAAAAGTAATAAGTTACACTACCGCATTACAGCAAAAAGTAATATATTAGTGTAATGTGTTACTTTTGTAACGCTTTACTCCCAACACTGTGACCGAACTAGTCATAGAGCGTTTGACCGAATGAGCTGAAAATTTCACAGACACATCTAGAAACATCTAGAAACGTGAGTGACAAAACGTCACGTCACATGCAATCAAAGTCTCTTGAAAAAATGTAGGCCCCGCCGCTGTATAGGAGCAATAGTGAAGGAAATTTTTAAATCGCAAAGCGCTCCCTGTATAAATTTGAATGGGAGGGGCCAAAATTAGTTTGTCACAGTCGTACTAAATGTGCTGTATAATTAGTAAAGGCCATCCTGAGCATAACAGCCAGTTGCTATATACTGTTGTAACTTTAACCCTGTGGGTGTGTTAACAGTCAAATACCAGCATTCATTTTTAATGGCAGAACTATTCATTTTTTAATGGTAGAAATTGCTCTGAATTGCGGAAAGACGGTGCGGGCGGGCGGCGGAGCGCTGAGTGCCGGACGTTGCAGCTTGGCGCTATAGTTTTTACTATTAGAGTTTGGACACTGATGGGTCTCACCATTTATTTTTGTGGGTGAAACCTCCAGATGTATTGACTGTAAAACAAATTACCATATTAGATTTTTTTTTAGTTAAATTGTTTTGACGTTAAGTGGTAGATTTTGAGCAATAATGATTTCATGAGAACGGTGAAGTTTAATTCTTCTGTGACAAATAAGTCATGTGAAGTTCAGAATCATGTTCAAGGATCGTAAAATGTTTTCTTGGTGACACCAGTGGTCAAACAGACCCACAGTTGACCCTCACCTGATGGACAAATCACTGATCAAAATGTCCAATATTACAGCAAGATAATTTACAATGCTGTTAGATGAAGTTGATTAAAAAAATAAATACTGTAAATGCCACCTGATAGTTTCATATAAACGGATTTGGTTTTATAGGAATCTGAAAGTGAAACACCTTATTATTTTAAGAACTGGGAATTTGCCAAGAAAGAATTGATATTTTTCACGTTTTAGTTTAATAAAGGTGAGACTTTACAAATTAAAGGTCTCACTAACTGCAACTTAAAAGGTAAAACAATAGATGTTAAAAACTTGTCATGTGTACGCAACATAGTTTAAGGAATGAACGGTCATAATTGAGATTATTATGGTTTACAGTTCATTAAATTTTCATTTAATTTACTTTTTTTATAATTTTCTCATACGACATACATGCCCTCCGCATAACAACATGTGCAAAAAAATCTTAGATCTTTCGTTCGCTTCTCCATGTCAATGTATTTGTCGATCCTGGTCTACACTACTCTCTTTAAATGATTTTCACTACTCTAAAAGCTAAATCTGTGTATGGCTTAGTATAGGCTCTAGTAGCTAAATACACAACGTTTGGCTGTAATAAAGATCAAGTTGGTGTAGTTCCCATTATTTGTGTGTCTTTTGTTGGTATGCTGAGAGAACACGCTGAACAAGATCTGTTAGCACTCTTTGATCACCATGCATTCATTTATTATCTCATCAGTTCAGATGTCACCTCAGATGAGTCTCATCGTCTCCAAATCCGGTCCGTTAAGGTCTGTCTGGGTATTTTGGCAAAGGAGAGACAAACCCACACGCATCTTGAAAGTGAAGGCTTTTATAAAATAAAAAAACAATTGTAAATCAAAATTCCAGTAGGTGTGAATTGATTGAATTGAAATTGAATTGAAAGTCCTTTATTCGTCCCCACAAGGGGGAAATTTCAGTGTTGCAGCAGCAGTACAATTTAACCAGAAACAACAAGAACAATTTGTATAAATACGGTAAAAAGTAAAAATATAAGAAAATATATGAAATGTAACATATTTACACACATGTATACTAAGTTTGCACAGTTTACAGGTATTGCACATGCACCGGATACATATTGCACAATCACAACAGTCAGGGAGTTATTGTGGGACACAGTTTAGAGTGGTTCACTGGGAGCAGCTCAGGTTGTAGAGTCTCACAGCAGCAGGTAGGAACGACCTACGGTGTCGCTCCTTTAGGCATTTTGGATGTTTTAGCCTGTCACTGAAGGAGCTGCACAGTGATGACACTGCTTCAAACAGCGGGTGGGCATCGTTCTCCATCATGGATGATAGCTTAGCTACCATCCTCCTCTCCCCCACCTCCTGCATTGAATCAAGCGGCAGCCCCAGAACAGAGCTTGCCCTCCTGACCAGCTTCTCCAGTCTCCTCCTGTCTGCTGCTGAGATGCTGCGGCACCAGAAGACCACTCCATAGAAGATGGCTGATGCCACCACAGAATCATAAAATGTCTTTAGTAGTGGTCCCTGGACTCCAAAGGACCTGAGTCTCCTTAGCAGATATAGTCTGCTCTGTCCCTTTTTACAAATTGCTTCTATGTTATGTGACCAGTCCAGTTTATTGTTCAGGTGAACACCCAAGTACTTGTAGGATACAACCCTGTCAATATCCCTACCTTGGATGTTCACCGGTGCTGATGCGTGTGTTTGCCTGCGGAAGTCTACCACCATCTCCTTTGTCTTTCCTGCATTTATCTGGAGATAGTTCCGCTGGCACCAGTCCACAAAGTTCTGAATCAGTTCACGGTACTCTCTGTCATCGTCATCCTTAATCAAGCCGACAATGGCAGAGTCATCCGAGAACTTCTGCAGGTGACGGGATGCTGAGTTACACATGAAGTCAGCGGTGTAAACAGTGAAGAGAAACGATGCCAGAACTGTTCCTTGTGGCGCTCCTGTACTACAGACTACCATGTCCGAGTCGCAGTGGCCGGCCCTCACATACTGCAGTCGGTTTGTGAGGTAATTTAGAACCCATGCAGACAGATGTGGGTCCACCCCCATGTCCAACAACTTGTCCCTCAGCAGCATAGGTTGTATGGTGTTGAAAGCGCTGGAAAAATCAAAAAACATGATTCTCACAGAGCTTCCAACCTGGTCCAGGTGAGACAGAGCTCTGTTCAGGAGGAAGATGACAGCATCCTCAACTCCGACACCGGTCTGGTAGGCGAACTGCAGCGGGTCCATTGACTGGCTGACCATAGGACGCAGATGGGTGAGCACCAGTCTCTCCATCGTCTTCATCAGATGAGATGTCAGTGCCACCGGTCTGTAGTCCTTGAAGTCAGCTGGTCGAGACGATTTTGGTACCGGTACCACGCAGGATGTCTTCCACAGCAGCGGTACCTTCCCCAGCTTCAGGCTCAGGTTGAACAAGTACAGCATAACACTGCACAGTTCATCTGCACAGGTTTTTAGCAGCCTGGAGCTGATGCCGTCTGGTCCCGATGCTTTCCTCGCCTTGGTTCTGCTGAGCTGCTTTCTCACCTGGGCTCGTGTGAGGGGCAGTGTGGGGGGTGGAGGGGGTAGGGTGCTGACGGTTGTGCATTCAGAGGTGTTGAAAAGGTTCACAGAGGAGGTTGTTGATTGCAGCAGCAGTGGAGACAAGGTGGGGGAGGGTAACTGCTCAAATCTATTGAAAAATAAATTCAAGTCGTTAACCCACGTCTGGTCTCCCTCAGCCTGAGTGCTGGGCTCCTTGTAACCAGTGATGGTCCTGAGCCCCCGCCACACTCCGCTGACATTGTTCTGCTGCAGCTGCTCATCCATCTTCCTCTTGTAATGATGATGTTCTCATTTGCAAAATTCCACTAACACAAAAACACTTTCAAAAAAGCAAAAACTCGTCCTTGAAGCTGAAATCAATCCAACTACAACAAAACCTGAAAGCTAATAGAATAGTTGTATATTATCCTTTATACATGTATAATAGGATATACACACAATCCACACTTTTAAAGATCTTACAAGGTAATGGTAAACGTTAATTTTCATGCCAATCATTATTTCAATAATTATTCAACATCATTAAACAATTATGTTTTTCACAAACAAACACGTAAATGCAAACAGATTTTTAAAAATGAACAATAATTGGCAATAAACACAAAAGTTTGATCCATTTGATCAAATGATGTAAACAGATAAAGAGCAAATCAAGTGGACATGGAAAACTGCTTCTATCCTGATTTCCTTGCTGGTAACAACATTCAAAAACTGTTCAAAATTTGAATTATTTTATTTCTCTGACTTTTCTGAATATGGACTTCAGGGTCACGTTATTGAAATTCCTAATTCTGGACCCATAGGTTACCACAAAAAAGTTTGTCATTCGACTTTTGATATAGAAAGAGTACAGCTAGCTACTCTTTTATACCACAATGTTTAATGACTGGCTGTGCAAAGTGCGCCTGCAAAGTTTAGATTCTGTAAAAATGTCCAAAAAAGGCAGATACATCTCATCTGCCATCAAATAAAAGTGCCAAAAACTCTTATTCGAAACATTGCCGGCGGATGAATTGTTTTGACTAATTGAATGACTTTATTTATCCCACTAAGGGGAAATTTCTTTGTGTCTCAAGTATCTTTTCATTGTGGTGGGCGTTTCCAAAGTAGCTGTGTGAATGCCACGAATGAAGCCATGGTTGGATTACACGCATTATTCAATGTCATTTTGAATATGACCATGACCAGTGAGCAAGCTGACGAGGCAGAGAGAAAAATAAACCCAGAGAGATTCCGATTTATCACTAATCCAATTGACTAGAATGTTCTGTTTGGCCTCGAAGATGAGAATGTTGTATAGCTATTTATGTGGATTTAGAATATTATGCCCATTTGGTAAAATCAGAAGCAGTGAAACCAGTCCAGATGTATTTTGAAATATTTTCCAAATTCCCTCAAAATCAAACACCAGTATCCACAAACAATGCGTTAAAGTCGCCACTTCAGATTTACACTTTACACACATTGGTGAGACAGAAGGCTTATACAGATGCCTGTGGTGGGGAGAAATGTGAAGATCTTAAATTGAATTTCCGTTGTGCGTGCACAGACAGAAATCCTCTTAGCATAAGACCAAATGCCATTCCAAGACTCATCATCAATGAAACAGATAATTATCTGTGCAAGTCCCTATATAGCTTTTTCCTCCAAGTAAAATGTATAAAACATTGAAATTGATGGTAAATAGTAGGAAAGCATACGCAATAAATATTCAATAATTTACTCAATAAATGATTACAAAGAACTTGTCAATATGGCCACTATGGACAGTGTCAAAATTGTGCTCTGTATTTAACCATCCAGTGATACACACACACACACACACACACACACACACACACACACATACAGGAGCAGTGTCAAAACAAAACTCTTGGCTGTCTGGTACATCTCCCTATCGCTGGACCACAGCTGAGAAAACATTTTCAGGCAAATGTGGAAAATAAATGCAAAAACAAAACATGCAAAACAGCTTTTTTCCTAATTTACATTGTTAAACATTTGGTTTTCATTATAACCCACTTTATTGTAACCATTAGATGATAAAGTAATTTGGTTACAGTAACACAACATTAAAAGTACGTTATTTCAAGAAGAGATACACTCAGTTTAGGCGTATGTTATTCAGAATTTACATTATATTCATTATATTCATATTCACGTCTAATTTTTATCTCCAAAAAATGAAACAAAATGCAAACACAACATGACTCTTTGTTTGTAAAGAAAAAGCAACAAAACTCTCATATTTGAAGGCCATTAGATAAATGTAACAATTTTTATAAATTCAAGGTTATGAAGTCCAAACTAGACCAGAAAATACAGCACATCACATTACCAACAGTTTAATTAGATTTTGCTAAAATGTAGCAGAAGAGAAAAAATGAAACCACGGTGATGCATCATTCTGAACTGGAAAAAAAGATGGCCATCTAGCGGTCCAGAATTGCAACAACAGCAAACACTCTTTCAGCAAATCTCTCACATAAAGTTCTTGAGAGCGTCTTGGCCTTTAGTTAAACGATCCAGTTGAGCCTGAAGCTCCTTGCGCTTTTTGCTGCTTTCAGAATCCTCGTGGAGCAGCTCACTGACGTTTGCTTCGTCTACTAAAGAAAACATGTCAGTGGAGAGGAGCTCAGCACTTTCCTTCAGCATGAAGAACCTGATCATCAAGGGCAGTTGATCAGCTAAACGTTGCACCATAATCTAAAAAAACCACAGAGATTCAGAAACAGACACATAAGCTGTATGCTGTATTTTGTTCTGAATTAAGGGTTTGTACCTCATAATACGCCTGCAGCATTTCTCTGTAGGTGCTTTTAATGTCAAAAAGTGGCAGTTCTTCTTTTGTGAACTTAGGCAACGCTTCTACAAAAGAGTCTACCTTGTGTTCTAATTTATTCATTTTTTCCAGGTAAATGGCATCTTGAGTGAAGATGATGATCTCCATTTCAAACTGCTCTGAGATCCTCAGCTCTGCTTTGGCCTGCTGACTGGACTGAATGTTCTCGATTTTGTTCTAAAGATTGTGGAGATGAACACTGGGTTAGTGAGTAAGTGAGTAAGTGAGTTTGTGCGTGCGCGTGGTAATAAAACAAACGTAATTGCATGTGAAAAAGGGAAAAAGAAACGTGAATGTGAAGCATTTCTATTGACGATTGCATGAGCAACCCATAAAAACCGTTCCAATAAAAAAGGGCTTTTATGAATAAAAATCGTTTTTACACCTAATTAATTAAAGATTTTCTTTTAATCTCACAAAAATATGAAGAAAATGTGTATTAACGGAACCACATTAAGCAACGTACACCAAAAGGGCAAAATTGCAGGACAGAGATCGCGGAATGAACAGATTCATGTGTGAACAAGAAAGAGTCTGGGATTATGGGATCAGAACTGGGTTCTTCTGAGTCCACTAGGTTGTGAACAGCAAACGGACTGGGATCACTTTCCGCTGGTTCTCTTTCTGGCTCACTTTAAACGATCTGGGTTCGGTTAACTTAAAACGAGCTATATGTATGAAGTATGTATGTTTTGTTTCTTATTTTGCTGAGAGCATCTTTTTCAAATGGACGCTCAGCAAAATATATATTTACACATTACTGAGTGATCGTTACCTCGGTGATGTTTTGAAGCTTAGGGTAACTTGAGAAGTGCTGTTTGGACACGTCATTGAATTGTTTGAGGATGATTTCTTTAAAAGACAAGGAATAATAGATTAGGAATACAAGGTTTCCACATTTCTAGAAAAATGAACAGACATCGAGAAAGAAAAAAAGAGAGAAAGTGAGTGATATTTGTTAATTGTTAATATTGCAATAGATACTAATAATAATTAATAGAAGTTTTGGTAATTCCTTATTCAAAGGTCTTCAAGTGTTTACCTTTAGTGCGACAGAGGAGCTCAGTGGCTGGCTGCTGTAGTTGATGCACATGCTTCTGCAGAAACGCTTCAAACACACTGTAGTTGCTGAAACCGGGCAGCTCTCTCCCTCTGTGGTTCTGGAAATCCTCTTTTATTGTATTTTCTTTGACTTATGAGAGAATTAAACGTTTAATGAAATCACTCTCAACCACAATGCCAATATTTAATTTAAGACGTTATATTTTGGAACTCAAACTTACAGATAGTCTTGGTTTTGGTAAGCCTGTCATTCCATTCAGAGAATTCAGCCCGAAGTTGGATGAACAGATTTTCATCAAGAATCAGTTCTCCTTTTGCCAAGGAATTGATGCCTTCATTGAATTTTATTAAGGTCTGATAAAAAGTTGAGGGTTATTTTTTCTAATTATTTGGTTGCAACATAAAAATATCATATTTATAAAAAATATTATATATTTACGAAAAGGAAAAAAATATTTGAATCACTTGTGGTGCTTGTTTACTAACCAATAGATGCGTGTCTACTTCAGTGGTACTTTTTTTTTTAAACCATTTAAATAACGATTCTTAAATTAACATTTTAAAGTTTTGCAGAGATTAAGCTTTAAAGAAGCTTTGAGGCAGTTCCTCTCTGCAAGGTTTTTTTCTGAAGGTTGAAGTGGTGCAAATGCAAAAGGGATTACAACGGAACTCCTAAAAATGATTTTGTCACAAAATGTGATTCATGTTCCACAGTTTTTGATCAATAGTAAACGGTTTACTTGTCAAAATGTTTGTACAACTAATTCTACCTCTGCTTTTAGTAAATTAGGCTCCTACTTGAATGAGGAATCGCTTGGCACCCTTTGGGTCTTGTGGTGGTCCATTCTCACACTTTTTGAGTTCATTGCTCACAGTCCACAACAGCCTTTTGATTTCTTCTTTAAGCTGTGGCAGAGATTTCTAAAAGAGAAACACACAGGACATGGAGTAAGAGCTGAAACTTGACCAAAGGGCAAGACACTAACTCATACTGACAGCTAATTGTATACAGAATTTTGCATATCAACTTATTATATCAGGAGGACATGGGGCCTTCACTCAGACAAAAAAGCCTGGTCTCCAGGGCGAGATGATGTATCTCATTTCTGGTCATACTTCAGCCAGAACAAAACTAAAAATACTCTTTTCAAAGAGGTTCTTCATTCACAAGCAAACTGTCAGCTTTAAGATCTCACTGAAATTTGTATCTACAAGAAACGCAACATCGTGGGCTGTGCAATGCCTGCAGGGAACAGCTAGTATATATGCACATACAGAGTTCCAAAACAACTGATTCCAACTGTGCAGACTTTTGGTTTGATTTTGAAAACTTACTTTAATATGTTCAATAAGATGTTTAGTCAGTTTGACAGAAAGACATTTCACTGTGGCTTTATCCTCAGCCAACAGACATCTGAAGAAAGACGTTTTGGAGTTAGCAGTTGGATAGGGACATTTAAATGGCTTTTTAAATGATTAAGAATAATTTCAGTCTGTATGAACACCTGAAAACTTTATGTGCTCTGAAGAACTCTTCCTCCATTTCAGTGGCCTCCTCCAGAGAGACGTTGTCGTTGATGTGCTGTTGACCTCGACACTTCACCACGCAGTAGCCTTTGCTCAGACGAACCACTTGGTTCTGTGCGATCGCCAGAACATTTCTTTCTGTGCCGGGGTCTATGAGGTCTGGCTTGGTCATAATGGCTACAAAACAAAAAACATGCCATACCATATTTACATGTCATTTATCTAAAAAGACTGGTAAAAGATATTGAGCGAGTCATCTGCTGGTCATTACCAAGAGTTCTTTTACCCTCGGGATCTACTTCCTGTGCCATTTTTAACGCTTCCGTGGTTGCTATGTCAGTGTTACAAGGAACAACAACCATAATTATAGTTTCTTCCTTCCCGATGAATTTCATGATTAGTTTTTTGATCTGCAAAAACACAGAGAGCAAGTTAATTTACTCCATCATCACCACCGCGACAAGCATCAGAGACCTTACGACCACAGCTCCGCACAGCCACATTCTGACTCAATGTTGCCAGTCTACCTTGGGATCTGGTATGAAGGTGGTAGTTGAAGACCTCCCTCACAGCTTGTTGGACATTCCCAGCAGACCCTCACAATACGCTTGGGTCTAACAAGTCTGTCCAACGTCCTCCTTTACCACAGGATCAAACTGACCACCAGGTAGTGATCAGTTGACAGCTCAGTCCCTCTTTTCACTTGAGAATCTTAGACATACGGTCAAATGCCTAATTGATACAACAACAAATGAGATCATAGACCTTCTTCCCAGGATATCCTGGAAATCTCTCCATGAACATAATTTTGCTAGAAAATTGTGTTTGTTATGAACAAGCCGTGATGATCACAAAAGCCCAACACTAAAACCACTCATGTTCAAATAAGGGAGGCTGTTCTTCCCAATCACGCCTCTCAATGTCTCACTGTTGTTACCCATATAAGTTTTGAAATTTTCCAGAAATACCCCGTTTGGGGCACTGTCCAGTACTCCTTCCAGGGACTTCAAGAAAACCGCATACTCTACACTGCAATTTGGTGCATAAGCACAAATGACGGTAAGAAACCTACCCCTCAGGTCCAGTGGGGAGAATTTCAATACATGGAGGCTGCATTTCTGAGCGATAAGCAAGCCCACTCTCACCATGGGCAACACAAGACTAAAAAAGGAACCAACCTCTTTCGACGAGCAATGTGCAAGCCTAACTTTCTAGCCGGTACCGCTCAACCCCCAGCACAAACTAGGGCTTTTTTCACCCTTCTGCGGGTGGTGAGTCCCTACATTCTCTTTCCGGGACTTTTTTAACCCCTGTCAACATAGCTCCAAGGATCATTCAAGTACATAAACACCTCCACCACAGTAAGGTGGCAGTTCCTGGCAGAGATATGGAATGTGGTAAATGTAACAGTTAGAAATTTGGTCTTAAAATTTAGATTTTATACATACCTTGTTTCCAATGTCTTGGGGTTGTCCGTCTACTGGAACTCGGGTAATTCCAGGCAGATCGATGAGTGTGAGGTCACACACATCCGGTGACATCACCTCTAATGTGATGAGTTTATCGGAAATTCCTACTCCTTTTCCCGCAACTTTGTCCTGGGCTATAAAACACTCCCTCAGATTAACATTTTAGATAAAATGAATATTGAACATGAGAACATAGATTTTATCTTTTCACTTTTCACACTTTTTAAATGCTTTGAACACTTTTTATCTTCATTCAGCAAGTTCAAAGACAAATACTATTGAAGTAATTGCTAATGTAGATTGTAAATATCCACTGCCACAAATGTGGAAAAAAAAAACGTGAAAAGATTTTTGGTGAAAAAGTTAATTGAGTACAAATTTCAGTGTATGCATTTCAATGACACCTTCTTTAACAAGTTCCTCAACATGTGATTCATCCACAATTTCAACTTCAACTTTTCCCCGATATGACAGCACTGCTCTCCAGTTGAGTCCACCTGGAACCTTCTTCAGCCGGAGCTCCAGGGGACATCTGGTTACAATTCCTGCACAAACAAATAATGAGCACACAAATGACTTGAGCACAATAAATATGATAAATAAGAAATAAATAAGAAAAACAAAGAGAAGGAAAAACAGTCTATACCAGTGCCTCTCGGTAAAGCAACTCCAGACAAAGCTTCCAACACTGAGCTTTTCCCAGAACTTTGGTCTCCAATCACTGCAATAGTCGGCAAAGCCAAATCCTTCTGAACGCCAACAGAACGAAGATTGTCGATCAGGTCAATGTAAGGACGAATATTCTCTTCCAGATGATTGTGAATCTCTCCCTTCATCGGCTCACTGAAAAAGTTATGATTTAGCAACCAAGTGGATAAACAAAACAATTCAAACTATAAAGTAAATGAAATAAAGTCTGTGTCTGTTTGTGTGTTGTATCAATTCATGAAATTATAAAATGTTATTTTGTGATTAATTGAATATTTATGCACAAAATATCAGTAGTAAAAATTAATTACGTACTGACCATTCATCAAAGTCATCATTTTGCAGAGCTTCGTCTTCAGTAGAAAAAAGGTCTTGAATAGACATTTTGTCCCAGAAAATAAAAATGATTTAGCTTGAATGTCAGTTTGTTAATGACAGTTCTTTACACCATCGTTCTTTGTATATAGAGTCTGAAAAAAGCAAAACCAAATAATCCTCACAAAGGATCCTTTACATTACATTGTCAAAAGTATTTACTCACTCAGTCTCCACCCTTACCTCTCCCACTTCTCTTGATCTATACTGCCACGAACACGCTTTGTTCAACCTTAATCACTAAACCCACTCGTTCTAAACCCCCCTGTCCCTGGCTTACTAACACCCTCCATATACAGAGCTAAACTCAGGACTGCAGAAAGGAAACACCAAAAACCTTTCTGACCTGAGTAACTACTAAACTCTACTTTAAAGTGTAAGATTAAGACTGCTTCAGACAGGCATAAGCTCTTTTCTAACTTTGTTTGCCTCTTCTACATCCAACTCCACCAACCACATCAATCAATTTTACTACGTAGTTGTCCTATAACATGTCTGTCTGACATATCTGACAATTTGTTCAGCATTACATTCCACTCTTACTAATATCCATCAGCACCTCTTTATCAAAAGGAAATGTCCCAAGAATATTAAAGAAAGCAGTGGTGACCGCCCCAAAAAAACATCTCTGGACCCAAAGTCATTTACAAAATAGAAACCAATATCTCTACTAACCTTGATGTCTCAAGTCCAGAAAAGAGCCGTGTTTAAGCAATAGGCAACCTATTTGGAAAACAAAATGGTAGTTTGGACACCAAACAATGCAGTTTTAAGAGTGGGTACTTAAAACTGAGATAGCACTTCTGTCTGTCACTGAAAATATCAGATTTTCTAAAATCTAAGTCTTCAGTACAAATCCTGCTGGACCTTTTGTTCTGCCTTTGATGAGACACAGGAAACCACCAGATCTGACTGTCAAATTTGCACTGAAATGGGGATCTCTGGCACTATTCCAGAATAGTTTTGGCCTTGCCTCTCGGAGGGAACCTTCTCTGTCTCCTGGAGAGGTAAAGTGTCTGACCCAATGCCACTGTCTACTGGTGTTCCCCAAGGTTCAGTGCTTGGGCCTCTACTATTCTCTATCTAAACAATTTATTCAAGTATGGCCATCAACAAACCATGGCTTCTCTCACCTCTGCTATGCAGATGACACAGTTGTTCATACTCTTCTATATTGCTATTCACATCATTTTTATATAGCTGTATCAGACATTACGCAAGTGAGTTGATTTTGGTCACGTTGATGGTGGTGGTGCGTCACATGACTGGTCACGTTGATTGAGTGGAGAGGCGGTGAACAGGGTCATTTTTTAACCACATAAATGCCTCTCAGCGCATCAGAACAGAAGCCTGGAGTTTAGACACTGCAATTTAATAAAAAACTAAAATTAAAATATGAAAAAACCAAGTCAAAGCATTCACCTGAACTGTCCATTTTGAGAAGCAGCAACATTGTGGTGCACAGGTTCATGCGCTTTTAGACAGTTGTAACTGTGAAGAGCCAACTACAAATACACTGAATTTGAACTTGAATAGGAATGACCATAACAGGTTTCTGTGCCAAGTTAGGGCCGACGATATGTATGTGTTATTTGTGTTAAATTACCTTAATCATATTTTCCACCCTCATGCTGTGTGCGTGTGTATTGCGCAATAGAACACCACCATTGAGTGGGGCAGTAGTGAGATAAACTCTCTTGTTGTATATTTATTTATCTTTGTGTGGTGAGACAATAGATTTGCGTGCACAGACAAGCTCTTGTAGCTCACACTATAACATGCACTAAAGAACACATCACTCTTAAAGCCTTTAGTATATTCCAGTACAATACACTTCTCTTTTAAAATGCTGCACAAACTCAAACCTACAAAGAGATAAATACTCTGACGATAAAAGTGTTCAGATTTTGAAGAAAGGTGTAACAGTGTCAAGCCTGGATGAAGCAGATGACAGCAGGGTTTGCTAAACAAGGTTTTAATGGCTAACACAGAAGGAGAGAAGATTTCAAAACAAACACAAGCCACACTATCATTCCCTCTCAATTCATGAACAAGTTTGACCGGCAGAGTGCTATAGGAGCTCGTGATTAGCCCCACCTGTCGCGGAGGATAACAACCAGGCCACCTGCCGCCTCCCTCCTTTCCCTCCAGGGGGAGCCGAGGAGCAGGATTGTATCAAAAAGTTAATGATGAATGAAATCACATGACATCAGTCAAGCTGAAACAAAAAAATACTTTTATTCCCCCTTCAACGCCTCTTGGTAACCCCCAAAGAGTTAATTAATATGTGTGTTTATGAGAACATCAAGCACAGTCATCTTTTAGATTTTCAAATATTTCTAGATTTTATAGATGTTCTCTAGATTTATAGATCTATTAGATTATAGATTTATAGATCTCTAGACAATTTATTACAATATAATTTATAGATTTTTAATACAAACGTTCAAAACATGTAAGCATTAAAATTCAGGATTTTAAAAAAATAACGTTCAATTTCAATGTTTATACTAATGTAAGTTAAACCAAAAGCCCAAGGTTAACTGGTTAGCGTCTTAACTATCATTACAGATTTGTCTTGTCTCGCTCTTGCTTGTGAAAGGTGAGAGGAAGCGAGAGTGCCAAAAGAGAGAGAAATAGAACTGGAAGTGAGTGTTTTAATATGAGTGGTGAGTGGTGACAATCTATGTGATTATTGCAAGTTTTGCATTTCTTAAATAGAACAAAACAGCATTTTATTTTAAACCACGGCCTCAGAGGTAAATTCTGATCTGATCTTGCACAAGCCGCAGCAGCTTCATTCGCTGAAGTAATTCTGCTCTCTGATGTTCCATCTCTGTGTCTTCTACCAGGAGCTTCATCACATCAGCTCCATCACGCAGATCCATCGAGTAAGACCTCAACATCACAGCAGCTTCCTTTAGTACGAAGATCAGAATGACCATGGGAATGTAGTCGGCCAGACGCTGGTACACGATCTGTTTCAATCACGAGAAAGATGAAGGTTATAGAAAACTCTTGGACTTGACATCAAGTTGAGCTTCTACCTCATAGTAGATGATGAGTTTTTCTGGCGTCAGGTTCCTGGAGTCAAAAACAGCACGTTTCCCGGCTGAGGTTGCGTTTTCTCTTGTATCGAAGAGTCCCTCCGGTTGTCTCTTTTCCACAAATTCGAGCTCCACAATTTTCTGTGTAAAAATGGGATCCTGCGTATAGACGAGCTTCTCCATGTCGATGTACTCGTGGATCCTCGTCTCCACTTTGCTCTCTTGCTTTGAGTGAATTTCATCAATCTGGCTCTAGTGGAACATCAAAGCGATTAAAGATGCTCAAGATGGTGGTTTTTTAAGACGAAGTTGGTGTAATTCACCTTGACAATGTGTCTTAGGTTGGGATAATTTGGGAAACTTTGGTCACACAGGAACTGAAACTCCTTCTGAATGATCCCTGAAACACAAGATCTGCCGTCACATCATGAACTTCTCCTCTCAACAGTTCAGACGTCACCTCTAATAAGTCTCATTGTCTCCAGTGCTGGTTGTTTCAGGTCTCCAACGTGTTTCTTCACCATCGACTCGAACACAGAATAGTCACTGAAGGTCACGAGTTCTCTCCCGCGATGGGCCTCGTCATACCTTTCCGTCATTGCTGTTATAGACTCCGTGACTATAAAATAAATTAAACTCAATTAATTGGACAGAGAAGTGGAACTATGGATTATCAAGACATTTTAGCCTATGGTGACTTGTGGGGATCTTTATCTGGGCCCCACAGCTTTGAGGGCCTGTTTGAAGGTCATGATGGGATTTTAGGTCCGAGGTTACAATGGAGTTTTGGTTAGAATAAACCATCACATCACGTGACATACATGAGGTTTTGGAGTTTCTCAGGTGTTGTTCCCATTCTGTGAACACTGGTCGGAGGAGAAAGTAGATATTCCCGTTTTTTGATTCTCCTGTTCTACTCAACTCGCTTATCTGGTCACTGAACTCCAGGATTTTCTACATGTACAAAATCAATCAGTTAACTTAATATAAATATTCAGGAAACCGTGAACGTTTATCTGACCTTGCTCAGAAAAGGCCCCATATCCTCTGGTTCCAAAGGTGGACCATTATAATAAGTCTTCAGCTCAATGTTTGCATCCGAAGTTCAGCTGAATTTGATCTCTCAGAGATGGAAGAGAAGTCTTGAAAAAAAAGAACAAACTATCACTCGACTCCTCAGAAAGTTTTCAGACTCTTTGGTTAATGTTACCTTAATATGTTCAACCAGTTCTTTAGTGAGTCTGGTGGCCAGACAGGAAGTTGTGGCTCTTTTATCGTCAAGTAAATAACTAGAAGAACACATAAGGAGCTTTGAATTGAAAATCAACAAGGGACTGAATGGGCCAAACTTCTATCGTGAGTTTATCAAACCTGAAGTATGGATGGTTTGTAAAGAATTCTCTTTCCCTTCTAGTTGCTTCAGCGAGAGAAAGTTTTTCATTGATGTCGCTCTGACCTCGACATTTGACCATGATGAAGCCCTTTTTCAGAGGAACCACTTTACCCTGCAGAACCTGCAAGACGTCCATCTCCGCTCCTCGGTCCACCAAGTCTGGCTTTGTCAGTATTGCTGAAGCAGTTTGGGGGGGAACAAAACTCAATATTGCACATTTAACTTGTCTGTATTGTACTGAAAGTTTGAAGCTTTACCTAAAGTTCTTAATCCTTCAGGATCTGAACTCTGAGCCATCTGAAGAGCTTCTGTCGTCGCAATGTCAATATTAGAGGGAACAACAACGAGAATGATGGTTTCTTTCTTGGAAATGAACTGCAGGATCAGCTGTCGAATCTGTAAAGGATAAAGAAGAATTTCAAGTTCGTTTCTGCCTTCTAGCTTAATGGTTTTACAATGTGTGGCCATTTAGAACAAATCACAACGGCATTGAAGACGTCTTCATGACACCTGAAGCGAGGGCATGGTTATCCATCCCGTTTGTCGTGGTGTGCACGATGTCTCGTGGTTTTCTAACATTTGGTGGCGACGCGAGTGTTGATCGGCCTCAGGTAAGCGGCTTAAACCTTTTTGTTGATATAGTTGCCTGATGTGGCCAGATTGCAGGACTCTAGCAAGATTGTAGGCTTGGGAACTACAGTGAGTGTGAACGACCGAGCAACTTCTCATAATCACCTGGTATGTGTGTGATTGGTTGGTGCGCTTTTGGGCTTAAATCCCAATCACTGTTGTGTTAACGCCAGTTACAGACCCGAGCTATGTCGCTGTTTTGCTGCTAATCAGGTTCTAAGTGAACTTTCACATTGCAACTGCCCCATGCCTGTCCCTTGTCCGTGACAAGACCGGTGGGCAAAGTTTCTCGCGTCTTATTGTGTATCGCGTATGACTCATTTTGGTGTTCATTTTTGTGTATTGTGGCGGGTGACTGCAGTGCGTGTGTGTGTGCTTTGGGAAAAAGGTTCCTCGTTCGGGAGACTGGCTGTCCTTATGGTGGTGGGGAGTGTTGAGCACTGAGTGATTTACAGCTGGGTATCGGCAATTCAACTGGGTGACATCCTGCCATCCGAGCGTATGCATGTGGTGTTTGTGTTCTGCGTATTTTGAGGGATCCCTGAACTTTTTAAATAAATTTAATAAACAATTGATTGTATTTTCCTACCCACGTCTCCTGTCCTGTGGTATCAAACCGGTGTGCGTTGTGTTTCTCGTGAATGCCTTGGACAGTCCTTTAAACTAATGTGTCATTGCTATTGGTTTGAGGTCAATTCCTACTTGGTCCTGCTACAAATGTAACGCATGTTCATTATAAGAAAATGTAATTGAAATGCTTAAAATTAACAGTAATCAGACACTGGAGATGAATCCTGAAATGTATAAATTCGTCAAACCAGCCAGTTTTTACCTGGTCTCCAATGTTCTCCGGCTGGTCTTTCACAGCTACTCGAGTGATTCCAGGCAGATCGATCAGTGTGAGGTCACACACGTCTGGTGATGTAATCTCCAAACTGATGAGCTCATCACAGATCCCAAATCCATCTCCAGCGAGCATGTTCTGTGCTGTGATGGACACGCGTGACAACCACTTGCTCTTTCTGTCTCATCAATGTAGCTGTTTTACCTTTTCTGACAAAACTCTCCACTTGTGTCGGATCGGTGAACGTCTCTTTCGTGTCTTTGTATGAAATCACAGCTTTCCAGTGTCTTCCATTAGTCTGCGTCCTCAGTTTCAGCTCCAGCGGACAGCGAGTAACAATACCTGAAAAGTCCAGAGAGGTAGGGTTCCTATTATATATTTGGAGTCATCTCTAAAAGAAAACAATACGTAAAGGTATAATCAAACTCCAGTAGTCAAATCTATTGTAATGTGTATGTGACAAATACAATTTGAATCTACTGTTTATTGTCTTTTTTACCCACTTTGTGTTTAAAACGTCTTGGTCACTTGCGTAAATGTCAGCGAACATGACGTCTACGACACTGCGGCTACGCTGTCTGACCAGATCATCACGTATTTCTTGCGAGCCTGTTATGTAGCCTGCCAAGCGGGGTCACTGCAGCGGATTGTTGGATCCATGTTGCCTAGGATCCCATGGAACGTCTTACACGAAATCCAAGTATGGGCCGTGAGTCGCTCCAAATGACTCCGGAAGCTGGCAGCTCTCAACCTACGTACTGAACTGTGCCCAAACTCCCCCCAACTGAACTCAACACAAGGACAGCGACCTTTACAGGTCACACCATTTCAGACCTCACGCACACGCACTTCTTTTTCATTTCACTCTGTATATGTCTGTACATGTCTGCATGCCTTCTACTGGCTCATATAGATATAGATATAGATATACAACACTGACAGTTGAGGGTTTGATCCCCAAGGTTGTCGCTTATTTATATAATTTATATTACTTGTTGTGCACTGCAAGGCTTGTCGCGGTTATGTCTGGTCAACTGTTGTGTTTGTTTGTGTATTTGTATGTATGTTGTGATGTATGTTCACCACCTGCCAACACCAAGAAAAATTCCAAGTTCTGTAAAGTGCTCTCTATAGGACATGGCAATAAAGCATTCTGAATCTGAATCTCTCTTGTGAGAAATCCTGCTGCACATCTAACGGAATCTAAGTCAAGCCCAAAAGAAGAGATCTGCTGAACAGGGGTCAGACTGCTGTTCACGAGGTCAACTCAAAATCGACTTACTGCTCGAGCTGGCTAGGGTTAGCCAGTCATCTAGGTAGTTCAGTATGTGAATTCCCCACGCCCTCAGAAGAGAACACGGCCTGCGCTATCTCTGTAGGGATGCGAGGCAACAGAGAGTTCTAAGGGCAGGACCTTGTACTTATATGCTCGGCCTTCGAACACAGTGTAGAAACGGACATACATTTTTGGAACACATTTCAAAGTGATTTATAACCTTTATTTAACCAGGTAAATTTATGATACTTTTCCGAGTGTGTGTGTGTGTGTGTGTGTGTGTGTGTGTGTGTGTTTTCCCGTTTTTGTGATTAGAAAAATGTAAAGTGTTTTTTACTTTCTTTTATTTTTTTTTGTTTATCTTGTCCACACTCTATATACAGCAGCGGCTCAAACTTTCTGGACTGTAAAGTTGACCTACCACTTCCGCGAGGTAGCGAGACCCCTGAAAGAGCCTCCAGAACAGAACTTTTCCCTGAACTCTGGTCTCCCACCACTGCAATGGACGGCAGAGCAAATTCCCTGTCGATGCCGATCCGTCTCATGTAGTCGATCATCTCGATGTAGGGCCGAACCTGATCGTCCCATTGTTCCATTAACATGCCACTGATTTTCTCCAGACTTCTGTGGATCGGAACAGATCAAGACACATTTGTTAGACAAGTATTATTAAGCATCAAATATCACTCAAATGATTCAGAATTCTACACACTGTAATGCCAAAGCCTCGAGATAAAATATGCAACTTTACTCAGCTTTTAAAAGCACATACCGAAAGTTCAGAACAGAACGACCAATGTAAAGTGAAAGACTTTAATTATATATTTTTTTCATCCTCAAAATAATTGACTTATTGACTACAATGCTATTGTCGAGAAAAGGCAAAAAAACATTTCTCAAAATGTGTAATAAAAAATATTTATTAATAATACAAATAACTTTAAATACATTTTTCATGTTAATTTTACAAACACTGTGAAATCTCATTATGCCGAAAATTAACAACTGTTCAAAAGGAAAAATGAACCAAAATATATATATATATTTTTTTTTATTATTAATTATTATTTAATAAATAATATACTGTACTACAGTATATGTGTGAAATAGCATTGTAGCTAATTAATAGTGTGAACAACACAATAACAACTTTGATTTTGAAAAAATAAATTATAAGGAGAAAAAATGAAGTGTGTGTGTGTGTGTGTGTGTGTGTGTGTGGGTGTGTGTGTGCGTGTGTGTGTGTGCACGCAAAATGTATTAAAGTTACAAAGTGTTGTTGTACAAAACATAAGTGACGAGTGTAATTCTAGACAAAAACAATTTTAAAATACAGGTTTTGTGACCAGGAAAGACAAGATTGAATTTTACCTACCCAATTTCATCGGCGGAATCGTACTCAGACATTCTGAATGAACTGTCCATAATGGAAAAAGAATTACAAATCACAAAAAGACTACAATACATAAAAAGCAGATTAATCCTAATTTCAATTTAGAGCTGGACTAAATCTCCCCTGCACAGTGAGATTATTGGATTCACTTACGTTGAGAATGTTCTTCAGCTTATTGTCAAAAAGGAAATGTTCCTTTTTAACATTTAGTATCAGGATTTATAGTGTCAAAAAGGAAAGTGAAAACATGAGATTTTACAACACAAGATATAAAACAATCTCAGGGAAAACCCACCATGTTCCCTGTGTCAGAGGTTTGTACAGACAGGAACACCAAACCTTTGGTCTTAAATAACTTGGGGTATTTTTTTAGTGAATATGAGAAGTGCTGTAAGACCCCTTTGAGACCCCAAGAGAGGTTCAGGGTCTTGGTTTGAAGTTTGCATGTTCTCACATGCTTGTGTGGGTTTTCTACGGGTCTCAAGTTTCCTCCAACAATGTATATATATATATATATATATATATATATATATATATATATATATATATATATATATATATATATATATATATATCTTTTGTTCTGCCTTTGGTGAGTAAACCACCAGATCTGACTGTCAAGTTTGCACTGGAATGGGGATCTCTGGCACTGCTCCGGAATAGTTTTGGCCTTGCCTCTTAGAGAGAACCTTCTCTGTCTCCTGGAGAGGTAAAGTGTCTGACCCAATGCCACTGTCTACTGGTGTTCCCCAAGGTTCAGTGCTTGAGCCTCTACTCTTCTCTATCTACTATCTCAGGTATGGCCATCAACAAACCATGGCTTCTCTCACCACCATGAACGCTTCTGTTCATGCTCTGTTCATATTCTTTTTATATAGCTGTGTCAAATATAATTCAAGTCAGTTGATTTTGGTCACGCTGATGGTGGTGGTGGGTCACATGACTGGTGAATATGGTCACTTTAAGTTAATAATGAACGAAAACATACTATAGTAATAGTCAAGCTTGAACAAGGAAACTGATTTATTTTCAATTGGAACACCCCATGAAAACTGATTACTGACCCAGATGAATTTATTTTATACATGCCTATAATGAAATAAAATAAAATCACAAAAACGTATCCCAAACCAGCCAGAATCAGAAACCAAAAGAACAATGTTAACTCATAAGCCTAATAACTATCATTACAAAATTATCTTTGCCTGGCTCTCGCTTGAGAAACATGATAGTGAGCGAGAGTGGCAAAAGAAAGAGAAAACCGAACGAGAAGTGGCAACAGTCTTATTAGCAATACAATATCTCAAGGTCACACATGCAGATTTGCATCTCTTACATGTTCCAAAATTACCGTACCGTACCTTCTTTCGCTGCTTATTCAGGGCCGGGTCGCGGGAGCAACAGCCTCAGTAAGGAGGCCCAGACTTCCCTCGCCCCAGCTACGTCCTCCAGCTCCTCCGGAAGAATTCCTAAGCGTTCCCTGGCCAGACGGGACACATAGTCTTCTTCAGGTGGGACATGCCCGGAACACCTCAGCAGCAAGGCGTCCGGTGGATCTGGCCCTGCTCGACCCGGAGGAGCAGCGGCTCTACTCCGAGCTCCTCCCGAATGGCCGAGGTCCTCACCCTATCTCTGAGTGAGAGCCCAGCCACCCTGTGGAGGAAGCTCATTTCCGCCGCTTGTATTCGGGATTTCGTTCTTTCTGTCACTCAGCATTTTGTAATATCTAAGGTAATGTTTTAGGTCAATTCTGATCTAATCGTGAACAAGACGCAGCAGCTTCATGCGCTGGAGTAATTCTGCTCTCTGACGGTCCATCTGTTTAGCTTCAACACATCAGCTCCATCACGCAGATCCATTGAGTAAGACCTCAACATCACAGAAGGTTTCCTTAGTACAAAGAGCAGAATGACCAAGGGGATGTCAATCTGGTACACGATATGTTTAAATCAAGAGATGGAGGTGTATCAAGATTCCTGGTGTCGAAAACGGCCCAGTTCCTGGCTGCGTTTGCGTTTTCTCCTCTATGTAGTCACATTCAGTTCTTCTGTTTGTCTCTTTTACACAAATCCGAGCTCCACAAAAGTGGCACTAAAGTGGGATCTGCATGTAGACGAGCTTCTTGTACTTGTGGATCTTCCTCTCCACTTTGCTCTCTTGCTTTGAGTGAATTTCAACATTCTGGCTCTGCGTAGTAGAACATTAAAGCTTTTAAATACGCTGTTGTTGGTGGTATTTTAAGAAGTTGGTTTCTCGATTATGTCTCCGTTTGACAGAATTTCATCTTCAGCGCCAAAAATCCTAAAAAAATTTTCGGCTCGTTTTAGGCATCAACATTGACGTAAATTTCAAGAATTTAAACGTCCTGCATGCGTTGTTCTGCAATGTTGGCAATCAATGGCAATAGATCAATCTGAGCGAAACACCCAATAAATTGTACTACACTTCTCTCTTAAAATGTCGTACAAACTCAAACATACAAAGGGGACTTTTTCAAATAATATAATCATATAATGTGTGTTATAATCACATTCTCGCCAGCCAATCAGAGTAAGTGCCTCAGGTGAATGGCACCAAAAGACCCATTCAATCAGACGCAATTCGTTTTTTATTCATTTAAACCTGATATGCTTTACTAATCTATTTTCATAACAGATTAGCAAAAATGAGTGCGAAACAGACAGCGTTAGTGTGGACAATTAGTGTCACGGTTCCCTCTAGAGGCCATAAGGTTAATCGCAAAAAGAAAAAACAAATCTACAAATGAGGTAGATTTGAAAGATACAAGCAAAGACATCTTGTACAAAGGCTGTGAGGAGTGTATTCCCGTAAGTTAATTTTGCATGGTGTTGTTTGTATCGTGTTTGATATTGTCGTTTAATCCTATGCAAATTAGCCGCGATGCAGATGCTAACCATGTGCTAACGATGCTAGCGAAAATTATGGTTTAAATATTTAAAATTATTCCTTGCACATTTGTGAATGCATATTTTCACTGTTACATATACTGTATATATAACTGGAACAAAAACTGCGTATATTGCCACATCTTCAACGCCTCATGGAAAACCCAGAAGTTTAGGCCCTAGTCATCACCTATGGTGAGAGGTTATTTATTTTCGTTTTAATTATGTCTATTAGAAACTCAAGCAAAACCACAAACACATAATTTGGTTTTTAAAGGTACACAAAGACTTTTAATACAAAAGTTCAAAACATGTAAAAAAAAAAATCAGGATTTAAAAAAACATTTGATGATAATGATTACATATAAACGAAACCAAAAGCACAAAGTTAATTTGTGAGGCTCCTAACTATTTATTGCAGATTTATCTTGTCTCGCTCTCTCTCACGTTGACGAGAGAGAGCACAAATCGAGAAAACAGAACGGAAATTGTTTCAATATGAGTGAGGACAATCTCTTAAATATTACAAAACAGCATTTTATTTTAAACCATGGCCTCAGAGGTAAATTCTGATCCGATCTTGCACAAGCCGCAGCAGCTTCATTCGCTGGAGTAATTCTGCTCTTTGACGTTCCATCTCTGTGTCTTCTGCCAGAAGCTTCACCACATCAGCTCCGTCACGCAGATCCATCGAGTAAGACCTCAACATCACAGCAGCTTCCTTTAGTACGAAGATCAGAATGACCATGGGAATGTAGTCGGCCAGACGCTGGTACACGATCTGTTTCAATCAAGAGAAAGATGGAGGTTTTAAAAAAACTCTTGGACTTGACATCAAGTTGAGCTTCTACCTCATAGTAGATGATGAGTTTTTCTGGCGTGAGGTTCCTGGTGTCAAAAACGGCACAGTTCCTGGCTGAGGTTGCGTTTTCTCCTGTATCTAAAGTTACATTCAGTTCCTCCGATTGTCTCTTTTCCACAAATCCAAGCTCCACAATTTTCTGTGTAAAAATGGGATCCTGCGTGTAGACGAGCTTCTCCATGTCGATGTACTCGTGGATCCTCGTCTCCACTTTGCTCTCTTGCTTTGAGTGAATTTCATCAATCTGGCTCTAGTGGAACATTAAAGCGGTTAAAGACGCTCAAGTTGTTGATATTTTAAGAAGAAGTTGGTGTAATTCACCTCGATTATGTGTCTCAGGTTGGGATAATTTGGGAAACTTTGGTCACACAGGAACTGAAACTCCTTCTGAATAATGCCTGAAATTTCAGAAGATCTGCCGTCATATCATGAACTTCTCCTCTCAGCGGTTCTGACGTCACCTCTGATGAATCTCATTGTCTCCAGCGCTGGTTGTTTCAGGTCTTCAACATGTTTCTTCACCATCGACTCGAACGCAGAATAGTCACTGAAGGTCACAAGTTCTCTCCCTCGATGGGCCTCGTCGTACCTTTCCGTCATTGCAGTTACAGACTCCTTAACTATAAAACAAATTAAACTCAATTAGTTGAACAGAAAGGTGAAACCATGGCATTTTAGCCTAGGGTTGCTTGCAGGGATCTTTATCTGGGCCCCACAGCTTTGAGGGTCTGTTTGAAGGTCAAGATGGGATTTTAGGTCCGAGGTTACAATGGAGTTTTGGTTCGAATAAACCATCACATCACGTGACATACATGAGGTTTTGGAGTTTCTCAGGTGTTGTTCCCATTCTGTGAACACTGGTCGGAGGAGAAAGTAGATATTCCCGTTTTCTGATTCTCCTGTTCTACTCAACTCGCTTATCTGGTCACTGAACTCCAGGATTTTCTACATGTACAAAAATTCAAACATAAACCAGTTAACTATTGATATTCAGGAAACCGTGAACATTGATCAGACCTTGCTCAGAAAAGGCCCCATGTCCTCTGGTTCCAGTGGTGGACCATTATCATAAGTCTTCAGCTCAACGTTTGCGTCCGATAAGTTCAGTTGAATTTGATCTCTCAGAGATGGAAGAGAAGACTTTTGAAAAAAAAAAGAAAATAAACGATCGCTCGACTCTTCAGAAACCTTTCAGACTGTCTGCTGGTCTTACCTTTATATGTTCAACCAGTTCTTTAGTGAGTCTGGTGGCCAGACAGGAAGTTGTGGCTCTTTGTTCATCAAGTAGGTAACTAGAAGAACACACAACAAGCTTTGAAATAAACAACAAGGGGCTGAATAATCTGCCAAACGTCTACTGCGAGTCTCTCAAACCTGAAGTGTGGATGGTTTGTGAAGAATTCTCTTTCTCGTCTAGTCGCTTCAGCCAGAGAAAGTTTTTCATTGATGTCGCTCTGACCTCGACATTTGACCATGATGAAGCCCTTTTTCAGAGGAACCACTTTACCCTGCAGAACCTGCAAGACGTCCATCTCTGCTCCTCGGTCCACCAAGTCTGGCTTTGTCAGTATTGCTGAATGAGTTTGTGGGGGATTAAAATTCAATATTTATTTCATAACTGTATTTATACCTCATTTGCACTCTTGGTAAATGCTACCTGCATTTCATTGTTTTGTTCATGTACTTTGAACTTTATATAAAGTTGATTCTAATCTAATCCATTTGCATTTTCACTTTTTACAAATTAATGGCCAGTAATGTACTGACAGTTTGAAGCATTACCCAAAGTTCTCAATCCTTCAGGATCTGCACTCTGAGCCATCTGAAGAGCTTCTGTTGTCGCAATGTCAATATTAGAGGGAACAACAACCAGAATGATGGTTTCTTTCTTGGAAATGAACTGCAGGATCAGCTGTCGAATCTGCAAATGATCAAGGTGAATTTCAAGTTACTTGTTCTCTTCCGTAAGTTAGTTACAACCAACACTGGAGATGACTCCTGAGTGTATATTCTTAAAACTAGCAAGTTTTTACCTGGTCTCCAATGTTCTCCGGCTGGTCTTTCACAGCTACTCGAGTGATTCCAGGCAGATCGATCAGTGTGAGGTCACACACGTCTGGTGATGTAATCTCCAAACTGATGAGCTCATCACAGATCCCAACTCCATCTCCAGCGAGCATGTTCTGTGCTGTGATGGACACGTGTGACAACCACTTGCTCTTTCTGTCTCATCAATGTAGCTGTTTTACCTTTTCTGACGGAACTTTCCACTTGTGTCGGATCGGTGAACGTCTCTTGTGTGTCTTTGTATGAAATCACAGCTTTCCAGTGTCTTCCATTAGTCTGCGTCCTCAGTTTCAGCTCCAGCGGACAGCGAGTAACAATACCTGAAAAGTACAGAAAGGAAGACTTCTTTTACATTTGGAGTTATCAAAACTATTTTTAATTGTCTTTTTTACCCGCCTTGTGTTTGAAATTGCTATGGCATCGTATTATGTACTTTGTTGGCAACTTGTTTCAATATAAATTATTATTTGTGGTTATTATAAATGATCAATCGTGTCATTTATGTTAAATCCTTGAAAATAGCATTTAACTCTGCAATTCTTGAAGTGATTGTGTAAAAGTGGATTGTGTACAATACATGATTAAATAGGAAACTAAATGAATTTCTCTCTTTTTTTTTTTTTCTTAACTTTTTTTTCACATTTTTTAAATAAATAATTGTTTTAGAGTCACTTCTACAAATCAAATTTCTTCCCAAATTGAACAAACCTGTGGTTTTATGTCCCACAAAATTGAGCGCCACTGAACAATTATAAGTTCATTCAAGTTTACTGGATATTGTAATCTGTTTACCTGATGCCAAGTTAAACTCCTGCCACGTTAATAAGCTTAGTCTACAACGCACATTTTTTTTTTTGGATAAATTTGTTTTCACACATTTTCGTTGAATCAAAGTCGAACAGCAGAATCAAGTAAAGAAGTAAGACATTTTATAAATCAAATACAGATAGTATTTATGGATATTAATGGATGTATGGATATTAGTGGATAAAGACAATTTGATTAATTCATTTTATTCATTCATAATTTCATTATTTTATGCTTCTTGTTACTATACTACGTAATAGTATTGCTGCTTTTTTTCAAATACATAGCCTCAAATGCTTAGATTTTGATATGTACATTTAAAAAAAAAGTATAGATACATTTTTGAAAAAAAAATAAAAATAATTATTAATTGATCAAAAAAAAAAGCACATTATGTTTAAAATGAAATTATTAAAACGTATTGATATAAGCATGGTGACTCATGCACAGTGATTTAAGATCACCCCACCATTTATGATCAGCATTTATGATGCCACACGTTATGTTAGCTAGAAATAAATCTGAAACCCTGAGTGTTAACAGTCCAGAGTTTGAGCCACTGCTGTAACGTTCACGTACCACTTCCACGAGGCAGGGAGACCCCTGAAAGAGCCTCCAGAACAGAACTTTTCCCTGAACTCTGGTCTCCCACCACTGCAATGGACGGCAGAGCAAATTCCCTGTCGATGCCGATCCGTCTCATGTAGTCGATCATCTCGATGTAGGGCCGAACCTGATCGTCCCATTGTTCCATTAACATGCCACTGATTTTCTCCAGACTTCTGTGGATCGGAACAGATCAAGACACATTTGTTAGACACAAGTATTATTAAGCATCAAATAGCACTCAACCGATTCAGAATTCTGGACACACTGTAATGCCAAAGGCTCGAGGTAAAAGATGCAACTTCACTCGGCTTTTAAAGCACATATCGGTGTTCAGAACGGAGCGACTAATGTGAAGTGGAAGACTTTTATAACAATATATAATTATAATTATAGATATTCCTCAAAAAACTAATGCCTTAATGCAAAAAAAACATTGTTCAACTAAATAAGAAAAGGTATGAAAAAGTCATAAATATTATTTAAAATTGTGAAACACTGTGAAATCTCATCATGCCGACATTAACGATAAAGGACAGAATAAAAAACCTAAAATAATAATAAAAAACAAAATACAACAGTAATACAATTGAATATAAAATTTAGCATATATTTATATATTTAATATTTATATATTTATTTATATTTACAGTCATTTAGCAGACGCTTTTATCCAAGCGACATACATTTCATTGCAACTTTCACAATTTAACAAATTATTGCTTTCCCTGGGAATCAAACCCATGATCTGGTGTTTCAAACACCAGCGCTAGATAATTATTACTGTGAACAATACACAATAAGAACTTTGTTTTTGAAAAAAAGGCGAAAGCATAAAGAATGTGTGTGTTTGTGTGTATAAGAATTTTGCAAAATGCGGTAAAATGTCATGCAAAAAATAAGTGATGAGTGTAATTCTAGACAAAAAGATGTTTAAAATCAAGTTTTGTGACCAGAAAAGGCAAAATTTAATTTTACTTACCCAATTTCATCGGCGGAATCGTACTCAGACATTTTGAATGAACTGTCCATGATGGAAAAAGGAATTAAAAAAGTAAATTACAAAAAGACAACAATACACAAAAAGCAGATTAATCCTAATTTCAATTTAGAGCTGGACTAAATCTCCAGAGATTATTGGATTCACTTACATTGAGGATGTTCTTCAGCTTATTGTCAAAAAGGAAATGTTCCTTTTCAACATTTAGGATCAGTATTTATAATGTCAAAAATGGAAAGTGAAAATATAGACGAACAAATAGATTTTACAACACAGGATATGAAACCATCTCAGGGAAAACCCACAGTGTTCTCCACGTCAGAGGTTTGTACAGACAGGAACACCAAACCTTTGGTCTTAAATAACTTGGGGTATTTTTTAGTGAATATGAGAAGTGCTGTAAGACCCCTTTGAGACCCCAAGAGAGGTTCAGGGTCTTTCTTTGAAGTTTGCATGTTCTCCCTGTGCGTTCGAGGGTTTCCTCCGGGTCTCCAGTTTCATCCCACTGTCCAGAAACATGCAGCAGAATTGAAGTCAATTATTCGTAGATGTGAGTGAGAGTGTGAATGCGTGTGTCCTGCTCTGTGATTGGCCACCAATCCCAGGTGTTTCCCGCCTTCAGGCACAGATTGGCGCTGTGGCCCAGAAATGGAAGAGCTATTTGGAGAATAGATGGATAATTCGTTTTGAACACATGGGACACAATTTACATATAAATAAAGTACTGTATATGGAATATTTTTGGTACATTTTCTTTCCCAAACACTATTAAAATAGATTTTTATAACTAATCAGCTTTACCAGTGATGTGTTGCTTTATTATTATTATTATTATTATTATTATTATTATTATTATTATTATTATTATTATTATTATCATTATCTAATCTTAATGAGATTAGTTTAGGTAGTTTACTAGCTTTGGTCTACAGAATCATCCGCTATGTTAATATTTATATTTTGTATAATGTAATACAAAAAAATGCTGGATTATTAAATATAAAAAATAATAATCCAGCAGACTTAAATATACTATTAAACTTCACTTTAAGAGTTAAATGACTCACTGTGACTTGCAGGTTTGGACACGTAAACAAGAAACTGTAAATCCGAAAGTGAAACCAGATTGTATTGTGTGAAATATGATTTTACTAGCTGCTGTAAGATAATGGGGGATTTGGTGATGTGATAAACATGAGCAAACTTTTCCACTCACACATCTCGACTACATCGGTTTCTCTTTACATCTCAATGGCTATAAGCAGAAAGATCTAAATAGTTTTAAACTGTGTTCACGTCACGTTGATTGAAGTGTTGATTCTCATGGCAATCTTGACTGATGCAATACAAGTCGCTTCTGCAAAATGCGAAATTTCCGTCATTGCGCTATTGTTGTTTCTGCTGGGGTTCCTTCATATCGAGTTAGTTCTTCAAAGCAAGATCAGATTTATGTGAAATTGTCAGAATTGATCAGAAATGAGCCGTTGTACGAGGACGAAGAGGTTTGCTGTTATTCTGGATTGCGGTGTGGACGTTCTGAACTTTATAAATGTGAATTGGCGAGATGTTAAAATCATCTATGGTGCCCATGGAATCTGAAAGTGAAACCTCAGTGAACTTCTCTGACCTCAGTGTAAAGTAAACGGATGCTTTGATAGAGCTTGGTGGAATCTGGGGATTAAATAAATGTAATTTGTCCATTTGACTCAGAAATAGAAAAGCAGGTTAGCAAACAGATATGCGTATGTGCTTAAAATAAACTAAATTAGTCAACTTTGAGAAGAATCAATTCATCCATTCATAATCTAGGGGCCAAATTTGACTTGACAGTGAATTTCATGTGTACGTTAAAACCTCTATTAGAAGGCCATGGTGTTCTATTTCTCAACTCTTCTGACATGGTGGTCTTTTTCGAGGTTTTACGGTAAGTAAATAAGTTTCTGTCATTTACAACTAACTAGTTGCCGAAACATGACAAAGGAAAAATCGACAATTAGCACTCACCCTGAAAAGATGTGAACTCATTTTCAGCAGTTGTTTTTCAGAAGCCAGTGTGGTTAGACATTTGTCACATGATTCTCAGCAGGATGAAGAAGAGGGTCTGTGGTGTGAGAACGTAAGCCACTTTTTGTTCTTCCTTTCGCAAATTTACAAAGTTTACCGGTGTGAGATCAGCATTAAAGTCTGGTCTAGATTTTTCAATCAAATTGTTCTTCAGAGAAACTGAAATTTAAACTAAACCGAGAAGATTTGGTCAGACTGTGGTCTTCACATCTTCACTCGGCTCATCGCTAGAGCTCCACATCCTCACCTATGAATCTTCATTTCCCATAAACCATAAGTTCCAAACACGATAAACAACACGATTCACAACTGAAACATTTTACTTCTGTATTAAAAACCTTAACGTTCATTTCCAAAGATTAGACTGAACGAAATTACCATAGTGGTAGGAAGCTTGACATGCCACCAAAAGGTCACAGGTTTGAATCCTGAAGTTTTAGAGCAAGAGTTCAAGTTCTGAGCATTTGTAGGGCGCTTTTCACAGTTTTAACTGTCTCCAAGCGCACAAGACATCGCACCTGATCTGCTGTTTGGGGGTCAATACATAAAAATGACCTTGAGTGGTAATAAATCTACAGAAAACCTAGTAGAAAGTGTCTTATACCTCTGGCGAGGTGTCAAAAACCACTTTATACAAGTTATAGTCTACTTCTGTTACATAGAACTGTAAAACATATAAATACTGTAGGCCTGCGTGCAGATTAAATTTAGAATTATATTTCTGGTAGAATTCATAATTAATAATCTGGCATTTTTGTGATTATAATTAAGATGCTAAGACACATGTCACAATACATTTTCAACACAACATTTTTCCATTTCTCTTTTCTAGAAAATCTATAACATTGTGCCAGTTTATTTATTTTGGCACTATTCTCTTGGTAATCCACATTTCGACACATTTCCATGTTTCTGACAGTTTCTGCCGCTGAAGGCATCATCAACCTGTTTCCGCTGAGACGATAAATACCGATATACCTTACACACATTCTTTTAAATCTGTATATTCTAACCATTAATTAAATGCACGATGCTACAAAAAGCACATTTTTCACAAATATTTATCCATAATAAATTACACACCGTGCACATATGAAGGAGATTAAAGTCCAAGTCAGGTGCAGATCTTTACAAGCTAAAAGTCTTTAAGGAAAATAAAAGTTAGTGCACGTTGATACGACCGTTATACTAAAGACACGTACGATGCTGACTTGGCACGGACATTTTAGTGAGTATTGGAAGTTTTTGCTGAGGAAATTATTCTTTCGTTATATACATACACATGAGCGCACATATAAGTGTATGTGCACATGCTTTAATCCATGTATATGACAAATTAAAAAAAAAATCCATACATTTTTGTACATTACCAATGAACCTTTTCGAACGAGTCAGTTAACGTCAATAGGCCCCGGGGCCCGACACGGATTCGTCCTGATTTTTTTTTGTCACAAAAGAACACAAGCTACAGTTTTATCAATATTTCAGTGCTATTGTTAGACTGTTTGAAATATCTCAGTAAAAATATAAATGGCTAATAGTATAGTATACAGTAGTAAACAACTAAAATTGCTTTGTGCTGCACAATTAAAAACAATTTTTTTATTGTAATGGCAATTAAGCAGCTTTTATACTGTTACAATTACAGTACACATTTTCTAATTTACTGGCTGCCTCCATTTTGTTTGTAAAAATTTGTTATTTTTGTTGCAATACAATATGTTAAACTATATACGTACGTAAATATATTTAGCGATATAAAATATTTTACCAACTATAGTTCTGCGATCGAGTTATTAATATACGTATTATAATACTTCTGTGCTGCTGAAAGACACTAAATGAAATGGCCAGTCTGATGTTTCCGTCATTTATTACATGGCACATCAAGCGTTTCCGAAATCTAAAAAGAACAACTGAAAGTGTGTGTTTGTGATGAATACAAACATATCTCAACAGTCCATGATGGATTGATTTATAATATACAGACAGAAATATAATAGAAGTCCACTAGTGCCAACACCCTGTTTCTCTGAAGGGTTTAGAAGACTTCAGATTTTCTCTATCACCCTTTCCAGTAAGTAAATCAGTCGATCTTTGTATTTGTCTGGAGGACAGACGAGTCCGTTACACCCCGAGCTGCTCATCCCACGCTCCAACAATCTCCGTTCCCTTTCAAACGTCGCTCTGTCTCGAGCCAGATCTTCCCTCTCTTTCTCCAGTCGGGTTCTGTCCATTTCCACCGCAGCTCTGTCTCTGACCACAGCCGCTTTGTCTTTCTCCACCAGGCTTCTGTCTCTCTGCAGGGCGGCTCGTTCTCTATCCACCAGGGCTCTCTCACGCCCCAGAAGAGCTTTCTCTCGGTCCAGGCCTCCGATCTCCTTCTCCAACAGTTGTCTGTCTCGGTGGAGTTTGGTCTTCAACACGTCTAGAGAATGGCTCTGTGTGGACGCTTGTTTGGCTTTTTTAACGCTGCGAGTTTTGACCTGATCCGTCGCGGGTGACACCGTCCGTTCCTCTTCCAGAAACTCCAACAGTTCTCCTTCCACTTTGACCTGGCACAGCTTTTTGCCGGGTTGAGCTGTGCTGTTGTGTCCGTCTTCTGAGGTGGTCACCTGGTGGACAATCCTGTCGTCAAAGTCTTCACCCAGAGCGTCGTCCATCAGGTTGAACCATTTCCAGCACGTGGGGTTTTTCTCCATGCCGGCAGGAGGAAACTTTGCATCCTTTGAAGAGTTGAAACAGACAATTAAACCCTGGGAATATCAGTAGAGATCACAAAAACTCTTTGATGAAAACTCTTTGATTTTTTTACTGTACTGCTGATGCAACAAGGAAATTTCCCCCATTGTGAAACAAAAAAAGGACTTTCTTATCTTATCTGTCTTATCTTAAATTGTCTGATTTATATTTATAGGCCAACCTTATATCTTGCTTTCAGGTTTTCCCACTTTTTGGCCATCTGTTCAGTGGTCATCTTGTCCTCCAGACCCATTTCTCTAATAATTGCACTGTAAAAAAGGAACAAATGTTTATATTGAATGTGTATGTGTGTGTGTGTGTGTGTGTGGTGTACAGTATATCTTAAATACATAAATCCATATATAAATAAATGTAGATTTATTTAAATGTGAATATTTATAATTATTAATATTTAAAACGTATATAATTAGAGACTCTTACCTCCAACCTGTTTTGGAAGAATTTTTCCTCCCGTCAAAAAGCCCCGAGTTGCTTGATCGCAGATGTATGAGTTTTTTAATGTCTTCATCCGACACTAAAGAAGAAAAACACTAGGTTATTGCTCTTCGTGATCAGAACAACCACTGCATCCAAAGTGTTAAAATGACTTACTTTTATAGACGAGTTTAGAGCCGCTCGATGATGAATCCATATTTGATTTAACTCCGTAAAATAGATTTCTAGGGCCCTTAATAGTGCAAGTGTGCAGCGTGCTTCTCGTCACATTACCTCCCAGTCAAAATGGCCCCGTTCGAACAACGCCTAGATAGGCTCACTACAAAGTAACCTTGCCTCGAAAACGCGAATGCGCGACATCAAATGGCGTTTGAAATGTATATCGGAGTCTTTACAAAGAAAGACTTACGAGAAAAGAAAATATATTTGAAAAAAATTATCTTAAACCATTAACCGACTGATTTTAGAAGAGTTACTCGCCAGGCTGCAAAAAGTCCACATGATGGTAATTTGCATGAATTGGGGCGGGGCGGTGATTAATAAAATAAAAGTCATTTATTTGTTAATAAATATTTTGTTGTGATCGTACGTTTGAATAAACATTGTTATTGGATTCTTTTTTCAAATCGCATACGTATTTGTACATTCCTGTTCAGAATCGCAAACTGTTTGCAGTAATAATCGGGAGCACGCGTTATTGGTCGATACTACACACGAGGTGAAACGTAACAGCAGTCACCTGACAAATACATCACGTGACTCTTGATACTTATCTCGTCGCTTTAACCACGTACATCGCCTGTATTTATTAAAAATCACAGTAGTTGGGCTAAAACGAGGTGTTCTCAGCGTGTAAAATGTCAATTTAAAAGATTAACGCTAGACAGTGTAAACAACGATTTATAGAAAATAAACTTTTGTGACAATCCAGTGTTAAAACCAGTGCTGTTTATCACGTGACACAACTTTGCATTAGGTAAAACTTCATCGTTGGATTTAAACTTCACCGTCCAATGCTTCTTAATCCAAACTGCCGTAAACACAAAGTGATTAACGTGAATTAATCAGCACTCAAATCAGATCTTCATGCAGAAGGTTTGAAAGAGAGAAAAGGCTTTGCATGAGTTGATGTGGAGGTCAGCTTAAAATATTGCATCATAATATGCTATTAGTATTTAAATCCTCCGTCTTTTTCAGGTTGATCTTTGTCGTGGCAGCACCGATGCATTTCTTCGTCAGTGTCATCAGTCAGTAGGGTCATCTTCAAGGTTCTTCCGTGTCCTTTGTTGTCCGCTGTGGAGCAAAGGGGCTAATCTCAGTGCATATGTCCTTAAAAGCACCGATGCTGTTTTCTTCTTAAATTATTAAGCTTCTTTTGTGGATTTAAACCATTGAGAGAAGATTAGCGAGGTTATTTTGTGACGGTGTGGTGCAAGTGTGAAGTTGATTCTGGGTTTGTGTCTTTCATGTTTGATTCATGTGAAAGATGCTCTTGGCTCAAACAAGCCGCTGAAGCAATCCAGCTTTAGTTCTTCAATCTATCCACCAATCAAACTCTCGTGTGGATCAGATGACAAAGCTCGGCCCTTGTCGCAAAATAATTCAGTGTAAACATCTAATTCCGCATTCGGTTTTGATCCAGGATGACCTAGATGTTTCTAATTGCTTCGTTATATTTTTAGAATTATATTAAGAAAAGGCCCATTTGTGCTTGGTCTTCAACAATGCGTTCGGCTTTCAGGCTTTCTGTTGAGCTGAGATTTCTTTTTTTGGCATTGTAATTTCCCTCAATGTGAATCTGTGTCTCTCTAATCCTGGTTCTTGTGTATGGGGGGGTCGAAGAGGGGGTTGTATCTGTAATCTTGCTATGTCTGTGTGGAACTGTGTTGGTAATCCCGCTCTGTGTGTGCGCGCCCGAATGTGTGTCTTCAATGTAATCCTATGACAGAGAGCATTTGTGCACGTGAATGGCTGTGGACAGTGGGGCGCATATGCCTTGTGCGCTCAGCATCATTTTACGCCGTCTGGCCACACAAGCACACGCACACACATCCAGCTCCACGTGTGGGGGAGTTTGACATCACTGAGCGTCACAGCCGTGGCGAGGTCGGTACAGTGGGCGGAGCTTCATTCTGCAACGATTTTTGATTTGATCTATAACTTTCCAGCCGGCATGACAAAGTGGATTGTCTTTAATGATTCGTTCTGGGCTGAAAGAGAAGAGCTGTTCCAATTACCAGTTGTTGCCCGTTCCACCAATCCAGACCAATTCTGTACACATATTTTTCATTGTTTATTATATGTCAAATCGTATAATTGTGAATTGATTGTGTTGTTTGCAATAAACACACACATGCTAAAAATTAGAACATACATACACTTATTCTAGGTTTAGATTTAACTCTCCTTGTTTTTATATTTAGTATCAAACACACACACACACACACACACACACACACGCCTACAATAATCTGCCACAATTAGTCAACACTTCAATAATTGATACACTTCAACATATATATCCAACATATTGCCAAACACACGCATAAACACGCGCACATACACACACAGCACACTGAACACATATTGAGACACAACAAGAACACACACACGCAATCCTATACAACATTATAAATCATAATAAACAAACATTCACCCCATTTAAGGATACATTTAACACGCACAGAATACACACACACGGTAACACAAAAAACATAACATATAAACAGCAAAAATACAAAACGACGCTGTAAAGTTACTGTACAAATAAAGTTTTGATATCCATCAATCAGAATGCTAGAAGTTCAGTTCAAACCATTTGTAGTAAGTGACAATGCTAATTTCTGTGGAGTGAGCAAGCCCAAGTGTGACAAAGGCCAGGAAACATTCCCAGTGGCGGAAACCTCAATCGGTTTTAAACCAGAGGTGGATAAAGGTGACAGGTGGGAGTTGAAACATTAAAGATGGTGGTGTGGGGTTGATGCTCAACTCTTAGATTTGGAGTGGCGGGGTTTAGTCATGGATCCTGCGTCGCGATACGCTGCGGCCGAGCGGATAGGCAACACTATTTATAGCTAATCCTGTTTAAAAGAGGTCGTGCTCTCTACCGTCCCTGAGACGGAGCAATAGAGTCAAACGCTCGCGTGCCAGCGTATGAGAAGCAACACAGGAGCCCAGCGAGTCCTTTCAGACAAACAACATTATGGTTCTTTAAGCTTAGAGACAAAGGTTAATGCAGATAAAGTTCATATAGGTTAAGATTATTCATAATATATATCTATTTTGGCCAGCAGAGTTGGTGCATTGCACTGCTGTGGGATTTGTGCGGTAAATGTAGCGTTTTCAGTAGATTAAAATTTAATATACTTGCTGATCTGTCTTTAAACCAGTTCTTTTGAAATTATGATTTAGCGATCTTAAACGTAACGGGACTGTTTGGTCTGGTTATTCTGGCCCTGCACAAAGCTTGTGAGGTTGCACGCCACGCGGGCTATTCTCAAGGATATGTCCATGTTTGTGCCAACATTTATCATGTCTTTGTGTGCCTAAGAAGATTTTGAGATTATGCTGTTGTGATAAACTAAAACATGAACTTTGATGTTGGCCGAGTTTGTTTTTAAAATGAGCAACGCGATTCATCATCCCGTGGTGTTCTCGCGTACTATTATGCAATCGTGTTCATTAAGCGTCTTGCCTAAATGATCCGCACGACCAAATCTATGCTTCTAATACAAGATTGAGTCAATTTAATCTTATATTGGATGCGCGTGGATGTTGTGCTAAAGCCCCTCAATAAGATAATAATTTGCAAATCTCTGCTGTGTGCGGCCATCCTCTTTTTGCAAATGAAACCCAGCAGCTGCATCCCTGCCCGTGGCTAGAGGTCTCAGAGCTGGTTGCTGGAGATGACAGCTGTTTTAACAAGGCGTGACACCTGTACCTGGACCAGCTTCTGACCAATGGCAGGCCGAGTTAAATCCCAAGCCCTGCCTGTGACGTAAATGCCCCACCCACTACAACGCTGGAGGCGGGTCTTCACGGATCGAGTTGTGGATCAGCGGCGCGAGACCACCGAAATCAAGCGGATCCGATGCACGCCAGTTCAAAGTGAGTACAAGTCGTGTTAATATTCATCCATGGATAAAGATTAATTTATTCCCTTGGAAGCTAGAGTAGAGATCAATTGAATTAATTGCTCGTTTAGATTACATTTTATTTATCCATATACAGAACGCGTGCACTTTGAATCGTGTGCGCACTTTTAAAAAAGTTGTTTCAAATGTATCAACATTGAATATTAAGTTTATTGTTGAAGGTTTACTCATGCGTTGCCGTGTGCCTGGTTTGCATGGTTGTTTAGTGAAAAATGCTGAGCGATTTCGGGCTTTAACAAAAATACGGTGATGTGCTTGAGAGAGATCCATCACCGGTTTTAAATATTTCCAGTCGTTTATTTGAGAGAAACGTTTTTCACAAAACAATTGTTTTCTAATGATTAATTGATTATATCTCGCACAACTTCACTCACGCACGCACCACGCGCGCAACGTTGTATAGTTTTATCAGCACGTGCTAGTCGGGCAGCGATTATTAGTGATGAATAATTTCACGGGCGATAATGTTGAAGCAGGTGTATTATGTTGTCAACCATTGGATTATACAGCTTGTGTTTTAGCTTTATTGTATTGTTTTTTTTTGTTTGTTGTATAATGTTCTGTGGTGCATGAAGGTTAACTCAGAAAACTCTTATGTCTCTTTTATTAAAAAACGCATTAATATTTAAATGCGTTTACGTGTAGGATAAACGTAAAACATGTTTTTTAATAGCAATATAGCAATATTAGAAACTTACAGCGGATATGTGACTGTAAGCACATCAATGCTAAAGTGTGTCAAGCTAATATTGTTCAGTTTCCATTAGGAAATCAATTTAAATGACACATTTTGATGATCGATAATCAACGGACTTAAAAGATTGATGTAAATCGATTTGTGTCACTTGTGTAAATCTATTCAAAACTCTGTAAAGTAAGTTTAGAGTCATGTTATTGGATTAAACAACACTTTCCATTAACCTTTTTCAAAATATAATGTATTTTAAATGCTTATGGGATAAATGCATTTATCACTTGCACTCTTAAAAGTAGAAAAGTGCCTCTGAAGACTGAAAACTAAGCAGAGTGAAGTGAAAGTTGTCTCCAGATGGCGATATGGTTTTCTTTATTTAGACCGTAATAAACGATCTCCTCACTCCACCATCACCACAACGCAACACAACAGGAGGAGCTCATTCGAAAACATTTCTCCATTTAGATTATTTTCACAGTTTGTTTTTTGTAAGTTTATTTGGCGTCCTTCCACATTATATTCTGTTAAAAAGTGCTATAATTTAAACTTGTAATCTTATTTATCAGACACATTCAAACTGCTACTTACCATCGACAAATAGGTAAATGTGATTGTGCTGGAGAGTCCATCTTCTCGGCCGAAGCCGTTGCCGTGTTTCACTACTGCCACAGATTGACTAATTAGATTAAGCTAGAAGCTTTCGCGAGATAATCATTCAGCAAGCTTTTTCCTCTAATGGCGACGGTGTGCCACAAGTTTCTTCACTCAAGGTCAAAGACATTTTGGAATTGATTGATAATGTCTGGAATTCGAGTCTCGTCGATGTGATTTTGTGTGACTTCGTTGTTCCAGAAAGTGGCTTTGCTACGTTGGTCTCCCGCTAGGCATTAGCGGAATGGATTTGCCCAGATCTGTGAGTACTTTCCAATGTGTGGCTGGGAATTTTAGCGTCTTTTCAATAATCTGGGATCTTTTGAATGGAGTGAAAGAATTGGGAGATGCTTTTAATTGCCTCGCGATGGGTTTTTAGGCCGAGAGAGTCTCACGAATTGTCTTTGAAGGAACGTTAAATGTTTATTTGAATGAACAACACTAGCATTTGGTGTTTCAGACCAGATCTACACAGAATAAGTCCAGATCAGGTCTAATCAGAAGTTTGCTTTCCAGGAGACGTGGTGTCTGTCGCTTTTCCATGTTTTTTTCAACAGTCGAGCTGCTCGGTTTTATAACACGGCTAATTTTAGCAGACCGTTACTTAAGAAGATGTATTAGATCTTCCGGGTTTTGTTCACCTTACAGTTTTACAATCTAAACAGACAGAAGATAATAAAAGGACAACTGAATCAGACCTGGGCATTGCTGGACACTCTTCAATTGATTTCTAACGGCCTTTGTGAAGTTATTTGGAAATTACAAAATAGCATTTTGTTTACAATGCTTCACTATTAATTGCTTAACAAAACAGTTAATATTGTTAAAGTTGAATTCAGTTTTTGGCTCTCAACAATATATTTACCTGTATTTTTTTTCATATAGCTGGGGAGAATATTTGTCTTCTCTAAACAATAACATGCAGTTGTTTTTGATGTACTGTGTCATTTCTGCTGCCCTTTGTGACTATTCAAGAATATTTACACCATTAACAAATGTGTTTAATCGTTGACAAAAATGAAGTGATTCAACTGACTGTTCTAATGCTAATGTCCGTTTTCACTGCATGTAAAAGTGTATGTGACATTAAATGTGATTTATGCTAATGCTAGCTCCTATGCAATGCTACCTTTGTCCAATTTCTATGTAGTGTTGACAAGAAATGATGAAAGAAATCATCTGAGATTCTAGCTCCAATTGTGAAGTTTTCTGCTATGCTAATGCTAACACATCTACAATGCTAACCATGTCCAATTTTATTGTTTTGCTGATATTGTATTGCTGACAAAAAAGATAATGTAATTTATCTGAAATGCTATGTCCTATTATGGAATTTAGCAACTATGCTAATTCTAGCTTCTCTACAATGTTAACCATGTTCACTTTCTTTGTATTGTTGACAAGAAAGGATAAAGTTATCTCACTGAGATTCTAACTTCAATTACGCAATGAGCTATCGTGCTAATGCTAACATTACACAATGCTAACCTCATCCAGTTCTGTTATCCAGCTGTGATGCTTACTCCAATTGTGTTGTTTTCTACTTTGATTAATGTCAGCTGCTCTACAATGCTAACCTTGTCCAGTTTCTATGCATGTTTGACACAAATGTATAAAATAACCCATCTGACATGCTAACTCCTATCATGGAGTTTTCTACGGTGCTAGTGCTAATTTCATTGTATGCTTTTTGTACAAAGACAATGAAGGAGATTCTATTGAATTCACTATAAATGCCCTCTAATTTGTGTTGCAGTTTGGTGTGTAGATCTGACAATTTGACCTTCAGAGACCAATCGAAGATGAGAGACAATAGCGTGGGAAATTGCGTGGAAATGGCGTTTCAAATCCTCCTGGTCTGTGGGACGGAAAGAAGCTTCCAGCGGCCCTGAGGAGGAACGTCTGGACACAGTCAGCCCGGGAGATCCTTCTCCACTGTTTTAGGTGTGTTTACGTAAGAACATGGCCAGAAACTCCTTCCGTGGGTCCAAGTACAAGCCAGAAGCCAACCATGATGGAGATTTTGGCTGTACGATCAAAGAACTGCGCTCTCTCATGGAACTCAGAGGCTCGGATGGAGTACAGAGAATTCAGGAATGCTACGATGACGTCCATGGACTCTGCTCCAGGTTAAAATCTTCACCGGTGGATGGTAAGTTGAACATGTCATGGTTCAAAATTCTAAATTGTAAGGAACAATTTTCTAATGGCACTGTTCTTGACATTGAGCTTTGAGTAGCGTGAGGTTACAGGTAAATAATGCTAATTCTGACTTTGCGTTAGCATTTTTTGATGCTAATGGTTTTTTGTGAACTAAAATGTTGCACATTAAAGTCTCACAGAGACAGATAACTTTTGGACATTTACAGTAGGAGTCTTTTATTTGTGTATTCCAATGTTCGCTAAATGTTTTAGCTAAGTATTAAATTATCCTAGCATTGTTAGCGTTGTAGCAATTGTTTGTGGAGCAATCTATCTATCTCTCTATCATCCATCTATCCATCCATCCATCCATCCATCCATCCATCCATGTCGTTTTTCCTTACCCAGCAGCTGTGACAGATGTTTAGTTTACGGAATGTCCAACATAGTTTTTAATAACGTTGAAACGCGTGTTGTTTTGAACATATTACGGGTTTTTAACCAATTTTTGAAAGGTTGTTTATAATATTTTCTCATTCTGTTGTACATAAAGCATGCTTTCAGCAAGTCTGCTGTATAGCTTTGATCATATTTCATTTCCCCCGCAACCTCAACATTTTCGTATAGATATTTTGTTTGACAACAGAGGTAGCAGATTAGAAAAGCTTCCGAGGGCAGATTACGGAATGACGTGGATTAGTTTGACCATTTTTACCATTTTATTTTTTCCAGTTGTGCATGAACAAGACACTGGTTTTGGACTTTCCAAGGTTCATTCTGGTCACAAAATTAAATAATTTCCACAGAAATGTCTCGTAAACGTACAATCCATCGTCTCCTCAACCGTAGCATTGCGTTCATCTCATGCCTCGTCCGGCGTGGGTTTAGAACGGTTCAATTCAGTTTTTTTCCACCGGTCTCAACCCCAAATTGTTTCCCCAACCCCATGATCAGCTTTTCCTTCAATAATTCCAGCAAAATATGTTTACTCGTGCGGTTCTTGTAAGACATTTAGAGCCTTAACAACAACACAATCTAGATCTGGAGGTTCCGCACCTTGGCGAGTGATTCGCCGCTTTCTTGTCTTTCCTTCGACGACGGTCCGCTTCCGTTTTGGCGGTTGTGTGACAGGTGGGACAATATCAATTTACCTCGTGTAATCCCACTCACCTCGGTGTGCAGCGCTGTAGCTGTGCTTTACGCTAATCTGGCGCGCTGCCCTGGCCAGCAGTGGGTAAAGCCCTGCGAGGGGGCAGACCACAGGCATTTTGTAATTGAGCAAAGGAATGAAGAGAGGGATTATATTATGTTCGTATTTAGCCTGCGCTCTTAGTTTGTGTCGGAAAATCTTCTCTAATATTTTTTTCCGAAATCCCTTTTCCTCTCAAAAATGCGAAATGTTTCAGAATATAATTTCATTTTCATTTGCCAGCGTAATACGTCTCTGGCTTGGCTGCCACGAGATGAGATATCAACAGAAGTGTTCCCTGCTTTTTATTCTTCTTTATATGACCTACATTCGCTAACATGCTCTGTCTCTCCCTCCATCTGTCTGTCCCTATGTCTGTCTGTGTGTCTCCATCTGTCTGTCCCTATGTCTGTCTGTGTATCTCCATCTGTCTGTCCCTATGTCTGTCTGTGTGTCTCTCCATCTGTCTGTCTGTCCCTTTGTCTGTCTCTCCATCACTCTATCTGTCTGTCTGTCTGTCGTTCCATCTGCCTCTCCATCTGTCTGTCTGTCTGGCCCTATGTCTGTCTGTCTGTCTCTTCATCTCTCTGTCTGTCCCTTTGTCTGTCTCTCCATCTCTCTACCCCTCTGTCTGTTCCTGCATCTGTCTGTTTGTCTCTCCATATATCTGTCTGTCTGTCCCTATGTCTATCTGTCTTTCTGTCCATCTATCTTGTCTCTCTCCTTATGTCTATTCATCTATCTGTCTGTTCTTCAATCTGCCCGTCCGTCCATCTCGCTCTCTCTCTTTCAGTCTTTCCATACGTTTATTTTTCTGTCCATGCATCCATCCATCCATCCATACTTCCTCCCAACCCTCTCTCTCTCTCTCTCTCTCTCTCTTTTTCTTAAATATCCATCCGTCCATCCATCTATCAATCATACATTTATTCATTCATCCATCCATCCATCCATCCATCCTTCCAAGTATCTTTCCAACATCTACTGTTTCTGTCTCTCTCATCAGGTCTGTCTCTCCATCCATCCATCCTTCCAACTATCCTCCCAACTCTGTCATCCACTGTTTCTGTCTGTCTCTCTTCAAAGCCGTCACCAAAATAGCATGTCTCTCTTTTCTGCCATCTAGGTTTAAGTGGCCATCCGGATGATATCGCTAGAAGAAAAGAAGAGTTTGGAAAGAATTTTATACCTCCCAAAAAGCCAAAAACATTCCTCCAGTTAGTGTGGGAAGCGTTACAGGATGTGACTCTGATTATTCTGGAAGTAGCGGCGGTGATTTCCCTAGGCCTTTCTTTCTACAGACCTCCTGATGCCGAGAGAGAGCGTACGTATACTGTAAATAATATGCCTCTGCGGCTTTTTACTCCGTGACTCTTTTGAATAACAAACGTGTCCTGAAGGTGAACGCTTTCCATGTGCCTGGGTTTGCGTTTATGACCCCTTTATAGAAGCGTTTATTTAAATATAATAAAAGTTGTATAACTAAATGTATAATTATTTGTAGTATATGTATTTGGAACAAAAAGGTTGTTAGAATTCTATGTTTGTCTATCAATTAGGTAAGGCTCACAAATGACAATTCAAAGAAATCAGTCATGACTGTTAATTTATAATTCTGTTCAACAGTGTGCCTACCTATCTGTCTTTCTACCCAATTCTATCTATCTACCTGTGTGACAGTCCAGCTATTTTTTATATATAAAATATACAAAAGGTCTGTCTGTCTAGTCTACCCACCTATCTACCCACCTATCTATCTACCCACCTATCTATCTGTCTGTCTGTCTGTCTTTCTGTCTGTCTGTCTTTCTGTCTATCTATCTATCTATCTATCTATCTATCTATCTATCTATCTATCTATCTATCTATCTATCTATCTATCTATCTATCTATCTAATCTATCTAGCGCTATATGTGTCTGTCTGTTTATTTATTATATCTATTCATCTGTCTGTCTCTATCTGTACGCTTTGAGACAGTTAAAATTATGAAAAGTGCCTTACAATTGCTCAGAACTTAAACTTGAACCTGAACTATATCTATCCGTCTGTCTGTATATCTATCCGTCTGTGTGTCTGTCTATATTTTTCTTTCAATTTGTCTCTCTGTCTGTCTGTTGGTCTATATTTTTCTTTCTATCCCTAAATCTAACTGTCTGTCTTTCTGTCTATCTCTATCAATCTATCTGTTTGTCTGTATCTCATGTTCTGTCTTTCTGTCTGTCTAGCTATTTCTTTCTTTCAACCTGTATTCCTGTCTACATTTTTCTTTCTTTCTATCTATACACCTCTCCGTCTGTCTGTGTGTCACTCTAGCTATTTTTATCTGTCTATTCATCAAGTTGTGTAGTTTAGTAAAATGTGATAGTAAGTGGACAGTAAGTGTGTGTGTGTGTCCAGACTGTGGCCGTGCGGCCGGAGGAGCTGAGGATGAGGGTGATGCTGAGGCGGGCTGGATCGAAGGCGCCGCCATCCTCTTGTCCGTCATTTGTGTGGTTCTTGTCACGGCCTTTAACGACTGGAGCAAAGAGAAGCAGTTTCGTGGTCTGCAGAGCCGCATCGAGCAAGAGCAGAAGTTCACTGTGGTTCGGACCGGTCAAGTCCTGCAAATCCCTGTGTCCGAAATCGTGGTCGGCGACATTGCTCAAGTCAAATATGGTAGGGAGATATTATCAGTTTATATTTCTGTCTGTCTGCCTGTCTATCCATGTGAGTATGTATGTCCATCTCTCTGTAAGTTGTTCGGTATGTCTATCCATCTGTTTGTTTGTTCGTCTGTTAGTTGGTCAGTATGTCTGTTCATTAGAGCTGCACTATTAATCGTTAAAAGATCACGATCTCGATTCTACCCCTCAGCGATTCTGAATTAAGTCTCTGAATTAACTCTCTGATCTACGACGAGCGGTTTCTGTTAGACCACTCGTCCGCTCACATCGAGCAAAACTGAGCCATGCGCGTTCATTTAAATATTATAAAGGAAAGATGGTCTTGCATTACTTCTGTCGTATTTTGGAGCGCCTCTAGTGACGGCCACCTGCGATTTCGCACATCAGCGGTCATGCTCGCTAATTACCTGCACTAGAACGTTGGATGTGAGTCAGGCGAGTTTAAAAAAAAAAAACAGAAAATTAACAGGGAGATTGTTGGTAAAGTAAGTTTGCTATCAACCCGGACATTTTACTACCTGAAAAAAGATTTTATTCTGAAGTGTGTGTGTTTATAGTGGTTTCAAACCAGAAGATGACACTCATTATTAATTAAAATATTTATTTTTATTAAGATGAATGGGGATTTTTCTTCTTTACAACATTACTTTTACATTATATTTTTCAATCAGTTTTTTCAAATTTAAAGCAAAGAGTAATATGTATTATTATATTGCTGTTTGACATCCTGATTTTCAGGATTCAATATTTAAAATAAAATTAAAATATCCAGAGAGAATTGTGAAAAGAATCATGATCTTTTCCTAAGCAAAAAAAAATGGTGATTCTCCTTTCATCCAGAATTGTGCAGCTCTACTGTCCATCTGTCCATTCATCTGTCTGTCAGTTGGACAATCTGTTTGTCTGTCCATCTGCCTATCTATCCCCCAATCAATTCAATGATCCATCTATCTGTCTGTCTATCCGATTGTCTTGTCTTGCTTATCTATCTTACTGTTGTAGGTATTTCAATCTTACAGGTTGTCTTATATTCTGTTTCTCCATGCACACATACAGTATTTCTGTCTGTGTTTGTTTTTTATCTGTTTGTCTATCCCTCAATTTTTTGGTCAATTTAAATATCTGTCTGTCTATCTATCTGTCTGTCTGTCTGATTTGTCTGTCTGTCTGTCTGTCTGTCTGTCTGTCTATCTATCTATCCAGCTCTGTCTGTCTGTCTGTCTGTCTGTCAATTGTTCTGTCCTTGTCTGTTTATCTAGTCTGTCTGACTGCCTGTTTGATTGTCTATCCATACGTCCATTGATCAATCTATTCTGTTTATCTGTCGCTTTGGTTTTGCTACTGACCGTCGATAGCAACACATCTGTCATGCTAAAAACGTCCTTCCTAAGCATTGTATTATTCTGCACGTTCTGCAGAATAATACAAAACTCAAGTTTAATCCAGCATGATACCGTACAATACCTGGATTTAATCGTTTTGATTAAATCGTTTTGTTTGCCAAGTTTGATCATTTCACCAAGCGCCTCTCTGTGTCGTGGGCATTGGTGGGTAAAGCCCCTCTGTGGGCCTGTTGTGCAAACATCTGTCTGTTGTGCCTCAGACGACACCATCTGCTCTCGGCGCTGTGCTTGCAGGTGACCTGCTTCCTGCTGACGGTGTTCTAATCCAGGGCAACGATCTGAAAATCGACGAGAGCTCCCTCACCGGAGAGTCGGACCACGTCAAGAAGACCTTAGACAAAGACCCCATGCTCCTTTCAGGTGAACGGGCTCATATAGTGCATGACGTACATGCTTGAATGTGGTAATGAAGGTGGTGAAATATTTAACTTTAACAATATTTAACACTGTGTATTTATGGGATAGGTGCATACAGTACATTTATTAAATATTGGAATACATTTTAATGTTTAAACTGTAATTACACACACTATATATGTATACAAACGTGTTGGTATAAACTGTGGGTTACAGTATTTATACTGTACTGTAAACATATATGCACATTTGTATACGTATACATTATGTATGTTTTACAGTATACTGTGTATAGACTGCAATATCTATTGCATTTTTAATATGTATGTATACAAATAAATAAAATGTGTGTATTTTTAGATAGATTATATGAATGCAATAAAGCTGTAAAAAAATGATATCAATACATTCAAGTAATTTATTTAACAATACACTTGAAAATAATGTCTCTGTGTATTTTTGCAAATGTATTCTAAACGAAGTTCTGTAAATTTACAGTTTTATTGCTTTACAGCAAGTTTCCGTCTTTCTTACATGGATATTGTGATATGGTAAACTGATATGATACATATTGCGATATAGTAAAACGAGTATTACTTTGAGTATTGTGCTCTAAAAAATTAGAAAACAGTAATATGCTGTAATTGACCAAATCGGATATGCAATCCTTGTTTAACGGTATTCTATTGGAAACTGCCAGTTAATTATCGCTTTTATTCTTTTTTAGGGAAATGTTTTACATACATTACAATTTTTTCTAAACTACAGTAAAGACTATAAAGCAGTTATTTCCATTTCAATTATCTGTGGAAATTGAAGCATCATTTCTGAACAGCACAAGCTTATAGTCTGGTATTATTACATAAATTTCATGTAATGTTGGGATGAAACATATAAAAACATGATATGTGGTCAAATATTCTTTGGTCTTTGCAGTATACTCACCATACTGTAAATATCTACTGTACATATTTATTTGCTCAGGCACACATGTGATGGAAGGATCCGGAAAAATGCTGGTGATCGCGGTGGGCGTGAACTCTCAGACCGGCATCATCTTCACACTCCTGGGAGGCGGCGGCGATGACGAAGACGACAGCGAGGAGAAAAAAGAGGAGAAGGAGAGGAGGAAAAAGGAGAAGGTGGAGAAAAAGAAGGAGAAGGAACGGAGGAAGAAAGACAAAAAGAAAAGTAGGTTGCCCCTGTAGAAGACCTTCCATTCATCTCACCAGACTCAGACGTTCCTTGTGTTTGAAACGTAAATCACGTGTGTTGTGTTTTCACACTTGTGCGTTGAGTTTGACCAGGACGCTGTAAGATTCCAGACAGTTAAAAATCTCGTTTTCCTACAGACAGAAGGTCCGATGGATCAGATAAAAAGAAAGGTGAGGATCTGCATGCCTTGTGTGAAACTTTGCGTAGAACGTCCATTAGCAATGTGCAGACTAGCCGAGCGTTTTGCTAGCTTGTGGCTTCAGAAGAGTTTCACTCAGCGTGGACTCTTGGCTTTGGCCTTGTTTGCTAAACTGGGACGTCTTGTGAACATATGGTCCAGTCAGTGTTTAAGTGACAGGTGCTCCACACTCTTTCCATGCTGATTAGCGCTAAGAAGATTAGCGATCTTGGTCTTACAGGTTTGCTTTTTCATCTCGTGCACAGAAATACTAGAACAACACGCCTGAAGACTAGCTTCAATCTTGGTTAGAGTTACACCTTTTAATACCGAAAATAACTGCAGCGCCTAGGGGCGGGGCTACAGGGGCGGGGCAACATACATCTCTTTACATACAGTGAACTTAAAATATGAGACATTAAAAATAATTTCTTTAATTGAAATACAGTCAGTCTTTCTCTTTTGGAACTCAACAGTCTTCTCTAACAATAATGTTATTTTAATAGAGTGGCTAAAATATTTGTTATTTTTTTGCAGTAACGACATGTAAAAAGCACATACACAGAATATCTAGTAAAGTTTTTATATAGCCCATTTCTAATTTAAAAATCTAGAGAGTTGCAATTTACCATTTCATTTGACTTACACACGGGCACGATGTTGTATATAGTATTGTTTCATGTAATAAAGTAATAATTACATGTCTGACAACACTTTGCCGACCCGGCCTCCTCACTGGACAGTTAAAAGTTAAAAGACCAATCAAACTAACATTGACGTTGCGCATTACCCAATCAAAAGTATGAAAGGACAATCTCCATTAAATGCGTAAGGGATAATTATTATAATAAGGCATAAACGCAGCTTTAAAAAAAAACAGATTGAAAAGTTTTGTCCTGTGTCGATTAAGAGCCAGACGTGCAATTTCAATCTCAAATACGAGACAATTCCGTATTTCAAGGTGGCAACTTTAATCTTGGGAGAATTTTAAATGAATAAAATAAATAAATAAATGTGGCTCAATGTGTAAATGTACGTTTTAGCCCTTAGCCATATTAGCTTAACTTAGCTTAGCCTAGCTTTAGATAAACGTGAGGTGGATTACATGTTGCGGCATCATTTAGTCATCCATCTCTCAATCCATTCATTCCTCCTTCCATCATCATAATCAAAAAGTGCACATACACACACACACACACACACACACACACACACACACACAAAGCTAGTGTATGTAGTAATATATGTTGTATTGGTTTATACCACATGACATGAATGTGCTTTGTTATTTTCAAACATAGAAAGTAGAGAATACGTTTGAGTGCTTTAATGGTTTCATCTTGGGCTGTTGGTGTAGAGAAGGATGGGGGGACGGTGGAGATGGAGCCCCTCAACAGCGACGAGGGTACAACAGATGAAGAGAAGAAAAGCAAGATACCAAAGAAAGAGAAGTCTGTCCTCCAAGGAAAGCTCACTAAACTCGCTGTACAAATCGGAAAAGCAGGTACATGGTTTAATTATAGGTGCTTTTTGAGTCCATATTCTAAAAAGAAAGTACTAAAGTTATTGTAAAATTGGATACTGTAGGACTTTTACTCAAGTCTTTAATATGATAATTATATTCATTACAATTATATTATATTCAATTATAAAATTATAATATGATAAATACACCAAAAAAGCCCCAAATATTTTAATTTTTAAAATATTTTCATACTTTGAAAACGGATATACTGTATTTGACCCGAACAATTGTATTAAACTTTAATAAATGCATTGGCAGGTCTCTTCATGTCGGCCATCACAGTGCTCATTCTGGTGGTGCTGTTTTTGGTGGACACCTTCTGCATCCAAGGGCTTCCCTGGATCAAGGACTGCACTCCCATCTACATCCAGTTCTTCGTGAAGTTCTTCATCATCGGTGTGACGGTGCTGGTCGTTGCCGTGCCCGAGGGTCTTCCCCTGGCAGTGACCATCTCTTTGGCCTATTCTGTGAAGGTACGTGATGTACTGATGGAGTCTCCCGTCCATGAGGTCCATCGTCTACTATAATCATCTCATGTTCTGCAGAAAATGATGAAGGACAACAACCTGGTGAGACACCTGGACGCTTGCGAGACCATGGGCAACGCCACCGCCATTTGTTCTGATAAAACGGGCACGTTGACCATGAACAGAATGACAGTGGTCCAGGTGTACATTGCTGGCAGACACCATATGAAGGTTCCAGAACCTGATGTCATTCCCGGGAAGATCATGAATCTGCTCATCACAGGCATCAGTGTGAACTGTGCATACACTTCTAAAATCATGGTGAGGAGCCACGCCTCAAACTGTCTGTCTGTCTCTATCTATCTATCTATCAGTCTGTCTGTCTGTCTGTCTGTCTGTCTGTCTGTCTGTCTGTCTGTGTGAGATGGAAACCAAAGTGCACAAAATGAAGCACCAGATAATGAAGGGAAGACAACGATTCATTTATTGTCTAACATTTTCACAAAGACACATGAAAGCTTCTTGTAGAAGAAAGTTTGTTTGAAATTTAACCAAACGATTGTTGAAATGACACAGTTGATTCATTTTCATTCAAATTGACGTAAAGTTCAGATGATGGTTTGTAGCACAGTTGTATACTTTTGTTATTACAATTTTATTTCCCTTTTCTTCATTTCCAGCCTCCTGAAAAAGACGGTGGTCTTCCTCGTCAAGTTGGGAACAAAACAGAATGTGCCTTGTTGGGGTTTTGCCTCGATCTACGAAAAGATTACCAGATTATCCGCAGCGAGTATCCTGAGGAAAAACTCTACAAAGTCTACACGTTTAACTCTGTCCGGAAATCCATGAGCACAGTCATACAAAGTTCTGATGGAGGCTACCGTATGTACAGCAAAGGAGCATCGGAAATACTCTTAAAGAAGTAAGTGTTTTTTTTTTATTTTGTGCCTAAATTATCAGGGGGTTGCTTTTATTTGCGGGGTGCTTGCGTAATTACGGTATATATGTGTGTATATGTAGTTATCAAAAAGTCCAATTTTTCCAGATGTTGTAAGATCCTGACAGCCAGTGGCGACGCCAAAATCTTCAAGCCCATCGATCGGGATGACATGGTGAAAAAAGTGATCGAGCCCATGGCTTCAGAAGGCTTGAGGACCATCTGCCTGGCCTACAGAGACTTCCCGGTTTCCGAAGGCGAGCCTGACTGGGATGATGAAGCTGATATCCTGACAGGACTTACCTGTGTCTGCGTGGTGGGCATTGAAGACCCTGTTCGGCCTGAGGTATTTTTCTGTTCAATGCGAATGTGTTACACTACACGGATTACTGTCGGATATTAAATTGTTGATCGATTAAGTAATGATATCGGTTCTTTGATATTTGATGAGTTGATACATCAGGACTGGATCATTTTAGTCCTAATAAGTGGCTGGTTTGATTAAGCAGATGTGTGTCACAAGGTTTAACACTACTCAGAGTTGTACGCTACAATGTTGAATGATAGATAGAGCTGTGTACTACAAAAGGTTTTTGTTGGGACAAATAAAGGTTTTATTCTTCTTTAACACTACTCAGAGTTGTACGCTACACAGAGTTGAACGCTACTCAGAGTTGAACCCATCTCAAGATTTAACACTTCTTAGAGTCATACGCTATACAGAGTTGAACACTACAGAGAAATTGTACACTATACAAGGTTTAACACTACTCGGAGTCGTGCACTACGCAGAGTTTAACACTACAGAGAAATTGTACACTACACAAGGTTTAACACTACCCAGTGTTGAACACTACACAGAGTTGAACACTACACAGAGTTGAACACTACACAGAGTTGAATGCTACACAGAGCTGAACACTACTCAGAGTGGAACACTACAGAGAGTTGAACACTACACAAGGTTTAACACTACATGGAGTTCAACACTACTCAGAGTTCATCACACCTCAGAGTTGAACACTACACAGAGCAAGATGGATGGATTGATAGACTCTTTTCTTATTCTCTTTCACATTCTTTTCTACTAAGAGGAATTTGGGTGAGGAACTCAGTGAGCAACACTGTAATGAGGTTTATTTCTGTTCTTCGGTTCCATCAAGCGGCAGGCCTGAATACCCAGCGGGCTATTAGCAGAAATCAACTTTATACTTTTCACATTCCTTGAGTAAACACAACCTTCCCATCATCTCTTGCAGAAGCGAGCTGTCATTCTGATGAGTTGTCTTGTGTTTCTCGACTTCATCACAGGTCCCTGATGCTATTAGGAAGTGCCAGCGAGCGGGAATCACCGTGCGCATGGTCACCGGAGACAACATCAACACGGCTCGGGCTATCGCAACCAAGTGTGGCATTCTTCACGTCGGCGATGACTTCCTGTGCCTTGAAGGCAAAGACTTCAACAGGCGAATACGCAACGAACTGGGCGAGGTGGGATTTTATTCATGTTTATGGCCATACAATGCAACAATACCGTATTTTGTGGACTATGAGGTGCACTCAAATCTTTCAGGGGGGGGCTTATAAAGTGTTATGATAATAGTGTTATAAGTGTTATAAGTAGTGATATTAATGTAAGTATATGTGAAAAAAGCTTTGGAAAGGTTTATTAATTGTGCACCTTATAATGTTCAATGTGCCTTATAGTCCGGATAATACGGTAATTGCTGTTTGCCTTTTCAGATCGAGCAAGAGCGGCTTGACAAAGTCTGGCCGAAACTGCGAGTCCTTGCTAGATCTTCTCCAACGGATAAGCACACGCTGGTTAAAGGTAGAGGAGTTGGCCCAGACCTCAATATGCTTAGATGGGAGCTTCTTTGAGTCTGAATTAATACATTTCTATATTTTTAACAGGTATAATCGACAGCACGGTTGTAGAACAAAGGCAAGTAGTTGCCGTCACTGGAGATGGAACCAACGATGGTCCAGCACTGAAAAAGGCTGATGTTGGATTTGCAATGGTAGGACTTTTATTGTTTTGCTATTGATGTTCTTACAACATTGAAGATGCTCATGAGCTTTGGGTTTTTGCTTGATTGGTGGGATATGAAGAGTTTCTCTTTCAAAAAGTCACGTATTTTTCATCATGATCCGTTTCTCCAGGGCATTGCTGGAACCGATGTGGCCAAAGAAGCATCAGACATCATTCTGACGGACGATAACTTCAGTAGCATCGTAAAAGCTGTGATGTGGGGAAGAAACGTGTACGACAGCATCTCCAAGTTTCTCCAGTTTCAGTTGACTGTGAACGTGGTGGCTGTTATTGTGGCTTTTACTGGAGCCTGTATCACGCAGGTCAGTTTGATAATACAGTTCAATATAAATTGTTTTTCTGAAAAATCCATTTTAAAATGTGAAAAATCCGAGATATTATCAATAACTGACAACAGCATAAACCAACAATATAATTTTCCGTCAAAGTGTGAAAACAGGAATTCTATAGAAAGCCTAGGAAAGAAGTGACGACCCTTCAGATTTGTTCATTTTCCAGATGAGCCTGAAATTGTGGAAAAAAAGTTCTGTAACGTTTGGCAAACTTAGTGAAGGGTCACAGAGAAACATTTGAATCAGAAGTCGTCCGCTTCCGAAAAGGAACTTTGCGTTTTTTTTGCCAGGCTTGTAGATGTTTTGTCATCGAAAATTTTCCATTTCAGACATTTTGTGTGCAGAAAAACGTTTAAATTGTTTTCAGACATTTTGTCATCAATAACATTTCACACTTTGCCCAAAACTTCCAGGCATTCTATAGAAATCCTTTATTTCACACATTGTTGATAATATTTATAGTAAAACTGAAATTAACACCAAAACCAATTATGGTGTGTTTCCTGAGCGCAGTATTAAATTGCCCAACTGTTAGTTCAGGGGTGCCCACACTTTTTCGGTTCGCGATCTACTTTTCAAATGATCTAGTCAAAGCGCTCTACCGGCTATATATATATATATATATATATATATATATATATATATATATATATATATATATATATATATATATACACACACAGTTTTAATACTTTGTTACTTTAATAAAGGTATTATTACATTATTTTGTCTTCAACTGTAGATGTTTGCTGTATATTGCCATCACCTCACTTTATATATGGTTTTTAAACGCAGTAAACACACACTTCAGAATAAAATCCTTTTTCAGGTACGAAAATGTCCAGGTTGATAGCAGACTTACTTGACCGTTGTGTTTTCTCACTCATTCTCTCTGTTTATTGTATGTTTTTTTAATCTCGATTAGCGCCCGACTCATAGGTAACAAGCATGTGACCGCTGCTGCGCACGGAACTCCGCCCCGATGCGAGCGCTCACACAGCTCGTCGGAAATTAGAGTTTGACAGAATCGTGTAAATGCTGGATTAAGATTGCGTGTGGGGTAGAATCGGCATCTTTTAAACTCATTTTTATCCGATCTCTAACTCGCAAAGTTGCTAGAGTTTTAAAACTTTTTTTTTCCTCGACTTATTTTTCCCAATGTCATGCGATCTACTCACAATGCCTTGGCACCCCTGTGTTAGTTAATTGATTCCACCTGTGTTCCTTTACATTTACCTGTCTTCTGTAAGAAGGTTCCGTTCATTGTTGCGAATCCTGTATGAATTTGTTGCTTGTTTAGGTTTGCTTTTGCCCCTTTTAGCATTTTGATTTGTTGTGTTTATTAATTTAAATAGTATAAGTCTCTCCAGTTCAGCATCTTTTCAATCCCGGGCAGATTTTTTATACTTACATTTTTGTGTTTTTCCCTTTCAGGACTCTCCGCTTAAAGCCGTACAGATGCTCTGGGTGAATTTAATCATGGATACGTTTGCATCTCTGGCTTTGGCAACGGAGCCTCCTACGGAAGCTTTGCTGCTCAGGAAACCGTACGGTCGTAACAAGCCGCTCATTTCCCGGACCATGATGAAGAACATCCTTGGACACGCCGTGTATCAGCTCACCATCATCTTCACGCTGCTCTTTGCAGGTGAACAACATCTTGGAAACCTCCATTCTGGAAACGTGTCCAATTCCTTGTGCTTTCCACCACAGGCGAGAAGATCTTCGACATCGACAATGGCAGGAACGCTCCTCTCCATGCACCTCCTTCAGAACACTACACCATCGTGTTCAACACCTTCGTGATGATGCAACTGTTCAACGAGATCAACGCCCGGAAGATACATGGAGAGAGAAACGTTTTTGATGGGATCTTCAACAACTTGATCTTCTGCACCATTGTCTTCGGGACCTTTGTTATCCAGGTACCTAACGTCAGAGGTGTAAAGAGTAACTGAAAACCAGGCTTGAGTATAAGTGCGGACACCTTACTGTAAAAATTACTTCATTACAATTTACACGTCACCAATTCCAAGAAGACTTGAGTAAAAGTCGTAAAGTGTCCAATTTTAAAAGAACTTAAATATTTTACTCCTACTAAATTTAGGCTCAAAAAACACCAAGAAGTGTGAAAAACAGGGAAACTCTTTATTCATGAGGTTTTATTTCCTAATATAGAAGAGAAATTTCAATGTTTAAAATGTTTTTAAAAAGAACAAAAAGTCAGTCTGTCAAATTTAAATGTGCATAAAGTGCAACCGCTAATTCACGTGATTTAGCTCATAAATAACATCCAGTACCTTCAGCATCCTGCAGATGGTGATATTGACTCGTTTGGTAAAGAAATTTACCACGGTCAATCAATCACAATGTAACAAGTAACGTTAAGAGTCCACTCAAATGGAGTGAAGTAAAGAGTACAGATACTCAATCACAAGTGTAGTCAAGTAGAGAGTAAAAATTGCTTATAATTTTGACACAGTACAAATAAAGCAGCCAAAAATACTTAACAAAATCCATTTACACTACTGCCTAACGTTTTTTAAAGTCTTGTTTATCTAGAAACGTCTGAATCTCAAGACGGTTGTGTTGTAGATCGTGATCGTGCAGTTTGGCGGGAAACCTTTCAGCTGCGTCAGTCTGAGCGTGGAGCAGTGGCTGTGGTGTGTCTTCCTCGGGTTCGGTTCTCTGCTTTGGGGTCAGGTAAGGACTTCTTGTGAAACCTCGTGGAAATGCAAGGCAGTCGTTCCTCATGGAAACCCCTCTGCCCATCAGTTTGTTACCACCATTCCCACAAGTCGTCTGAAGTTCCTGGTGACTGCTGGCCATGGCACTCAGAAGGAGGAGATCCCTGAGGAGGAGCTGGAGGAAATGGAAGATCTGGATGAAATTGATCACGCTGAAATGGAGCTGAGAAGGGGACAGGTTCTGTGGTGCAGGGGTCTCAACAGAATTCAGACGCAGGTAAATCGTGTGTTCGCATATAGATGTGATCATTTAGATTTTAGGATTTTTAGATAATTTCCCCCATTTTGTAAGAGTCTTGTTGGCTTGCACATTTTCTTTTAGGTTTTTCACAGACCATAATAATTCTAAAAGAAACGTTTGAATTTTCATAACAGAGTTCATGAAATCTGTAAGTCTTTTAAATCTGTAAGTAAAGACTTTTAAACCACAACGCTCACATAGTTAATATACAGCGTATAATGGTATTATAAAGTGTTATTATCATGTACTTAAAACTGATAAGTTGAAAGTTTTTCATTAATTTAGTCAGATTTATGTTGTGATTCAGAACACTTATTATTTAAAAGAGAAAATGCAAGAAATTGCAATTTATAAAGAATCCAAAAAAATTGACAGTATTTTATAGTAAATATGTATAAATATATATAAAGATATAAGATTTAGTTAATTGTATGTCATGTTTAAATTTTATGGCTTTGGCTTGAACTCTTGTATTTGTACAATTAGTTTGTTAATAGGACAATGTTAATTTGAATATAATTTTGTTATAATTATGAAATAATATTATAATGAATACATGACAATATTAACACTGAAAACATATTCACATTTTTATTTGCCAATAGTTATAAAAGCAATTGGTGTGTGTGTGTGTGTGTGTGTGTGTGTGTGTGGTCTTCTGTAAGGCGACATTGAGGGTCTCGAAAGTAAATTAAATGAACTGTTGGTGTTGTTGTATAAAGTTAAAGTCAAAAGTTCTTGTATATTTTTCTTTTTTTAAAATCGATTTTTGTTGTGCCTTCTCTTCAGATTCGTGTAGTCAACGCTTTCCGAGATTCCATGTCCCCCTATGAAGGCCTGGAGACCCCCGAGTCCCGCAGCTCTATTCACAACTTCATGAGCCACCCCGAGTTCCGTATAGAAGATTCCGAGCCAGCCATCCCGTTAATCGATGACACAGACCCCGAGGAGGAAGCTCCCACCAAACGCAACACCATTCCGCCCCCTTTGACACCATTATCTTCTCCCAATCAGAACAATAATGCCAGTGATAGCTCGGGATTCCATTATAAAGATCTAGCAAAGACTATCCTTCCTCCGACTCCAGGAAGCCCACTACACAGCCTGGAGACCTCTCTATAAACCAGGACCACCGACGTCAAGACCAAGTCGACGTTCCCAGGAGCAAAGGTCGAGAACTCCGGCCTTCTGTCATGTGGAGATGAAACTGGAAAAGCATTGAATCTTGAATGTTGGTTCATGATAAGTGTTTAAATATTCATTGCTTTTCTTTAATTAAAGGGACTTTTTTTTTTTTGCTTTTAATTTTTTTCTTATGTTTGTTCAGATGCTGGAACTATTTTGGTTTCTTCTCTTTCCTGTTTAGAGTTAAACTGGAGCTTTTTGAAATGTGGTGAATTGGCCAATCTTGGATTTAAGATTAAAATGCTTTTATTTCAGATTATATATGCGTTCTTAGAGGAAAAACAATCCCTGTTGTAACTTGTTGAGCCAAACTTTCCCAGTCAAAATTGAATAGACTCAACAAGTATTTTTTTTCTATGCCAGTTACAAATTGTTAGGAAACGGTTACTTGGTGTTCTAACATGAAAATTTAAGTTTTCCCTTTTTTTCCCCTTAACCATCATTTCTGGAATCCTCCAAAAATGACAAATGAGTCTTAAATAAGTCTTTTACATTTAGTACAAGCTGGTTTGTGAACTTGTGTAAAGATGATGTGGATTATGTTTGTTTGTTCGTGGAGATTCTCTTCGTTGTGGTGACATAAGCGAAAGAACATTAAGGTTTTTAATTGTTAAGAACTTTAAGAAGTTGTAGGTTTAATGCAGGAATTAGAGCATTTATACATGAAACACTAAGAATAGTAAAGGCATACAGGGGAAAAACGGTTTTCCCACCTAGGGAAGAAATTGTTGGTTAATATTATTTGTTGTTGTAGCTTCATTCCCTCATGGGGAATTAGTATTTTTCCATCTGTTTTATGGAATATATTTTTTTCTATTTTAATTTTGGTAATAAAGTAAACACGTAATGTGTAATAATCTCAAGACATGTAAATGGTCATTGTGGTTCAGTTTATAAATAAAAGGTTGTATGTTTTTTGAAAATAAACACTGAATAGCTCCATGTAGTCACATGTTTTAACTGGGTATAGAATCAAAGAGAAAGTGATTTCTTGGATTGATTGAGTTTGTTTGATTACGTTATTTGCAATGTGTTAATAATGTTACAGACAGAAGGCACGATATAAATTAAATGGTTTTATTTTTATAATCTTACACAGACAGACTGATAGAGATAGATAGATAGATAGATAGATAGATAGATAGATAGATAGATAGATAGATAGATAGATAGATAGATAGATAGATAGAGGCTGTTGTTGTTTTCGTGTTTTTATCTAAATAATATTTCGCGTCTTGCTCTGTTTTTTACAACTACTGTTTCGATACGTCTTTTACGTAAGTGACGTGTTTTATATTCCGGAACTGAAACGCCGGAAACATCCTAGACCAATAAGTTCACGCCATTTGCATCACGTGGTCTTGATATCCGCCTAGTCACGAAATTTGAAATGTGAAAACAGTCTGCTAGTGCTAAAAGTTTACTGTGTTACACGACGCTTTTTTTTATATTTACCATCGACTGTATCAAACACATCGTAAGCATCGTGAGTATATGATAATTAAATTTTTTTGTATGTTATTGTCAGATCCGTGCAGACTCAAATCTTTGATGAATCTGCGCTCGTTGTGTGGATGTTCGATGTTTTTTTTAAACGTAGTGAATTCAATATGTGTTTATTACATCTGGTGCAAACAGGACTTTGGTCTCCATTTGGTCTCGTGGCTGAAATGGCATCACCCTCAATCAGTGGTAATTTCACTATTCTGTCTTCGAAAAATTTTTTTTTTTTTTCTGCTAATAACATTATTCTATTATTTTTATTCGACATTATAAACGTAACCGCTGGTATTCTACCGAACGATAAAAGCAAATGCAGTATAAAACACAGTATGTACAATCATTAAATTACGCGGTACTGTTAAAACGTTGTCCCGAGGTAACAAGGCAAAATAAAAGTCCTCAAAATGTGAGCAGTTCTGCATGCCCTTTTGACCCATGTTTTGTTCAATTTATTTTAGATTTTGTTTCACTGGCTGAGGAGAAGTTTGACTTTGACATCTCATTGTCTCCAGCGAGGTACATTTGAAGATGTTCTTCGACATTTTAGTGTTGCTTTTAATTTCCTACAATACGTATTACTTTTCAAGTCTTTTTTTTTTGTATTCCCTGTAGTTCCAAAGGAGACAACGATGTGGAGGACGAGGTCTTTATGGGTCCAGTTGGTAAGAAGGAGAAGTGCATTTCTAAAGGAGTCGAGGCTGACGTGACGGGCAGTTTGAGCAGTGGTCCGTCTCTCGGAGAAGAACCTAGCTGGAGTCCGCTCACAGGAGAGAAGTTTGACCAAATCTGCAAGGAAGCTCATCTCATCGCCAGCCACCTTGAGCAAACCCTTACACAATCTGTGGCGGAAAGCAGCACGCTGTCCTGCGGCAAAACGGAGATATTCGAAGAAGATCCTGGAGCCAAACTGACGATGTTCTGCAAACCGGCTGTGCTGAGTCCCATCAAGCGAGAGACGTTCCTGGTGCAGGACAGTCCGATGAAGCAGCTTCCTCCAGCCTTTCAGAAGCGCATGCTGAAGGCTAACTGGACACCACTTCTGAACACTTCCAGTCCACTTAGACCCAGTGTGTCCCAAACGAAGATGGGAAGTAGATGTAAAGCCCTTGTGTCCAGCAGTGGGGTGTTACCCAGCAAACCCACCGCTCAAGGAACTTCCAGACGCTCCATAGGCACGAAGCCACAAGCAGCCGCTAAGACACTGCTTCCTCCGCCAAGCAAGGTAATTATACTCTATACATCATTATCTAGTGGAAATACTCCTTGGCTTACTTTGAGTTTGTTGTATGTCAGTGTGCTATAGGGCTGAAGGGCCTGAGACCTTCTTGTAGAAACGCCAGATCCTCCGAAGACCTTCTGTCTGATAACACCAGTGTGGCTTCTGACGTCAGTGATTCCTCTCTTAATACTAGTCTACCTGGGAAAAGCAGCATTTCAGCCCGGAACCAGGTGAAACCGTCTCTCCTGGTCAGATCTCAGATGTTATGTATAACTGATCTAAATCCGAACAAAAACGTTGAATGGATGGAATGATACATTACAAGTTGATGAAAAAGAATCTTTGGATACTGTCTAAAAGAAGAGACATGATGAAAAGACACACACACACACACACACACACACACACACACACACACACACACACACACACTCTGTTCTGTACATAATTAATAGAATGTATAATTAAAAGAACAAGCATCAATTATTTTATATATTTTGGTATCAGAGATTAGTATCAAAATACCCTAAACAAGTTAAAACAGTTATTAGTTCCTTATCTTGGTCCTGTTTCACAGAAATGCAATTCAAGGACATTTGGATGACAAAATATCTGCTAAATGTGTACGTACATAAACAAAATGTCTCCAGATATTAATAATTTTATAGGTGGACAGTTTATTTTAATGTAAAATTATTAACCAAACTGGAATGTGTGTCTGTATGAAGCAGAGGGAACTGCGAGGTCTTAAAGCATCTTCACTACAGAACTCAAGGGTTGTGGACAGGAGGAGAAACACCTCATCATCATCTTCCTCTGTGTCCAGTATCAACTCCAGCTTAACCATCTCTCCTGGAACCAAAGGTGGGAGACAATTCATTTAATTTAAACATGGGGATTTGGAGGCAGGGCAAGAGTGAGAGATACAATAAAAATAAAGATAAATAAAGATGTGAAAAATTCAATGAAATAGAGCTAGAAATATGAATAAAATATAAAAAAAAATGATTATTGGCTGTTTATGTAAAGCAGATTTCAGTTGTAGGATTCCTGAATTAGTATAACTTAATTTATAGTGCGGGTTCATGCTGCAGGGTTTCTATGAGTGCCTGAAAATGCCTTGGGTTGGGTAATTTTTCAGATTTTAGTATTTAATTTAGTATTTCACATTTAATAGTATTTATTTGTATTTAAACATGTATTCTGAATAAAAATAAAAAACTCTGATACCAAAAGACAAATATAAACTGATTTAGCAGATAAACTGGAATGAGGACAAAAAAAACTTGAAAAACTTGAAAATGGACGTTGAAAGTTATCTTTCAGAAAGTGTAGGAACCCTGATGCTGCTTAGATGTCCAGTGTATTGTGGTGCAATTTATTGTTCATTCATAATCCAAACCCTAATTCATTTTTTAGAGTTTACAATTTAACAATTTTTTGTACTGATAGATTCAAGCTAATTGGGTTTTAATACCTTTGAAAACTACAGTGTATTTGATAGAAATATTTTATACAACACTTATAGTTACTTTATCATAAAAAGAAAAACGAGATTTAAAATGAGTGACGTCATATGTAACGCGAGTCTGCCCTCTACTGGTCATATAACCACACGTCAACTCTTCATTTCTCCAGCCAAGCTGAACTCATCTCTAAACTCCAGCACGAGCAGTGTAGGTCCCAGCCGCAGGAACCCGGAGCCTGGCGTCCGTAGACGGTCCACCATCACAACTCAGGCGAGGAGGCCGTCAGAAGTCTTTCCCAGACCCATCAAAGCCACTCCGGTGAAGAAAGTGGACCTTCCTGCAGCTCCACGGCACCAGACGCCGGTGAAGAAGCTCGAGAGGACCAGTAGTCTTCCATCTGTAGTGAAGACTAGAAGCGTTCTGAGAGCAAACCCCAGACTGAAGGCCCCAGTGGTGCCGACCCCCACGTCCTACCTGAAGATGCCTCACAAATCAGACGGTGAGGAGAAGGGATCAATCTCTGTCTGTCTCTCCATTGGCTGCATTTATCTGGATGTTTCCCATGTCTCTCGCTATTTTTTTTTCTCCATCTTTCTGCTCTGTCCATCCATTCAAATGTTTATTTGTTCGGATTTTTGATTTTTTTTTTTTTTTTTTTTTTTTGAGTTTGCATGTTCTCCCTGTGCTGGCGTGGGTTCCCTCTAGGTCTCCGGTTTTCTTCACACAGTCAAAAAAACGTGCAGTGAAACATTTAAACGACTTGTGTGTTCTGCTCTGTGATTGTTTGGCTACCAATCCAGGGTAGGCCTCACCTTCAGGCTCAGAGTTGCTGTGATTGGCTCCAGCTCCCTGTGATCCAGAAATAGACAAAAGGTTCAGAAAATAAACAACTCTGTTGTCCATGTATTCATATCCATAAATATACGTATATGGATATTAATATATACGGTATGTATTTATGTAAACTATTTTGTATTTGTGTCCCTGTGTTACTCTCTTTGCCCTTTCTGTTTACCTGTCTCTTTTAAATAACGTTTTCCTTTTTGTTAGCTCAATTGCAACTCCATAATCTTCCACCTACAGTTTTCATATTTTTTTACAGTAAATCTAAGAGCATCATTACATAAATTCTATAAATTTCCAAGACTGTGTTTATAATCAAACACCACTCTGGTATGAACTCAAATAGATATATTGTCTAAATGTTGGTGCTTCCTCCCTGACTCCATCATTACTGTGTGTGTCCAGCAGCTTCCGTCTCCCCCGACGCCCCTCGTGTCATGAAGCCGAAGAGGTTACTGAGCATGTGCAGCGTGGACAGGTAGTCCGGCGAGTTTCTCACGCCTCGTCACGTGAAGAACTTAAACTCTGATGCTTCTCTCCGCAGCGCTCCGGATCATCCAGCCACTCCCGGGGTGTTTCTGACCCCTGTGTGTAAACTGAGAAGACCCTCGGCTCTTCCCACACCCCTCAGCCGCCGCACCTCCGGCATCCCGGGCCTCACACCCAGAAGCGCCTCTCGCTCGGCTCGGACCTCACAGACCTTGGAGCACTCGACTTCTTTTTGTCAGGCTGCCGCTCCTGCCAGGTGGATCAAGTGCAGCTTTGTCTTGTTTAGATCATCTAGACTTACCACAAAATAAGACCTAGTTTGATTTTAGGACCCTCAGATTTGTGAACACATGTAGAACTGCAAGATTAATTGTTAAAAGATCGCAATCTCAATTCCACCCTCTGGCCATCTTAAGACGGCTTCTAAAACTGAAATCAGTTGATATATTTAGCAAATATAAAAAGGGTTATAAAAAAATTTGAAAGATTCTTTTTTTCCACATACATTTAAAGTGAGTGAAATCGTCATTTTTTTCAAACCATATCGAAAATGGTGCTCAGCTTTACATTTGTTCTTCCTTACATTTATTTAAATATAAAGCATAGAGAATAAATGTTATTCTATTGCGGTTTGACAAACAGATGTTCAGAGATGTTAAAACCTTAAAAAGAAAAAAATCTTTATTCTAATTGTGATCTTTCTTCTAAGCAAAAAATTTTTTATTCAAATTTTATCAAGAATCGTGCTGCTCTACCTACATGTATCTTGCTAAATTAATCAAATCTTTTTTTTTTTTTTTTCCCTTTTTAGCAGCCCTAGGAATGAACTGGATTCTGCGGTGTCAGGTGATGGAGCCTGTCCTCCAGCAGAACTTCCTCCCTGCCCGCTGGCTTTTAATTTGGAGAATGAGAGCGAGGAATCTCAAACCTGTGAGCCCACCGTTCTGGAAAAGCCTTCAGACCCTCCTTCCTGTGATCCAGAACCGTCTCAGGACAACGTGGAAGCTTTGGTGCTTCCAGACACGGGTGATGCCCTCACGAAGAGTTTGGAAACCAACAAAGACGAACACTATTTTAAAGAGGTTTGAAGTTTTTTTTTTTTTTTTTTTAATTATTGTTCGTTCCAAACGTGTGAATTATTGGACAGGTTCTGCTAGTGGACGCTCCGGCGCCGGCTCTTCAGCTCTCAGAAAAGCTGCTGATCGATCTCTCCAACACTCCAGACTTGATCAAAACCTCTTCAGCAAAGACTTGGGGAGAAACGGTGAGAGAAGAGATGTGGTTCATTACTGTATATGTATTATGTACATGTAAGGAGACTATATAATATATCCTTAATTCTGTGTAACTATACGATAGAAATACGGTTTAAATTAATTGAAGTGAAAATACCTTTATTAGTCCCACAGCGGGGAAATTGTGTGTTACATACAGTAAGTCTTAAAAATACACATGTATACTATATATAATTATATAGAATTATTGCAAACACTGAAACAGTTTATTTTTTTTTTTGGTATTTTTCATCCTACTGTATATGTTATTAATTTTTCCTACAGTTGATCGACCTGAGCTCACCTCTTATCAAGTGGAGTCCGGAAGCCAAGAAACAAAACACAGAGAACGAGGTTCCGCTGATCGACTTGTCGTTTTAAAGCAAAAGCAAATTTACTGTGAACTGTGCTGTAGTGTTCCAATGATTGTTAAAGGATTCAAAGAAACCGGGTACGGCTGTTCTGTCAGTGTGCAAGAACGTTATATTGATCCTCACACTGGATTATATTTAATTTTATTTTTTGTAGTGTTTTAATGTATGTTTGTGTCTCTCAAATCACAAATAAATGTCTAAAAAATGAATGTACTCGAGGATCGTTATTCACTGGAAATAATAAATATAGTACTGTCTTTCATTTTTGTTTTACTTTTAATGTGTATTTTTAATACTGCATTTTAATACTATGTCTGGTTAAAAATACAACCTCCGTACACAAGGGGGCGACAATAAGCATTTGTGCTTATCAGCACTTTTGTTTTGATTACAGAATAAGAGTCAGCGACGAGCGCAATGCGCGAATTAATTGCTGTAAATTGTGTGATTTAAAGTGCAATTCAACATCTACGTCAGACAGCGATGCGCGTGTTATTTTGCCGATTGATGCATTCGGTCATCTGAGATGTAAAGATGACCACGTTGGTCTTAGACAATGGGGCGTACTTCGCAAAAATCGGGTACAGCAATGAAAAAGTCAGGTAGGTTGTTCACCTCTTTGCATTCATTTCGTTTTCATTGTTTATTAAGTCATTATTAATTTGGATCGAATTTTTTAGTGTTATTCCGAACGGCCAGTTCCGAACCAAAACCTCCAGGTTGAAAACCTACACGGCCAATCAGCTGGAAGACATCAAAGACCCGTCCGGACTCTTCTACATCCTGCCGTTTCAGAAGGTTTCCACCAGAAAATCTTCTGTTACAATGCTAGATTTCTAACCTAGATGCCCTGTGTTTTTAGGGGTATCTGGTAAACTGGGATGTGCAGCGGAAAGTCTGGGACCACCTGTTCGGAAAAGACATGTTCAAGGTGGGCAGCAGTGGTGTAAAGTATACTTAAGACTGTAAATGTTAAAAGTTACTTTACTTAAGTCGTTTTTGGCTACTTAGTACTGAGTATTAAAATACAAGTAACTTTTGCTCTCTACTTGACTACGTTTGTAATTGAGTATCTGTACTCTTTACTCCACTACATTTTAATGGACGCTTACCGTTACTCGTGACAAGTTGGCATCTTTTTCTACCGCGGTTAATTGGCACGACAAACCCACCAGACTGGGCTTAGAACCTGCAACGTCTGGGTGGCTTGTCAAACTCCTGTGGCCTTTGTCTCAACTGCCATCTTAGTTTAATGCTCGTCTAACGCCTGTTTGTCTGGGTTTGTCTTCAGGTGGACTTTGGTGACACCAGCATTGTGGTAACCGAACCGTACTTCAACTTCTCCTCGATTCAGGAGACCATGAACGAGATCCTGTTTGAGGAGTATCAGTTCCAGGCTGTGCTTCGAATGAACGGTGAGACCACATATAGTGTATTTACTATAGTGTATACTGTACTATAAATATATATATATATATATATATATATATATATATATATATATAATATATATGTAAACTATAGATAGTATTGTATATACGTACCACGTATGTATAGTGTGTGTATGTGTGAGTGAATATAGATGTGTGTGTGTGTAATCTAAAAGCTCACATGTACAGTATATACTGTCTATATTGTGAATATACTGTCTGTATTGTTTATATTGAAGTTTTGTGTAATTACGAATATTATTTATTTTAATTCTGGTACTTGTTTATTTGTATTTATTTTTTTATAAGAGCATAATAGACTATTGATTCTCTATATATCCAATTCATTATAGTGGAATGGATCTTTAAATACAATATAGCTCTAAAGAATTATATAGCTTTGAATGCTATTAATCTATATGCAGCCTTGAGATGATCTCTGTAAAATAATATACATATTCTCTTTAAAATGACCTTGATTGTAAGACTGTAAAAGACTGTAATTGAGCTTCTCTGTATTATAATCTGGGACGATATATTAAATGAATTTGTGATTATCTCTCACAGAAATGTTGATGTTTACACACACATGTGTTTCAGCCGGCTCTCTGAGTGCCCACCGCTACTTCCACGAGCAGAACTCGGAGCTGTGTTGCGTGGTGGTGGACAGCGGCTTCTCCTTTACTCACATCGTGCCGTACTGCAGAGGAAGGAAGATGAAGGAGGGAATCTGCAGGTAAACTGGATTTAACCTTCAACTTTAGCTGTCAGTCACCTTTGGCAATCTAGCTGTACAAAATCGGAGGTTCTGAATTATGTTGCAGAATAATTTGAGCTTTCTCGAATCAATCTTTAGAGCTGGTGTTCGCAACGCCAAGGTTGTGGGTTCAACTCCCAGTGAAAGATAGAAGTGAAGACTGTAGTTTTTACTGGAATTCTCAAAAACTCAATGCTCTTGGGATGAATGTGAAATAATTTTTTTTTATTTAGGATTAACGTAGGGGGGAAGTTGCTCACCAACCATCTGAAGGAGATAATTTCATACAGGTAAACGTTTCAAATACTGTAATTTAAATGTGACATGCTTTCAATATGTACAGAACTCAAAGAGTAGTCCTCTAAAAAAAGTCCTCTAAAAATGTTTTTTTAGTAATGTATGTAAAGAAATGTGTTGAATTGATATGAAGTTATTAATATTTTCATAATTATGGATGATTATTATCAATACATAATTACTTTTTTTTTTCTCAGCCATCAAAAATTCACAAAAGCAAAAAGTGGCTGATATTTCACATTTCTGTTGTTGACTTGAAAGGAAACCAAGTAGTTTTAATTATCAAACTGTCAAATTATTTCAAAGGCTTAATTGGATAAGTTGTTAGAAAACACAAGTGTTGAATGAAAAGAAGACGATCAGCAATTTTGACACAATAATACACACATTATCGCAGTGCATCAAAAATCTGAGTTTGATTTGATCAATTATGAAAAAATCTGATGATTTGTATTTACCTTTTACTGTTGTAATATAGTAAAGAATGTATTTGATGACACAATGCCTCACCTGTGATGATTGTTATTTTCTAGGCAGCTGCACGTGATGGACGAGACTCACGTGATAAACCAGGCTAAAGAAGACGTGTGTTACGTGTCGCAGGACTTCTACAAGGACATGCAGATCGCACAGTGCGTGTGGATGGACTTTTAACTTGTGTGAAGTGACGTCACGATTCCTAAGTTCACGACAGTGTGGTTTTACAGATTGAAAGGAGAAGATAATATGGTGATGAGAGACTACGTTTTACCGGATTTCAGCTCCATCAAAAAAGGCTTTTGCAAGGTAAATATTCTTTTGTTTATACAGTATATAAAAAAACACATACACACATTAGTTATTAGTATATGTGATATAAATTATGTAAAATAGACATACCTATACATAATATACATTTCTGAGCCGCACGTTGAAATGTAGCCAATCCCAGCAACTGAAGTCTGAAGGTGGACACACCCCCAGGATTAGTGGCCAACCAATCACAGGAAACCCACGCAGTCACTGGGAAAATTTAGCAAATAAGTCAAAAATGTCTATTTGTTTTGCTATAGTCAGAATGCAAGAAAATGCTTCAAGTTGGAGACCCCTGATTTAGACGCTCCAAAGACTAAACTAAACGAAATAAACTGAAGTCATTTTTTTTTCGTTTCAGCCTCGCCAGGAGATGAATTTTACAGGTAAATACAAGACCGGGGAGCAGATTTTGCGTCTGACCAATGAAAGGTTTGCGGTGCCAGAGATGCTCTTTCACCCTTCTGACATCGGAATTCAAGAGATGGGCATTCCGGAAGCGTTGGTCAACTCCATCAGCAAAATGCCAGAGGGTGAGAGTTTTTTTTTTTTTTTTTTTTTCATTTGAATTGCTGTATTTTTGTTGCGATTGACATGTTTTCTCCACAGAAATGCAGCCGCACTTCTATAAAAACATCGTTCTTACGGGCGGCAACACCTTATTCCCAGGATTCAGGGAGCGCGTTTACAGAGACGTGCGAGCGCTCGCTCCCGTCGAATACCAAGTTTCTGTCGTCCTGCCACAAAAGTACGACGACTGCTTTTAAATCTCATTTGTGATGATGGTCTTGGGATGATGAGATGTCTCTTCTGCTTTCAGTCCCATTTGTTACCCGTGGGAAGGAGGGAAACTACTGGCAGAAAACCCAGACTTTGAAGAGATGGTGGTTACGCGGGAGGATTATGAAGAGAATGGACATTATGCTTGCGAGGAGAAATTTGATGTTTGAGTTGCATAACACTGTGGGGATCATAAATGTAGCTTTTGCATTTCTGAAATGCAAAACGTTTTTTTTTTTTTTTTTTTTAATACATCATTGTGCTTTTGCAAATAAAAGATTTTTTTTGTGCATTGAACAATGCTGAAAATTATTTAAAATATTTGCCGTATATTTCAGTATTTGATTATTTGTAAATTTTGAGTGATTCTGACTTGTGAACTTGGTGTACATAATCGCGTTTTGTTTTTCAGAAAGATTTACAGTATTTAAACTTTTAAGAGTATTATTAATTTAAGTAACGTGACCATATTTGATCATTTTAACCATACGTAACTTGGTTAAACAAGTTGCTCGCTTACTTTAGAGGATATTATTACAGTCTTGTAGATTAAAAAAAAAATAATAATAATTGTCATTATTTGATTTTTTAATAGTCGAGGTGTAATCACTTCTCACTCGCGCGCACGGGCGCGTGGCCGTTGCCGAAAAGCGGGAAAGCTGCTTCAGATTGAGCGGGAGCTGTTTTCACGCTTCTTTTCTATTAATTGTATTCAAAGGTCGAGATTTAAAACTCGAGTTATTTTTCTAGAGTAATCTACACTCGAGATAATACTCGAAAAGTCGAGACATTCTAGACCCGTGGAGGCCGAAGAAAACGCCGTCAGGTAATTTACGAGTGGTTGAGTAAAGACGTGAGGGGAATTCCAGAATACGTGAAAATGTGACGATAAAAATTGTGTTTGTCGTGCGACATTGTTCAGAATCTTGCTTTTTTTAATCGCAGTTGTAGTTCCTCAGACTGTTTAATCACAATCGTCAGAATATTAAGTAATATCGTTAACATTATTTCATTTTTAAAGCGATACCATGACAACTTCTGGGAGAAACCGGAAAAAGGGCAAACTTCCTGACAACTTGGTAGATCTGAAGGCCTTTGACTTTAATCGGCTGGTTCAAAAAAAAGATAGTGGAACTGACGATGACACAAGACAAGGTTGGTATGAGAAGTGTATAGATGTATAGACATTATGTAATTATACGATATTATGAAATAAATTTAAATTGTTTTTTTTAATTTTTTAAATTGTTCATCTGATCTTGATTTTGTGTGACATCATATCTTATTTTTCTTCAGAAACCCCAATTACTGACAAGTCGAGGAAACGAAGTAAAAGCACTTTCGATGATGAAGATCAAAGTGTAGGAGTTGGGTGAGTGATAATACTTTAAACTTTAAAATAAATTATTAAAAATGTAAACCTTAAGAAAAATTTTTAAAAACTGCATTCACTGTCCCAACAGGAATGAGGTCGAACATATGCTGGAAAAGTTTGGCGGTGAGTGAATCACGTTCATATTCGACAAATGGAAAGGGCTTAGTGGTAGGGAGAAGGGCTTGCGGCCGAAAAGGTTACAGGTTTTAATCCCAGTCCAACAGGTTCCACGACTGACTGTGAAGACTAGCACTTTTCACACATACGAACCTTATTGGTAAATTGCTGACATGTAGCCATGTGTGAACAGATGTAAATTCATTTTGGCAATTTGTCTACCTGTATTACCTGTAACCTTCCCGGCAAATTGCCAGTAAACTTCCCCGTGTGAACGTGAAACAAAAATTGCCGGAATAAGCACGCAGAAGTTCAGTACGTACTGACGTAATCAAAACATTCTGATGGGGGTCGCGTGTGTTCACCGGTACAGCTGTTTCAAAGGTGCCGCAAGTTAATGATGTCACTGAAAATACCGGTATTTTTATAACGCTGTGTGAATGGTTTTACCAGTAAAATGCTGTTATGGTAGGGCTTGTGTGAACAGTCTTTACCGATAAAGTCGTTCCGGCAATTTACCGGCATTGTTGTGTGAAAGGGCCGTTACTATTAACGTTTTCTGCTTTGAAATATAAATGTAGCGGACATCAACAAAGCTATGCTGACCAAAAAGAAGCGCTTGGAAGCTCTGACCAAACATTCTCTAGAGGGAAGCACTCAAAAACTGGAGCAGATGTGGAAACTCCAGCAGGGTCAGAGGTCAGTGAGCAGCACTGTCCACTAAAACGATCTTGTTCTGTCGTCCCACCACCGAGTGTGATTGCAGGCAGAAGCTGACCCAAGATTATTCCCAACAAGTGGCTTCTGTGCTTCAGCAGTGGGACACTGACTCTCAGAGATCTGATGAGCAGCAGGAGAAATTCAATGCAAGTACTGGTGAATCCTAAAACCATGTCCACAAACTTTCGTGGTCATTTAGAGCAGGGGTTCTTAACCTTTTTGACCTCTGGGCTCAAATCTTCCAGATCAAAGTGGCCCACGACCCATTAAAGCAAACATTATTTCAGCCAATACAAATCATGATTTAGGTTAATGCACACTAAGCCCATTTTATTTTTCTTTTACATAACATTTTACATACCTTTTTATTATTTTCCTTTTTTTCCCCCTGCGTTCTCGCAAAAAAATATAAAGATTGCAAGCGAAAAAGTTCCAAACTGAAAATTTGAAGCATTTCATAGAAACTTACGTTTGATGTCTTTGCCTTTAATATAAATGTGTAGAGCTCGTAACTTTCATCTTCATTTGTTTGTTTGAAGAACGTGTCCTTCAGTACAAAGTCTGCAGCTACTGATTTGCTCTTCTGCTGCTTATTGGAGTGTGTTATTAGACGTTTTTTTTAGAGGCCCACTAAGAGGTGTTCAGGGCTCAACAATGGGCTACAGCCCAATGGTTAAGAATCAAGGATTTAGGGCCAGAAAGGATCAAGATGATTCGGCCCACCAGGATAACTAGCCACGTTTTAGAGATGCTTGACGTGATTCTGTGTCGCTTTGCCTTTGACCCCATCATTCCGTCTTTCACAGAATTTGTTTCGCCAGCAACAGCAGCATCTCCAACAGTCGCGAGTTGTGCAGAACCAAAAAATGAAAACCATCAAAGAGCTTAATGAGGCGTTCCTGAAGGTTTCAGATGGCATCACAACTTTTTGAAAAATCAAAGCTTGATGGGTTTGTCTTGCCACTGACTGATCCAGGTGTTGCTCTTCTGCACAGAACCTGGAGGAAATGGAGAAAGGCCATGAAACATTTCTGCAGAACACCCAGCTGGAGCTCAGGAAGGAGATGAGCCTCCTGCAGAACAAGATCCTGAAAGACATGGTGAGTTAGCCAAGTAGCGAAGCTAGCAATTGTTGTCGTTCGGGCATCGGAGGGTGTTCACAAGTTTGTGCGTTTTATTTCTTCACAGCAACAACAAGGGATGGCCAACGTTCGGAAGTCTCTGCTGTCTACGCTGTTCTAAAAAGCGTAGAGTTCAAAATGCTTCACTAAAAGAGCAGATTGTTCGAACTGCAGTAAAACGGACGACTTTTCATGCTCTTTTTGCCGTTGTTTTTTCCATATTTATATATTTTTATCATGCATTTATGTTAAAGACGTTTGTGTTTTTATGTTTGAACATCTAATCTCGTTGTGCAAGTAAGTACAACTGTTCTGTTCTGTTGTATAGAATCACAGAGTGAGTTTGACTACTGTCATAATAAAAAGTCATTTTGGTTCAAATGAATTGCCTGTGGTATCGAATCAAAAATGAGGACGACTCTGATTGGTTAGTTGCAGATGGGCCTCAATATTATACCCATTGAGGGTAAAATACACACACCAAACATATACAGCATAGCATAATTTGTGTATAATATATGTAGAAACATGTTATATCATATATTATTTGAGAAGTATTATGTAGTTAAAGTTCAGTACATTTGTAAGGTTTTCACCGTTAAAACTAAAATTCTCATGTGTGAAAGTAAAGTGCATGCGTGAAAGTAAAAAAAACGAAGATTGTTGTATTTTATTCATTCGTTCGTTGGTGTTAAGATAATGGCTATGACTGTAACCATAATAACCAAATGTATACAGATATATTATGATAATTTAAATATATGATTTCATGTAATTTTTTGGACTTTCAGTGGGGCACAGAGACGTTAGCTGTATTTAAAAGCTGAATTTTATTTTAAAATAAGCTATTGTTTGCTGAAAAAGAGATGTACGGTGTCTATATATATTGTACAAAACTAGAGACATATACCGTCAAACTAAAAGAAATCTAACAAAAACGATGTACAGTTATTACTTTTAATTAAATCGTACTCGAAGTGATATGTCAACAAGTTTAAAAATATGAACATTTTTTTATTCTTTTATTTTATTTTTATTTTTGTTATTTTTTTTTTAATATGATTAAGATTGTTTGAACGTCACGGTAATTGTTTTGTCAAATGGAACAAAACAGTAAACACCATCGTAATGTAAGTACCGGAAGTGACGTGACCGGAACAAAGCACAAAGTTTAGCGGCTTCCTCTTCTTTTGTGCTGCGTAAACCTGTCTTGGGGTAATTTTAATGCATTTTAATTTAAATACTGCATTTTCGAAAATCCGATGTAGTTTTGCGCTTAACAATGTGTGTGCCGTGTTTACGTGATATACATAAATAATCCAATTGTTCAAATAAACGGTAAACGATTACTGCGAATTCCAACTGACCACAGACCGGTTTCTTCGCCGTATTTTTGCCATCACAAACGGCCAAAATATCAACAAAATTATTTAAAGCTTTTATTTCACGAACGCGAGGATAAATCAAGTCAACTGAGTCATATCCAAACGTTGTTGAAGGTACTATTCTCTCAAACTGATATTACTATTTTGTATTTTTTTAAGGTGTCATTTGTTTTTATATTTGTAAAGTAATAATCCATAACGGCAGAGATGGGGGATTTGCAGCAGGATCTGAGCAGTCCTCCCTACAGCCCCCTGGACTCTCCGGACCCCCTGAACAACGCTTATTTTCTCAACGAAAGTGACTTTTTGATCGAAGACACTGGATTTTCTCATGAACTGTCTACCACAATCATCCCTGAGACCCCCAGGTAGCGTTTAAACCGACTGTGTGTTGTGTATATGGAGGAATGACCAGGAACATTTATTTCTGTTGCAGCCCCTTGACTGAGAGAAGAAGACGACTTCATCCAGGAAATAGTGACCACAAAACCTCGGTAAGCGAGGAAATGAACGCTATTAGATACGTGTTATAAAGTCGATTTTGGTGAATTGGACTCATTGGGCACCAGATAATTTTGTTTCTAATAAGCGGCTGGTCATTTTACGCAACATTTACCACAATTTGATAACGCGTACAATAAGTAACATAAAATTGGTATCATGACCATTATTGTTCAAAACACACACACACACACACACACACACATCACTAACAAACATATACAAACGACTTTTTAGAACTACAGTTGTACCCCGACTTACGAACGTCCTAGAAAAATCCAGAGTAACGAAATGTGTCGCCATGACCATTTTTCTAATGCTAGAAGATTTTATCCAGAGTGGGTTGGTTTTTTTCTCAGTTTCTCTCATAACTTTGTTTCTATTAAGTGGAATGTCGTGATCTCTGAAGTGAATTTTAGTAATGTTAGGTTTTTGTATCAACGATCGTTTCTGTTCTGTAGGAATCAGTTCAGTTGGTCCAATTGTATATTTTTTGTAGATTCAAAAGTTTCATTATTCATTTATAGTATTTAATGTTGCAATAATAGTTAATTATGTTGGTAAAATGCTATGTTGGTTAATTATGTTGGTTTTTTAAATTGTTGCTTTAAATTATTATGCTTTATTTCTCTGGGAAAAAGGTGTTTGTCTCAAAGAGAAAAATTAGCTTCTGGAATAGAAAGGTGTTTGTCTCTGAGAGAAACGTTTGTCTCAAAAAAACAAGTGCGTTATAATAGTTTTTTTCTTTATTGATTTCACACCAAAAAGTAGAAGGTTGCTGGAAGGTCAACACTACTTACATGCTAAACTGCCTCATTCACTGCTCTCGCTTTGTCATTAATTGCAGGCCGCACTTCAGGAGAACATTCCAGGCTACCTCAGCACAACTCCGAGCTCCCAGAGAACCACGAAGCGTCGCAGGCTGGAGAACTCCACCTCAAGCTTCCTCCACAAGTTGTCCTCCACCGCTTCCACCAACGGATTTGTTGCTGCCTCGTCGCTTTTACCTCCCGAAGTCAGAGAGATGGAGTTTCCATTCACCCTCTCTAAGCCTTTGTCATCTGTTGGATCTTCAATCTGGGATCCTAGTGATCAGACGTGTATGGATGAGACGCTTGGACAACCTTCTAAACGGAGAACGTCAAGCAAAAGACTGTACCAGAGTTCCAACGACACTCGAAAAAAACCTCGGTCCACAAGATCTAAAAGCTCACTAGCCAGTTCTGCTTCTCTTCATAGAGACGATGGTGGTTTCCTGTTGGATGCAGGTATTGATGGAACACCTCTGTGAGTCGTTAGAACGTTGTAACATCTCATCTTCTGTTTGTAGAGCTGGGAGTTAGCAGAGCATCATGTGCTTCGGCCTGCCTCACGGCAGACGAGGTGGTTGTCATCGAGGACGAGGATGATGATGATGTGGAAAGCATGGTCCGCTCAGTTCAGATGGCTGAAGATGAAGCATTTGCCAGGAGCCTGCAGGTAAGTTCATGTGGAACAAATGAAAAACCACCAGAAGAACCTAGAAACTACAAGGAACTACTTACTCAAAGCCAATTGGACCATGTTTAATACTTGTACTTTCCTCTTAATTTGGAACGTTTAAAAATGGTCAAAATGTGTTTATTCTTTGTTTGCAGGAACAATTTGATATAGAGCAACGGCAGGAAGAACAACAACGGAGGCAGGACACCAGCACAAGAGGACACAGCCACATGGTCAGTTTCTTCTGCTAGCTCGATGTGTCTATAAAAGTAGGTGGATTGTTAGTAAAAGGTTCACACCAAAGGGTAGAAGGTTTGTGGAAAGTCCACACCAGGGAGTAGAAGGTTTGTGAAAGGTCCACACCGAAGAGGAGGTGGTTTGTGGAAGGTCCACACTGAAGAGTAGAGGGTTTGTGGAAGGTCCACACTGAAGAGTAGAGGGTTTGTGGAAGGTCCACACTGAAGAGTAGAGGGTTTGTGGAAGGTCCACACTGAGCTGGGTGTTTCTGTGCAGGCTGAATCGTACGTCGGGCTGAGCTGGATTTCTCCCTGGACTTCCATGATCAACTCCTCATCGTTCTTGCAGACAGCGAGTGAACTGTCCGAGCTTCAGCAGCCTCGTACGTCACCTCTCACTTGTCTTATGAGTTTAACTAAATACTCAAAAGTAAATTAGATAAATCTACGTTTTAAAAAAGATGAATTCTTAAAAGTTGTTCCAAGATGGAATGCATCTTAATAAAACCCTAAAAAAGGACCATCAGTTCCATCTATAGTCAGTTTAGTAAAAATATATCAGCTTCAAAGTTTCATCACGTATTTTCGTCTATTTTTCACACTCATTTTCTACTTTGTCAAACAGGAAGAGCAGGGCGACGCCAGCCATCCAGAAGTCGTTCCCGCGCTAGACACGCTTCACACACGCACATGAGCTTTCTAGACGACAGCCAGGGCAACAATTACGAGGTGTGAGCCAATCAGACGCATCGCTGCCACAAACGTAAGCGCTGACTAGGCTGTGATTGGTCCGTTCAGGCTCTGTTGGCGTTTGAGGAGCAGCAGGGTTCAGTAGCATCTAAGAACTCCCTGAGCAAGGCGGAGATCCAGAGGCTGCCCGTCAAGTCCTATGACCCCGCCCACAGCGCCGGGAAGACCGAGTATGTTTCACGAGGACGCCGGGAAACCGTCTTTTTGTAACCGTCTCCTTCCTCCATCACAGCTGCCAGATCTGTTTCAGCGAGTACCAGCAGGGGGAGCGTCTCCGGATGCTTCCGTGCCTCCACGACTATCACGTCAAATGCATCGATCGCTGGCTGAAGGTTTGGATCCTCTGAGTGTCTCACTAGGGCTTATTTTCAGAAGAGGCCTTGCATTTTTTCTTTCTTAAGTTTGACAAAATTGTTCGTACAGTGGTACCTCGACTTACGAATGTCCTAGGTAACAATAATCCAGACGAAATGTTGTTCGGAGTTCCGAAATATTTTCGCTATACAAAAGCGTGAATTTTTCTTACTGCTAGTATGCATGGAGACGAGAGACTAGACGTGTAGAGAACAATCTCTCATACATTTGTTTAATCTTCTTTGCACATCAAATAAACACAAAACCAACAAAAACACTAGTTAGTTTCAGAGATTTTGATTCCAAAATATAAAATAAGTGTGTATTCTCCAAAAATGGCGATGTTTTTTTTTTCTCTCTCTCCCTTAGAGCGGCCATCTTGTAATGACGTCGTGCACATTCCCGAGATTTTCGTAATCTCAGGGATTTGTATGGCTTCATTTAAAGATGGCTCTAACCGTTCATGTCAGATTTGTCGTATGTCATTACATACAGTACCTTTATACATAAACATCTGCAAAAAGGCAAACTAAACAACTGCCATGTTACGTGTTTTTTTCTTTACATTTATTAGCAATATTTTAGCATTTATTAAAAAAATGTGTCTGAATTTATGAAGTCCTGGCACAGATTAGATGAATGTAAAATGTGGCTCAGCAAACGAAATGGCTTTTGACACTAATTAATTTCGTAACCTTCGGTACCACTGTGTTTGTTTTAATACATTTGGCTTTGCAAATTCTGAAAATAATGGCACAACAATTTCAATTAAATTGAAGCCATTGTGATATTCAGATTGTAAAAGCAGAAACGTGGCCCATCATGCAAGACACAAGGTGGCGCTGGATATTTATTTTACCTGATTCTTGCAACAAAGTGCTGAATAAAAAACAGGATTACTTCATGGGGTGTCTGATTGTCCAAAATGTTCTCAACTGTTACAGTTCATGAGACTCATCTTATTTTCATGGAAACGTTTTCACCACTTCACATCTTATAAATCCTGCTAGGGCTTATTTTCAGGACAGTTTGATTTCATGTTCCCCTTTTTTTGTGGTTCGCAGGACAACGCAACGTGTCCGATCTGCCGAGTGGACGTCATGGGCTGTGCTGATTTTTCCTGACCCCTCAGACTTCTACGTTTTTTTTTTGTTTTACTTGTTTTATGTTGAAATAGAATTTTTCCAATTCATGTCAATAAAAACATAAATAAATGTTTACAAACCAAACAATTTTCTTCTGAATAAAAATCTCTAAAATTATCTTTAAACTATTTTTATACAAATGTGCATACATAATGGAATTATAAAGAGGGTATGAATCTTAATGGAGTCAAATGCAAATGTAAACTGCAAAATGTGTTTTAGGTTCGAATTGGATGTCAAAATAAAAGTCCCCAAAATTATATAAAAATACACGAATCCAATTGTACAAAATTCAATTAAAAAAAAAAAA
>CM051501.1:5307183-5321039 GCA_028031935.1 Paedocypris micromegethes | reverse complement strand
CCCCCCCCTCCGGGCCTCGTGATGAAGGCGGATGAGCTCAGTAATTGGCTCGTAGTCGCTTGTTTTCATCTCGCAGTCTCTCTATCTCCTCCACTAGCGAGTCGTTGACGGAGTATTTCTCCACCAGAGTGTGGATTTCATTCTGCGAAAACCGAAATTGAAGATTTTATGGTACGTCAACGTCCAGCGGTCAATTTGATCTGATGCCTCAAAGTCAGATTCGATTTTTCAATATTCAGTGTTGATATTCAAAATCGATGTGTGATAATCAACGAGTGATAATTAACATTTCATATACAAAAACATGTTTTAGTTCTAATTAAAAAGCTTTCAAATTGAGTGAACATGAATGTCAGAAAAAAAGCAAAGCAAGTGAACATAAACGCCAAATTTAAAAAATAATAAACGCCATTTTTTAAAATAATGTTCAATACAAAATTCAGAAATTTGACTTCATATATTTATAATCAATATTTTGAGATTTGGAAATTTGAATCAAATAGTTCACATAATAAATGATTATTTCTTGTTGTATTATCCCACCGAATTTTCAAAGTGCGCCAAAATTCAAACGCCATGTATCGAAAACGCAAAAACGAGCGTAAATTCACTTCGCCTGGCCTATTCGTCAATTGGCATTCATGACATCACTGCCAATTCAGTCACAGCCCACCATGTAGTAGACACGCCCACTGACAGTGATTGGTAGGTTCGTTGACCTCGCTAAATGACTTTGGAGTTCCGTCCAATTACAAACACGTTCCACAAGCTCTTCCAAACATTGTCAGGTTTATTCCAGAACCTTGAGGATCTGAATAGTCTTTGTCTCTCACCAGCTGAATGTAGAACTGCCGGACCATCTCCACCTGCAGGTTGATGATGTCCCGGTGGCAATTGTCTCTGGAAGAAGCCAAGACATCAGCAAACAGAGCAGGTTGTGTTGGAGTAAAGGATGTGCTGCTACTCACCTGAACTCCTCCAGAGCGTCGTGAATCATGTTCCGGACAAAGTTCATCTGAATGGAGGTGAGTGGAGCGTCTCGGCCCTCGGCTCCGGAGACCACCGCTACAGCGGGAACACCACGTTAAAACGCCATCGCACTCGAAAACTCACTTTTTTACAATATTCGCCACGCAGAAGAACCTTTTTAAGAAGACATGCTAATAACACCAAGAAACCGGAAGCATTTATTTCCAGAACATCTAAAATCTAAAAATTGGACATGTAAAGTAGATTTATTCTCTAATATATTTATTGTAATGTAAAAATTGGATTCAATACATTTCCCACACATTTTTAATTGTTGCAAAATTGATTTCATCTTTGCATTAATATGTAGAATATCTGAGATTCCACAGCCATTTATTGCTGCTAAAATTACTTGGTATTATATTTGAAATATAGGATAATTTGATACTCATAGAATAACACTACATTGATAAAATAATTCAATATATTATGGAATAAATACTACGTTTTCTGCAATGTTTTATTGTTGCAAAAATTATTCAACAAACATTTATATTTGAAATTGTTACTATACTTGAAATCATTTGTTGCTAAATTGATGTCATATGGATTAACAAGTGCTACATTTTCTGCAACATATTATTGCTAAAATCATTTAATACTTTTATTTATTTGTCAACAAATTCACATTAGCTACATTTTCTGCAACATATCTGTTTAATTTAAATGTGTAAAACTAAACATTTCTAATATTTCTAAACTTTTCTGGAACATTTTTCTGAAATCATTTCATATATTTATTTATTTGTCAAAAATCATAAAATCATTTGTTATTATCCTTTATACAGATTTATATTTGATACATGTTTTGCAATGTTGTGTTTTAACTGATTTAAAAGATGAATGTGCTTTTTTTGAGAAAATGAGGGTTATTTCAAGCCGCGCTAACCAAGGCAAATATTCACCCAGTTGGCAGATGATGGCAGATAACACACACACACACACACACACACACACACACAATTTTTTGTATATTTGTATCCTTATTTGTATTGTATTTTATTGTATTGCATTTCACATTCTATTATATTCTATTCTTTTTTGTTACATTTATTATATTTTGTATTGATTTGCATTACTTTTATTTAGTTTAACGCCACCATGTTTAAACACTGGACGATTGTGAAAAGCATTTCACAGCATGTCATACTATATATGTATATGTATGTGACAAATACAACTTGAATCTGATTTGATCTTTTCATGCCGTGTGACCCCTCCATCAAGCCGACAGCCAATCCCAGAGCTGTATTTTAGTCTCACCTGCGGGCCCCTCGCTGAGCGGCGAGTCGTAGATGAGCTGGGTGGGCAGATCTCTCCTGTGGGTGACCTCAGGGGTGTGGAGCAGGACGCGGGTGCTCTGGGCCACAGGAGGACTGGGACCTTCCAGCTGGAGAAGATTCAGAGTGTGAAGCTCATCACGGCTACTGAGATCACCCTGCGGTTGGCGTGGGACCTGCGGTTGGTCCAGACTGAGGGTCTTCTGGGGTGGAGTAGTGATGGGCTCCTCTTCTTTGATGGGTGGCGTCTGGACCGAGGGGCTGTAGCAGCGGCTGGCGGGGGTTCCTAACGGCGTCTTCCTCTGGGATCCCGCCGGGAAATGAGGCAGGAAGTCAAAGTCTGCAACCAACACCACACGTCACACGGAGGAGAAGTTGAACAAACTCGGTGGAGTTCCCTGGCAAACTTGCCTTTTTTACCGCTTGATGCATCACTGATCCGGAGGCCTTTGTAATCTAGAGAGATGGTGATGCATTTTCATCACGGAACAAAAATTACTTTATTGACGAAAAATCTTGAAATATGAATCTTGCTTTTTCTCATGCAATTGTAAGATAAATTAACTATCTAAGAGTAAAGAGAAAAAGATTAATTAGCTTGTTTCGAGAAAACATGACTTTCAAAATCGTTTCAAATCGCAAAGTAAAAGTCAAATAACTTTACTTGATTAAAGTTTTCTTTTTTTACTAATTTGTTATTTATTGTCTCATGTGGATTTTTGGCAGTGTAACAGGTAAGGATTAAGGAATAAAACAAATCTGAAAACATAAGGAAATTTGAGTTCATTTCCACAATAATAAATCATAATTACAGTAATTATAGTGTGCAGTTTAACAATTTTATCTAAGGTACCTTACCGTATTATTCTCACTAAATTATTCACTAATTAATAATGAGAATATATTACATTTTTCACTGGATTTTACAGAATAGACAAGAGATTTGTAGAAATAAACGTACGGCAAGCCAAGTTAACATTTCATCCGCATCCAACGACGTTTCATTAAACCTTTTCTTGTGGCTTTCGGATATTATCTATAAAACTAACTATTGTTTTTGTTGTTTTTTGTTGATTTGACGTGCAAAGAAGATTAAACAATTATTTTATACACGTCTGAACTCTCATCACCATGCACGCTAGTGGCAGGAAAAAGACGTTTCTATCGAAATTTTTGCGGCGACACAATTTGTTCTCTTGATTTTTGTTATGTAGGGTTAAGTGTACAAAAAAAAACGATACTTTGGGATGCACATTTAAAAGAAACTGTGCTTTCTCTGGGAATCGAACCCACAACCTTTGCTGCTGTGAACACCAGCTTGGTTGATCTTCTCGGACCTGACTGACCTTCTCGGACGGGCGAGAACATGTCCAGGCTGTTCCGACAGGCCATGAAGCGACCCTGTTTTCCTTCAGCCTCCTTTGAGAACACATCGCCACCTAGAGGTCAGATTCCTCATGTCACCAAACATCTAATAATCAATTGAAGCATCCGCTTTAATACCGTTACTTGAAGTTGGAGTTTCTCCAAAAGCATGTGATTTGAAACCTGCTGAAAAAAAAAAATCAAAGCAAACACTGAAAAACAGTTCACAGCTTATAATCGTAAAACAGCCTTAAAAGAGTTGCGGAGAAGATCATTTCCACCCACAGCTACTGAAGACCTCGCCGGCCCCTGGTTCTTCTTGACTGTGCTGACCATCTTCTCTGTGGAACACGTCAGCAGCAGAACCTACAACAAAAAGCAGTCCGAATTTGAGTTTCATACGATCATGATTGGCAAAGAAAATGATAAAGTAATGCCAAATGCTATCAAACCGGATGTTATAGCTTTTTAAATCAATTAAACAATCACAAAGTTGTCAAATAAAAATACAGAACGTCATTTCATGGCCCCAATTGTGCGTTTGCTGCCAGGAAAAAAAATTGAGAAGCTGGGTGAACACTATCTGGAATTGTGGGTAATGTAGTTGCATGTGTCACAATAGCAGGCGGTCAACATCATTTCACTACACAAATCGTGAATTGCTCCTCTCTAAAATTTCAGATAAGTTGAAAAAGGTCAATATCAAATCCAGTGAATTCACACATCCAAAACTGTTTATATAACTTGTTATATTCTTGTATGAATTAACTTATGATAGTGAAGATTTGAAACAGACCAGACGTTTCAGCTTGTCCATCTGAGGCTGGAACACTAGGTGGCGCTGCAGAGGTTGGAGTGGAGGGTCCGGTCTGCTGACCACTCACTTTCACCGATGTCCTCTTACACGACTGAGAAGATTTGCTAGACGCCGTTTTATTGGACTGTGGGGACAGTTTATAATAAGAAATAAATCATCATAAGTCACAAACTCGATCACAAAATTCACTGTGCAAAGATTTTTATTAATCTCCGTTTCTCTATGTACATATTACAGTAATTTGCATTCATTGTGTGTCTAACTGATAACCGCCAATTACTTTTTAATGTGATGAAAACAGTTTCCATTTTCAAAAACAAAAAGCAGCTGCAAGAAGTAATTGCGGGGTTATTAACATACAACACTTTCATACTGTGAAAAAAGAAAACAGTACGATTTGTTCTAAATTGGTTCAAAAGTTATAGTGCGTTTTGTCTGTGTGAGTGTGTTGTAGTAAAACTTTTATTTACTAAATTTCTGTGCAATACAAGGACAGACCTTCAGACAGAAGACATGGGACTTTAATTTAAAATATCAGCTAAACTAAATTTTTACTTAGTAGCTAAGCTAAAGTTGGCAGTTATAAATAAATCCTTGGAAAGTTGAAAGTGAAAGTTTAAAGCTAAAGTTAAAAGCCTTTCAATGACACTAGTTCATAAATCTCAAAGGCAACAATATGTGCAATACGTCTTTCATTTGTATTCTTCATCTACATTTATCTTTATTTATCTTTATACTTGTGGTGGCTGCTACAAAATGTAAATGTCTCATTGATGGGCCAAACAAAGGTCGTCTTCTTCTTCTTCTAACTTAGCAGTTAAGCTAAACTTGGCATTTTGAGCCGCTACTTCTCTAAGCATCTTTCATTAAGGTGCTTTAATTTGGAAAAAGTACAAATCGTTTGTACTCTGTGAAAATCCCTTCATTTTGCATTTGCTCTGATTCCATAAAACTTCCATTACAATGATCTGATGGCTGCTGATCTAATCAACTGATTTGTCGTTGGTCTCGTACTGGTTAACAATCATGACTGCGGTTAACAACCATTTGACGTCGTACTACCACTTACAACACCTACGTTTTAGCCAGATTTTATATCTGATTTTGTCCAAACGTCTAAATCTTAAATTTGTTTAATTCTGAATGAAACCACTTGAAACTGGTCATGTTTCAATTGGACGAAAAACCACAGAGCAAAGCAAACTATGCAAATGTGCGCAAAAAAAGTAATGTGATGACATAAAAGAACATCCGATTTAAATGAAGTTGAAAAGTTTATACAACAAACAATTACAGGAGAAGCAATTTAACTAAAAAATTTCCCCAAATAACACTAAACTCACACTTTTTCTATTACACTTAAAATACAAAAACGCATTAAAATTAGATTTCGTAAGTGCACGACCTTTGTTTGTGAATACAGTGACATGTATATCAAACGGAAGTCAAAATAGAAATGAAATCCGTATTAAATCTCCGTGTACCTTTAATTTGGAGGGGCAGTTCTGGAAGCGGATGCAGGTCACCGAGCTCTTATGGGCCATGGCGACTTTGACAGGAGCGCTGAGGTTGCGTAAATCATACAGGTAGATTCGCCCTTGCGTGGAGCCCACCACCAGTCCGGCCCCGTCGGGGGTGAAGTCGATGGCCGACAGCGGCGCCTCCACCTGCTTGTTACGAAACACCCTGTAGGGGGCGCAAACACATCGATGAGAACATCTGCTCTCCCTCAGGGATTCCTCACTGTGCCAGAGACGTACATTTTGCTGGAAGTGTCATAGCAGACGATCTTCTTGTCCAGCCCCACAGTGACGAACAGCAGGTCATTGGCTGGAGAGAAGGCCAATCCCGCGCAGGGGGCTTTGTGTGTCCCCTCGAACAAGTGCAGCTCCTTCTGAGTGTTGACATCCCATAATGCCACGGAGCCGCTGTCGGACACGGTGCCGAGCAGGGATCTCTTCACTAGCGAGTAGCGTAGGTCGTGTATTGGCTGAGGAGAAAGAACAAGGGAAACATTAAATTAAGTACAATGAGTCCAGAATTCCCACAACGACCAAAAAGCAACAGCGCTACACAGGACTGAGAATTAATTGCAGTAGAAATATAGTCAACACACACATTCATGATGAGACGCTTAATTACTGGTGAGGAGAAGAGCTAGCACGCTATTGGTGCACATGCCCCATTGCCAACCAATGGCAACGCAGGCACCGCCCACTCTGCTAAAACAGTGGCAAAAGTCAAAACGCAAAAATATGAAACACAACGGAGAAAAAACATTTTGAACATGAAAAAACATGTGGAGATTGCAAGCGGAAAAACTAAACAAAATGAAAATACATTTTTGTTCGTTTTTTTATTCATTTACATTTGATATTTTGACATTAATCTGATGAATCTGATCAGAAGCTTTATGACTGAATCATGGTGTTCTAGCACCTATAACCGGAGCCGTCACGCTGACTTTGCACTTTAGTCACTGTACTGTCCACACTTGGTGACTGGACACTTTAACTAGACACTTTCTGGATCACGGAGTCACTTTTTTGCATTATACTTCTTTTTTTTTTTTTTATCTTTATTTTTATTTTTATTAGATTTTTGTATTCATCTTCATAGCTTTTTGGACTTTATTCATATTTTATCTTATTTTATTTAATTTAATGATGGACGATCGGAAAATACATTTCACTATACGTCAAACCATGTATATAATGTGTGTGCGACAAAAAAAATCTGAATTTGAAATGCTGCTCTGTCTCGTTCTCCACAAAGGCGACTTCCTCTGTTCATTCCTGTAGAAAAGTATGACACTCCTCGTCTTTCTTTCTATTTCTCATTCTTAAAAATAAAAGGGCTTCTGCATTTAGCTAGCAGATGACGTTTTTTCAAAGAGGGAAGTTCACATAACGTCACGACAACATTAAGCATTATCCAATAAAAATGTGTTGTTGTCCCAAGGACAGCTGTGATTGGCTACAGCCACCCACAATCATAAACATAAGCAAGCAGAAATTAATGTATTTTGTAATACGAGTGAATATTTTTAACACTATTATATTTTTATGACAGCTTTGTCTGCGAGCCAAACGATTGCATTTGACTACGCAGGCGATTTGACTGCGATCAAACTGGGTTCAGGCATGAGGCAGGAAACCCACCACATTCGGTCCGTGGCCAAAAGGTTTGCTGGAGAGGTTGGTGGTAATGCTGTGAAGGATGACCTCTCCACTGGTGGAGCCTGATGCTATGTAGCTATCCCCTCCGTTAAACGACACACACGTCACTTCCTCTTTGTGGTCCTATCGAAAAGGTGGGGAAAAAAACAAGGGAAGAAATAATAAATGGTTGGTGTGAAGGAAGAAATAAGACTGTTGAGAAAAAAAGAGAGAGAAGAGGGATGAAAGATTATTTGAGCGAAGTTCAGAAAAGAAGGATGAAAGCAGAAAAGGAAGTAACAGATAGAGGCAAAGAAGAAAATATGGAGGAAAAGTAAATGGAATGAAATAAGTTTGGGAAGGAAAAATTTCGAACAGAGAGAAGGAAAGAGTGAAAGGGAAGGGGAAAGAAGACGTGAAAAAGTGACCATGAAGTTTTAATAGGAGAAATAAGCGGCAACGATAGATGGAATGAATATAAGAAGATTAAAATGAAAAGTTTCCCAATAAAGAGTTGAGATATTAGAAGTGAAGAACCACCTTGAGGCTCCGATACAGTCGTTTTGTCTTTAAGTCCCAGATGTTCACGGAGTGGTCCAGTCCACCGCTGACCAGGAACTGAGACGTGGAGTTCAGACTGACACGCGTTTGCTTTTTCTGCAAAACAAATCGCGCGTTGGGATCCAGCACTGAGACGAAGACACTGAGATGTTCTTCAGCTCACCTCTTCTCCCAGCTCCATCACAGGAACCGGTGAAGACTTCAGACTGGACACCACCAGCTTGTCTCCAACACTGCTCGCACTGACCATGTACTGATCTGAACGCTGTCAAGAAGCTTTGCCCTTCTGGTCATTTAACGTTAAACCTTTATTTTATTTATTAGTTATCTGTTGGCATTAAAAGTTGACCTTTTGAAGATTCTGGTATATCTCTAGTCTTCTAGTCAAGCTTAAGTATTTTTATTATGATGTGCAATATTATAATAATAATGTAGTCAAGTAATTTAGGTCTTGAAGAATTACAATATTACAGTAGTTTTTTTTATTTTTTTATTCATTTTTTTTTATTATTATTTAAAACTAAAATGAAATGACATTAATGTAATAAAAATGTCTCTACAATAGAGCAGAGCCAAAACTCGAGCCCTGGGTCATGGGAAACAAGGATAAAACTTGTACAACACACTTAAAATAAAGATTTCAACATAAAAATGAATAACAAAATGGACAGGAATGTTATTCTAGAATAACAATACGTGAACTTGAAATGTGTTGTTCTTCAAAAAAACATGCTGTGAAAAATTACACAAGTTACAAATTTGAACACAAAACTATAGTTTTGTAAAGTGTATAGTGTTGTTGTACTATACAAAATCAATCACACAATGTTTGTCGTGTATTTCAAAAAATTCTCGTTTCAGTTTTTGTACGCACACACAAAAAGAACACTATGTTTCCCATTCTCTGTGTTAAACAACACATGCTGCAGTGTGTGTGTGTGTGTGTGTGTGTGTGTGTGTGTGTGTGTGTGTGTGTGTGTGTAAGGATACTGCTGCTGCTCCAGCACACTTGAGCCACAGGATGGGCGACACCGTGCGGGTTGAACTGTTCCAGCACCGTCATGGAGGTCGAGTCCCAGATCTTCAGGCAGTCGCCCGAGGTGACGAGCCGCGTGACGTCCTCCATCGCCGCTGCCCGCAAATGGACTTCAATTAGTCTGTAACGGAATTTAATAATTTAACGTCCTTGCCACAACAATATTGTCTAACTAATAGCGTCAACAGAAAGTAGCATACAAAGTACTTGAATTTATTATTTACTTAAATATAAACTGTTAGATTTAAGGCTAATTCCAATAGAAGCAATATAATACTCATATTTTATTAGGTCATTAGTATTTAGCTAAACAGCACAATTTGTGTACACACACACACACACAAACGATCAAAAAGTGATATTCCTTCATTTGTGTAGTTTTGTTACAGCACGTTAACAATAGTTTTGACGCTTAACAAACTATATGCAAGCCTGCTTTCAAAATTTTAAAATCACACCACGCAAAACCGACATCCAAATGAGACCAACGCTGCATCAACAATAACTTCTATCTGCAAACACTTACGACAAAGATAATAATGTAAAATCACAGTTTGTTTTTCCACATTGTTGTGCTAACGTTCTGCCTTCAGCTGGTTAGCACCAGCTCGCTACCTACCTCCAATTTGGACAAAATATGCGGCAATACGTGTGAATATGCTGGAAAAAACTTTACAACATCCACGATAGAAGAAACCCGCCTTATTTTAATTTGAATTAAACTTTTTCATGTCGCTAGAGTTTGAACACCCGAGGCTCCGAGCGCGGAACCGCCACTACGGCGCGCCGCTGAGGACAAACCGGCAAAATTACGCCAACGCGGTTCAGAAGAACATATATTACATACTGTATTTTTTATTTTAGTGTAAAAGCGGCTCAACTGTCGCCTCATATCAAGAAAATTCCATTTAAGACTCGAGATGTGAGATGTTCGGCCCGGTCGAACTCTTTGTGAGGAGTTTGCATGTTTCAGGTGAATTTGCTTTAGAAAATTGACCACATGTAATAGTGTGTGTACATGTGTGTGTCTGTTTGTCCCGAATGACCCCTCTATAATATAATATAAAATATAGCTAGTAAAGTAATAAAATATACCTAGTAAATATGAAATTTACTATGATAATACATTTTTCCTATATACTTATCTTACAATTATCTAAACATCACCAAATTCTTCTGACCTACTATGGCAGATATACAATATAAAATAAAAGCGTATGCAATGAAATACATATACAATATATGAATATTTTTTGAGTATTGTAGTATTTTTGCATGTGTAAATGTTTATTTTTTTTGTATAAAAATGTACACTTATAATACACTTAAAAAAGATTTTCATATTCTTTTTACATACTCATATTAAACAACAACTTTAAACAACAGCATAACTAAATGTGCTGCTATTTATCTTCAATACATAGTCACATTTACGTAATTTTAAGGAGAAAGTGGCTTAATGTTACAAATACATTTTAATGCTGCACAAAATCTTCACAATATGATTGGAGTCCTTCACTCTTATTAAACACAAAGGTGCACTGAACATCTTCAGATTAGTCGTAATCATTAGAAACGTAATACGAGAAAGAGCAAGAGTGTTGGCATTTGGAGAAGACGTATGCAGCCAGAACTTCATCTCGGCTGAAACTTCAACACAAAGGTCTTCGCATTCCCGAGTGTTTCACGATCCAGCGCTGAAGTATTCCTGCTGTCTCTGGGGCAGAGGAGCGAGGACCACCACATAGTTCTTGGGAATGAAGCCACACATTCCTCTCAGCGTTCCCTCGTACCAGTTCTCATCAATCTGGTTGGTCAGAACAATGATGTCTCCTTTCCTAAAGCCCAGTTCTCTCTGGCTTTCTGGCTGGAAATTGTAAAGTGCCTTGCAGCAAGGTTGATCCCAAAGCGCCGTGTAGTCATCTAGCGCACACAAAAATAAACGAAAAGCTTTAGCGGTGGAACACACACACACACACACACACACACACACACTCTTAAAAAAACAATACAGCGCGTTTAGAAAAAAATACAACTGATAATGACAAGAACAGTCCCATTGTGAATTTGCCACAGGGATTAATAAAGTGAGCGTAATGTGTATGTGTGTGTGTGTGTGTGTGTGTGTGTGTGTGAGAGAGAGAGAGAGAGAGAGAGAGAGAGAGAGAGAGAGTACAAGTGTAAATGTGTGATAAAATAAGTAAATGTGAGAAATATACTAGTTAAAAAATATACTCGTATAGTGTAATTACTTAAGAACAGGTCTGTAATTGTATTTTAGTCTTAAGCTTTTACGAGCATTTAGACATAGTGGGGCCCCTAATACTCGAGGTGGGGATTTATTACTAAAGTGGGGACCTATGGGTGATTGACATATTAGCTAACTTATTAGCTAGCTAAGAAAAAATAAACTAAAAAGTAATTACTTGGAGTAACTTTCATTATATTTCTTGCTCTGTTTTGTAAAGCTGTTTCAGAAAAACAAACTGTAAATCTGTATTTAAAAACAAACGAACAGTATTTTGCTGTAACTAAAAAAATGTCAAAAAAAACAAAAAAAAAAACTTCTCTAGTCATTTGTACAGTTGTGTAAGCAAATGTACATGAAATGGCAACTGTACAACAAGTGACTGTTCAAAGTGACCAAGTTTTTTTGCTTCTCTATCCTCAGAATGTGGTGTGGAAAAAGTATGTTAACTTCAACAACACTTCTACACATCAGCTCACAGGGTGGATGGGATGGACTGACCTGAAGTGCGCTCTGGTGAGTGGTTGGTTACTCCATAAATCTCTGTGCTCTCAGTTGTTTTTGGTGCACAGTCTCTCGGGTGATGGCAAGGTATATCTGAGATCCTGAAGGCAAAGCGTCATATAGTAAAAGACGTGGACCGAACCAGAAATGTACAACAAAAACAGGGCAAACCTGCTCTGCAGAGTGTCTTTGAGATTTTCGAGAATCTGGTAGGACTTCCGGTGATAATCCATTGCTGCGTCAAGAAGGCCGGAGAGATGCTTTAAACATTCAGCCTAAAAAATAAATATAAATTCAAAGTTCACAATCAGTTTAAACCAATGGTTTTGGTCACAACTCTATTGAGAACATTTAATGTCACTCTGGTGCTCCCCAAGGTTCAGTTCTTAGGCCTCTATTCTTCTCTAAGAAAACTTTTTTCGAGTTTGGTCTTTTGCTACTCAGACAAAACTCAACTATTCATGTCCTTCGTACCGGACCACTAGACAGTCTCAAAGCCACATGTCTTCTTGTCTCAGAGACATCTCCAGTTAGATGAATGGACACCATATCACACTACATCTTGGCGATAATGACAGTGCTTACGTCTTTTTGAAAGAGATTGCACATGCTTGTTTCAGCCAGATGTTTGGATTCTTCAAACTTCTGAAGGGCGTTTGTAATCTCCGTGTCGGCGATCTTCCCTTTGTGCCTCTTCTTGTAATCAAAGTCTAGACGACGGCCTTCTAGTTTTTTCAGAAGGTACTGAAAAGCAGAAGAAGAAGCGTTAAATTTAGATCTGCTGAGACACTACTTTTGTTTTCCTGTTATTTCCTCTCAAGATGGTGTCATCGTTGTTTAATGTCTTGGATGTTGGAGACTCACTTCTATTTCTTTCAGCTCGTTGTGCTGTAGAGACTGCAGTGGATCGATGAAGGTTTTCTTCACCCGCATGTCCATGCAGTCTCTCGCCTTGGCTACTTTCTTCAACGCGTCTCCCATTTCAAGAAGTGCAAAACCTGTATGTTAAAGACTGAGTGGCTGATTGAAATTATGGTTTTAGTGTCGTCTCCAACATACCGAAACCAGACTCCCCACCAAGCTTGTTGCCATAGCGCAGCATGCAATCTCCCAGAATGCCCTCTGTCTGCCGATAGCCTGCAGACTTCTTCTTCTGCCCTCGGATTTTGGAGACTTTACTGGCCATGATGAGTTTTGCTCTAGATGCTTTGAAAAAAATACAAACAATTATACATAAAGCCTAAAGGAAGTAGTTGTCATGTGTTTGTGTGGCATACCAGGGTTTGGCTGAAGATAACCAATGGTTTTTGGAACAAGTTCCACAATCATTTTGTGTGTGATGTCTGTTTTCTACAAGAAAAACAACATATTAGAAAATTTTATTTAACACATTTGAAGATTTAATTTCAAAAGTGGTTGGGGAGCGAAGAATGAAAAACCTTTTCCAGTTGGAGAAAGTCCTCATCCAGTTGTGTCCTTTCGACGACATTGATTTTCTCCTTCAGCAACTGCAACACACGTGTTAAGACATTTTAGAATAAAAGTAGGTGTGTTGTGTTTTGGTCGCAGCTCACTAAATAGTTTCCCGCAATTGCAAACAAAAGCAGGAAATCCAGAGGCCTTGTCTTTTTTATAAACAAAGGGAAGACTGTAACATCTGCTTCCTGTAATTGACTTTAAATAGCCGTTTATGAAGGTCAAGTCTTCCAGAACCCTGAGAGGATTTAGTGTCTGAGAAGAAACGTTCACTTGAAATCATAAATAGACTCTTACGTGACTGAATGAGTAAAATGTAAACACTAAACATCAGGAGTGATAGATAGGCTCGGTTACAGATTGTTTGAGTTTTTTTTTTTTT
>CM051501.1:5271615-5307173 GCA_028031935.1 Paedocypris micromegethes | reverse complement strand
TTTTTTTTTTTTTTTAAGATTATTTTTTGCCTAAACTTGATAAGAAGAAAAACAACAGATAGAAAGTGGACTTTGCAGTCTAAGAAACGTGCATCAGTGTTCAGATATCAGAACCTTAACACTTACTATTTAGAATTCTTATACACTTCAGTTACTGAACGATGTAAAAATAGTAGTCATTTACAGTATATTTGAATAGAAAATTAATGGACAGACAGAATCCGCGAGTTTATTCTTTTGAATGCTAGTTTAAAGAATCACAATCTCATCACGCGATCTCTGCGTCGTTGCCTTAACCAATCACAGCACGGATTGCTAACTGTATGTGCTCAAAAAAGCAACACATCAAAACTAAAATCTTTTAATTGTATTTCCCCCCTCAAATGTTCACTTCAACCACCATCTCACTCGCCAGTTCGAGAAGATCCGAAGCCTATCTAGTTGACTCTTTTGATTCAAAACTTGAATCAAACTCCAACGGTTACTCTCACAATCCAACCGCTACGAAAATATTTTGTTAAACTACAAAAGACTAAACCAATTTCAAACGTCCGGCGACAGAATTGTAAACCGATCAGTACTTTGCGATTAAACCGACGGATTTGATTAAAAAAAAAAGATTTAATGATTTGCTCCGTGGCGCGCGAGATTTGTTTACCTGGTCTGCTTTATGAAACTGCTTCTTCAACCCGGTCACGGACATTCCCGATCCTCCTGGTCTAAATGGATCTTGTGAACATAGACCGTTTCTTCCAGTGTGTCCACAAAGCGCCTTCCTTCCTTTCTTCCTTTGCGCCGTGAGCGCGTCTGTCTGTCTGTCACTCTACACGTGGGGACAATTCCCGGACTGGACCGGTGCGGATGTGCAGTAAAGGCCGCTGGAGAAGCAGTATCTACGATCAGAACGACCTTCTCTGGCTGTGGAAGGTGATACAGATGACACGTTTATTAAAATGTTGGGCGTTTCGTGTGAAGGGTCCCTGAATAATATCAACAACAACTCGCCTGGTGGGAAGCTGCGCGCGCATAGTTCAAACTGCTTTTGTCACTACAACGAAACAAAAATAATTAAACAGTCACTTGATTTAATAGTACACGCTCTTAAGTTAGTTTCTGAAAATATATGGAAAATCCCGAAAGTTATTGTTTTACTAATAATACCTTATTATCCAACCGTTACTTTCATTGGCTGTTTTTTAAATCATTTCTATTATAAATTGGTGATTTGTTTTTTACCCATGTAGGTTTTAGAAATCACGCTTGGGTGTTGTTGTATATTATCGTTTTAAACCGTACTTAAATTGACAAAATAACTTTTTTCTTAGAACCACACTGGTTATAAACGTTTAATTTGAAATATACGTATTTAACGAATACAGACGTTTTTACAAAGACAAAACCTGGCGTAAATCAGCTTTGCTTTTTTGTATAGTGACGTACGAACTTACGTATGTAACGTTAATAGTAAATGTGAGGTCATTAAATTCTGGTCTTTTATTTTGAATTAACATTTCGTTTCCGGGGTGTGGTCACGTTGAATCATGGGCGCAGGTACATGTTTTACGTTGTTTATTGTCAGAGTAATTTAACAAAACGCTTTCAACTTACAAAACACAACAATAGCATATTACAATATTGTACAAAAGACTGTGGCTTATAGAAAAAACATTCCAAACAAAAAAACAAAGAAAAATAATAAAATAAAGTTAAGATAAATGTAAAAGAAATTACATTTTGAGTTGTGCACTCAACGGTTCGCTGACCGGTCTGTTTGAGAGTTTTTCTTAGTTTGATTTATTTTTTATTTTCTTGGCATCTAAACTTTACTTGGCATCTAACTTGCAACAGCCTGACAGATTTCGGGCTTTGTATATGTGTACAGTATATGTAAAGTGCCTCTGTAATGCGTTTGTCAAAATGTATTTACTTCCTTATATCTGATATTTACATGAGACCAAAGCAAATATTTTATTTCCTCCTCTGGAAGGCCAGTTTACTGTTACGCAAGTGTCTAAACTTTTAGACAGACTTTTAGGGCCAGATTTTTCAAAGTGAAATTTTGTGGGGTCTGACCATTCATCTTGACTCGTTCGAACCATAAATATTAAATGCAAATGAACAATCTACTACCAAAAAAGTTTTCGGAAAATCGATTCTATCAGTACGGTTAGTTAAAATATAAATCACATATTTCCCATGAGAATCACCAACACTATATTTTTAAGGATTATTTTTTAATTGAAAAAAATGTAATTTTCTCAAGTACAAAAAACCAACTACTCTGAATGTGAACAGCCAGCTGAGTAACAATGCTCAGTGACCAATGAGAGAGTGTTGCAAAGTAGACTTCCAGATAAACAACCAATCATAAATCACAAGAGACCAACAATGTGTGCAGAATAATTTCAATGAATGAAACAGGAAGGTGAGTGGTCATTTTTTAAAGAAACTAATGTAAAAACCTTTATGTAAGAATCAACATGCCAATTCTTTTTCTGAACTAAAATTAATTTGCAATACTGGCATTTGGCCACAAAGCCAGACTTTGGACATGCCATATGTCCAATATGAAGAACATTTGAAATACGTATTTTGAAATTTTTTGATTTGTTTTGAAATAGCTTGATTTTGTACACTAAATGTGCTTCATACAAAATAAAAGCTTTCTTCCCTTATATTCCGTCACTGTGATTGACTCTTGTCAGTCAAATCTGCTAGTTTTCACCTTCTTTGATCAGTATGAATGTTCGTTCAGAGTGAATCATAATTTTGAATTTTGAATGTTCAAAATCAATCAATTTTGAAAAAAAAAAAAAGCTATTTTCCCCTGGGGATGAATAAAGGTTTTTTAATTGAATTGAAGTGAATCATGGGTGATGATTTGGGTGTTTTTTAAGCAGCTGGACGGCGAGGTCTTGGTGGCATCTGGTGGCTTCCTGCAAGGCCGTGTTTCCCCACCTGTCAACACCAGCACGGCACATTTCAGTGCGGACAGGTAGACCGCAGGAGTCACGTCAGGCTGGGTCCGCACAGCTACCTGTCTCTGAGGGTCCGGTCCGCCCCACCGTTCTCCAGCAGGAACTTGATGGCGTCCAGTCGGCCCTCGGAGGCTGCCACGTGCAGGGCAGAACGACCATCGTAATCCACCGCGTTCACATCTGCTCCTGAAAGAAGGTACCTACCACGCAGAAACACCTTAGTCTACTGATATTATAAACTACAGTTCAAGTTCAGTGCATTTGTAACATGCTTTTCAGAATTAAAAACTACTACGTACATACTAGCTGGAACGTTCTAGTAGTAGCATTTTTAATCATTACCATATTATCCAATACTCCACAAAAAAGTTTTATTACTTTCATTTAAATGCTAATTTTTCTATTTTGAAATAACAGTAAAAGTAAAAATAATTACTATTATTAGTTTTTAGGAAATTCATATAAATAAATTCATGATTTATTTCACACACACACACACACACACACACACACACACACACACACACACACACACACACACACACACACAATATAATGGAAATATATATACACAGACTTTATATATATATATGTCTATATATATGTTTATGTATAAGTGTGTTGTGTGTGTGTGTGTGTGTGTGTGTGTGTGTGTGTGTGTGTGTGTGTATACCTGCGAAGGGACACTACGTCTCCTCTGTAAGCAGCCAGGAGAACATTCATGATTTGATATCCCTGTGTTACAAAAAAAAAACAATCATAAATGATTATAAAAATTCTAACCAAATAATTTATTTTTCCCCCATCAGGCCCAGGAAGAAGTAGAAGAACAGACCTCCGACTCGACTTTCCATTGCCTGTAGTACAGAACCTGTCTGAATGGAGTCCGGATGTCAAAACTGTGCAACTGGAAGGTTGAAATCAACTCCTTCAACAAACCAGCAGCGGGAAAAAGAAACGTTTCATCGTTAATAACTCCCAAGATAATGAAGAGTGCGAGAATTTTTTTATCTAAAAGAAAAACAAAGTTATCAAACCTCACAGAAGTGGACGCCTCTCCAGGAATTACCATGGGAATCTAGGCCGGGTGACCAGCACATGACACCCAGAACTCCAGGAACCACCGACAGCACGATTCCAGACCGGCTGGACTTGGCTGGCACAGACGTCTGACCAAATAATTCAACAACAGTGACTGAATTGCCTGACTAGAAATGCTGTAGAACAGGGGTTAGCAAACTACGGCTCAGGGGCCACATGCTTTAATACGTTAAATGAATAAATTAAATGTTTTAATCCGGCCTGACGAACTTGTAAAAATTAAATCAAAGCCAGATATTTTTTTTTATGTAAATCCGTTCGATTTGTTATGAAGGTTTTTTTTTTATTTTTTTTCTGTAACTCATTTTAAAAAGCGGAACCTTAAACACAAAATGTACGTAAAGGAATTGTACTAGTACATTTTTAACTTTTTTTCTACTGTCAGTCTATGGAATAAGATGGCAAAAATATCAAACTTAGAACCCAATGTCTCCCGCGAATTAAAAAGTTTGCCCACCCCTGCTGTAGGAAAAAATTTATTCTAAAGAAATATCCATTATCACCACGAGGGGGCAGTGAAGACGCGTCGAATTCCCGACCTTGTTGCTTAACACGACGATTTTAATTAATGCAATTATGACATAATCGCTGAAAACTCCAATTGCACAGACATGACTCATCTGCTTTGGTTAAAAATAAAAGCAGATCAAAAATACCTTGAAATGAAAGGCTCTGGAATAGTCATTCATCCCAGCCACTTGCATCACGGACAGGGTGCTGCGGACGGCATGGGGCGACATCACCTGGTCACCGGACAGGGGGCAGAGACCACCATTCGCTAGTGTGGCCGCCAGCGCCGCTCCAGACTCGCAGGTGACTTCTGTGGAGAAGCACTGAAGACCACGGAGAACTTGGTATTTACCCGAATATAAGAACATAGATTACAAGCTTATACATTTTTCAGGTACAAAATTAAAAAAAAAACCTTAATACTTTGCAAAATATAAAGTACTTCCCTTAAAAATACGTATTTTACTTCTATTACAAAGCCTAACTTGTGAGTCTTTTACTTAGAACAACTTTAAATAAAAATTAAAAGTATAAAAAAAAAAAACTGTACTACATTAGACTCTATTTCCAAATGTAGTACAGTATATCTCCAGTAGGGGATGCTATGATTCCACTTGCTATGTCCATATATGAGTATACGAGTGTCCATATTTGAGTATTTCTATGTCCATATATGAGTATGTGAGTGTATGCGTAATAAATACTTAAAATAATAATGTGTAAAATAAAAAACACCGGCACAGACACCGCAAACACATGAAGACAACGTATTTCGTTGTGTGATTGCTCATGTCTTAAAATATGTAAAAACTGAGGCGCTTATATTTGCACCCATATTTACATAAGAACCCCTCAAGTTTTAGACTGTCTGAAATTGAAAAAATTGGTGCTTATATTGGCGTAATTTGCGGTACCTGCGAATGAAATTTTTTGAGTCTGATGTTGTACCTGTAGCAGTAAATCCAGAGTAGATCCGATGCCCGCTCCTTCTGGAAAGCACTGGATAGATGAACATCAAATGAGTTTGAAAAGCATCTGATCAAACTGGATCTGAAAGGACCACGCACCTTCTTCTCCTGTAGATAAAAGGCCAGCGCCTGGAGACGGACCAGGTCGTTCCTTAAGTTCTGATAACTGAAACGGTATCATGATGGGAATCGGTTGCTTAAAATCTCGTGGAGATTCCTTACCTGCTGCAGTTCAGGCTCACGTGCTCTTTATTGCACATTCGCCGCATCAGATTCAGAACCTGGGCAGAGATTTTGCTTCAGAATTGAGATGTTCATTAAGAATAACTGTTTAAAAGATTGACATGTTCATTAAGAATAACTGTTTAAAACTAAAAGACATTGTGTATATTAAAATATTATAGATCGTTACACTTTTAAACCAATATTCAAATCAAGACTCAAAACTCACCTGTTCTCCCAGGCCTTCGAAATGCCACTATAAGTATTGTCCCTCTATGCACTGTTGCTGCCGCATAAGGCGCTTTGTTTCTTCTATCTCCCTTCCTCCCTTTACCTTCTATCTAATTATTGTTTGACTTTCTCTTTCTTATCTTAACTGCCTCTCTTCTACCTCTTCTTCTCCGCCTTCTTGTAAAGCACTTTGGTCCACTGTGGTGGTTGTTAAATTGTGCTATATAAATAAACTTTGATTGATTGATTGATTGATTAAACAAATGTAAAAGGAAGGAGTGTTTCAGTTGTTTGTGCAAAATTAAAGACAACAAGGCAACAAAAAAAAAATAGACAAATTAAAACATGAAACTAAAAAAAAGGGGAGTATATTCTCAAGATTCTCAATCAGTACATTTTTTATTTGCTTGATTTTGTTGTTGTTTCTTTTTGTTGGAATCAGTTGTAAAGCTGATTCAGTAAAATGTTCTTTTAGTTTGAATCAGTTATAAAGCCGATTCAATAAAATGTTCTTTTTGTTTGAATCAGTTGTAAAGCAGATTCAGTAAAATGTTCTTTTTGTTTGAATCAGTTGTAAAGCAGATTCAGTAAAATGTTCTTTTAGTTTGAATCAGTTGTAAATCTGTAAACGGATGTAAGAGAATAGGCAACTATAAACAATGCTTCGGCCTACTTCTTTTATTTATTTATTTATTTTTGTTAAATTGATTTCAAATTTTATGCAGGGTGTAATGTCTACTACAACAAAAATTGAAAGATTTCTCCAAAATTGGCTGCTGAAGTCAAACCTACAGACTCGTATTGTTCCTCCTCTTCAGCTTCCGGTCTGGCCACCTGCTGTGTAATAATAACCAAGACTGTTAGCAAAACACAAGTTATGCTTCATGTAATTAAGTACCTGTAATAAAGCCGAGCTGACGATGGCTCCGGTCTCCACCAGCGGACTGTGTGGAACACCTGCAGGAGAGACGTCCACAGCACAGTTTACACACTTGACACCAGAAGAGAAGGTCCAGAGCAGAGGTGTAAGGTACTTGAGTAAATGTACTTTGTTACTTTACTTAAGTATGTTTTTGGCTACTTCGTACTTGCACCTATCAAAAATATAAGCAACTTTTACTCTCCACTACATTTGAACGGACACTTATCGTTACTGGTTACATTGTGATTGTGCGCGACAAGCTGGAATTGATTTATAACGCGGGTAATTTCTTAGGCAGACGAGGCAATATCGCCATCTTTAGGTTGCTGAAGGTAATGGACACTTTTTGTGAATTAGAAACCACATGAATGCGAATTATGGACGTAAACGTACGAATACCATGTGTTTAACAAGCAAACTAGCTGTACAGTTAAACTCTACAGATCTTCCCTGACTATACAGTGGTATTTGTAAGCATAATGTTACGAATATTAACATGGCAAAAACCACTGTGACATCAGACATGACTATATTTTCACCTAATTTTTTGTGTGCAACGTGTGCAGAATTTAATTTTATATCAACTTTTTTCCTTTGCACATTTCAGTGATTGAGACTGACATTTTCTTCTTTTTATCTACTTTGTTCTACCATTTTTAAAACATTGATGTTAAATTCCTTTTCTGCATTAGAAAACAATAGTTTTTCGTTAAAACAATAAATTTTTTTTTTTGCCTATATTGAGTATGAATAAAATACCTCTTAATACTTAAGTTCTTTTAAAATTGGATACTTTGACTCAAGTCTTTTTCAGTCTTTTTCTTTGGTGACTTGTTACTTGTAATGGAGTATTTTTTTACAGTAAGTATCTGTACTTTTACTCGAGTATGGCTGTCTGATACTCTTTACACCTCTGGTCCAGAGCAAAGCTGGAGCTGGAGAGGGAACTCGCCGTGTGCGCTCAGGGTGAAGGGCGAGTGGTGTTTGGCGTATTCCTCCATCCCCAGGAAGCGGTGCACGTGCTGGACTCCTCTCCGCTCCACAGCCAGGCCGTACATCAGCGGCCATGACACTTCTCCAGCCACACAGGCCTCGGACCAGTCGCCCAAGGACAGTCTAGAACAGAGGTGGACTAACTTAACACTCAAACAGCCATTTTGACCGGTTTAGGTGGCAAAGACAGACAGAATGAAAGACAAATAAATAATAAATGGTTAGACAAATAAAACACACAGCAAGACAGATCAAACAACAGACAAAACAACCACAGAGAGTTATACAGATGGAAAAGATAGACAAACAAACCAGAGTGAGTTAGACAGACAGACAGACAGACAGTGGTCACGGCAGGTAAAGGTCGTTTAGAAGGTAAAGTGCCACTGAAATGTGGGAGAAAAACTGCTGCAATTGGACAAATGATAGTTATTAGAAATAATTTGTTGTTTCGCTCTGGCACAGAAGATCCGACCGTAGCTGTTTAACTCTTTTCCATCACTAAAGTATTATTCTATATATAGAGTATTATTTACATGCTGTTGGCAATATTTTATACCTTTGTCCATCCACAGTGCAGACTGAAATCCCCCATTTCTCCTTTGCCCCTTCATTCTGTCCATAAACACATGTCCTGATGTTTAGAAACTTCTGGTAACATCTTGTCTTTTACTGGTTACCTACACCAACCTTTCCAGAAGATAACTGCCGACATTTGCTGAACAGCTTCTGGGTTTCTGCGGTGAAGGTTGTGAAATCTGGAACAACGAAGCGTCCCTGCAGCGCCTTCAGGATGAAAGACACGGACCCGGCCGCACATCTGAGATCGAGAGCCGGAGAGACACAACACTTGCTTTAAACACAAAGTTACTTAAGGTAAAAATCAGCTAAATAGAAATATATCAATGAAAATGCCTTTATGTGTTTGACAGCGGGGACATTACACTGCAAAAAATGAATTCTTGACAAGCCAAAAAATGTTGAAATGACACAATAAATCTTGTTTTTTTTTTCATACAAGATAAATTATCTAGCTTAGAATTAAGAGTGAAAGATTTATTTGCTTGTTTTTCAGGGATTCTTACCAAATAAAAAATTCTCACCCCATTGGCAGATAATTTTACTTGATTTAAGTCTTTGTTTTTTTTATTTTCCTTTTTTTTCCATGTGATTTTTTTTGCAGTGTATTGCATCAATATAATTTACACATTTGCGTGTTTCGTGATCGTGAATGTAGATCTTTAACACAAAAGTTTGAATCTAATTGCACAAACATTTATACACAGTTCACAAGTATATAGTACTAGAATATGTTTGTAGGAGTGTATACTATGCTAGACACTAGTTTTAGTACATTTGTATACATGCTTGCATTCAGATTGACTAAACATGGGTCAAACGTCATGAACACTCGCTGTACACTCTGTGCTGTTACAGCAACAGAACAAATTCATCATCATCATCATCATCATCAGAACATAACTCCAGAACTGTCATTTAACTCAACCGATACAAGAGAAAAATTAGGAAAAGTTATTAGAGGTTCAGGTCCGAAAGTCTAAAATCCTTTTTGTAATGAACTATTGGCGTGATAGTATTTATGATACTATAAAAACTGTCATAAATTCTATGGGCTTTCCTTAATAGGCTGATAAATAAATTAACAGATGGACTCGTTCTGATAGTCCAATAGATGTAAAACCGAGCAACCGAGGCTTTGTATTTTCGTTTTGTCTGTAACTCTAAATCTGTATGTTGCACAACTCTTTGTATTCATTGACTCTGACTTGCGACTGCAAAACCGGAACTGGCCTGTGAAATGTGCTTCTGTCTACAGTTCCATCCGCGTCCTGGAGCTTCATCATCAGGCCGTAGCAGTCCTTGATCCGGGGGTCTGTCCGAATGATTCCCGAGCCCCATAAGGCCTGAAACATCCCACATTCATTTGAATGAAAAGTAATACTGCATTTATACATAAAGGCACTCCTTTATTCCAATTTTAGAAGCTTGAAAACTTTGGGGATGCTAATATTTGTTTATTTCAAATATCCGCGTAAATATAAGCAACCTTTTAACCACTTTTCAAGTCAGGAGCAAAATAAATGGAAATGCCTCTTATCAAGATATTATGACCCTTTATAGTTACGGAGGCAGACGTGCATATAAGTATTTATTAGCTGAGTAACAGAAATAAACAAACATTATTGATGCAGCGACTCTTAGAGTATTTCCGAATTCAAAATATATAAATGACAAATTTACCTGAATAACAGGAATAAAGAAACACTTAGCAGTGGCTAAATAACAATGGACAAATATAAAAACAAATTAGGCAAGTACATAAACTAAATTCTCATTATTAAATACTAAATAAAATATCCGAAACTCACTCTGTCTGCATAAGCCCATACATGGAAATAGCAAGTGGAATCATAGCACCCCCTACTGGAGATATACACTCTACTTCATTTAGAAATAATTTCTAACCTTATTTTTATTTTATCTATTATTCAAGTAAATCGGCATCGAAGTGAAATATCAGAATTCAGAAATCAGAAATCAGAATTTTTAGGTTTCAGGAAAGTCAGAACACCAAGAAAGTAAGAATGTGCTTGTGTTTGCCTATTGATAGAATTTTAATTTTATGCCTGAAAAATGGGGAGGTGCTTATATTTGCGTAAATACGGTAATCAACACAACTGGATGATAAATGATGCAGCACCTCAAAAAACTGGTTGACATTTAGTCTTCCTTCTGCCGCGAAGCTGTCGAATAGCACATCGGCGGCCCTTTAAATATAAAACAGGCAATAGTTGTCAATCATGAAGGAGTCGGAGGGAGTCGTGGCTGTCAGACTCACGCTTTTTTCCTGAGATGACCGTCGTGCCGGACCGAGAGTGACCACGAGTGACCGTCTGGGATGATTTTGGGTTTGTTCAGCTCCGAAACGGCCAGTTTTACACTTCTGCTGCTTACAAATGATGGCACGGCTGTTATGAATAAAAACAAGATTCAGAATAAGACAAGAATGAATGAAGGACGAACTATGATGTCATAGAAAATTATACCATATATACGTGAATAGAAGCACCAGTTTTTTTTTATTTTAGACACTCTTGAAAAACTTGGTGGGTGCTTATAATCGCCGATTTCAAATATTCTCGTAAATACAAGCCCGAAAAGAAAAATAGGGAGCCTATTGACTCTCTGGAGGTTTAAAGGAAGTGGAGTTTTTAAGACTAGAATAGATTTATTAAAAACTATTATTCAAGTAAAAATAAAATGGAAGTGGTACGAGTCACAAGATAGGTTTATTAAATAAAGAAAAATAAAATTGTACAAGAAAATTAACGCAATCTAGAAATGTAAAAAAAAATTATATTTTTTTTGTTTTGTTTCGTGCCAGGGAAATGAAATGCTTATATTCGCATAAATACAGTAGTTGTTCTTCAACGTCACAAATTTAAAAGACAAATAAAAAAAAAAAGAGAAAGTTTCAAAGACATGATTGCTTAGCGCCAAAGCGAACTGCAAAACAAAGGATGGCATCTTTTAATTCAGCCACAGAGCTTAGTTTCTCCTGAACGCACTTTGAATGAAAACGTTTGAGGAAGATCAATGCCGCTCCGCCGTAGGAGTGCTGGGATATAATATAATATAAATAAAAGTTTAGAAAAGCACAGAAAATGGACTGGACAGCGGGTGGGACGTGTGCGGTGGGAGATTAGGCTAAGTTTGGTGCTTCACCTGTGGAGCCGGGAGAAACGTAATTGACTGGCTTCTGCGCTGATAAAGCCTTGCTCGCCACCGCTTGTGGAATGTCGCCTGAGGCTTTAGTTTCCTAGTAACGCAGGAAAACAGAAAGGAAAGTTGGGCGATGAAAACGAATTTCTGAATTTATATATTAAAAAAAAGTTTGATTTTTGAAGTTAGGAGACACACATTTATATTATAGTGGGGTCCTAACTACACGGACCCCGCTTTGTGCCAAAAATCTAACACGCAGTGCTAAACGCCTGTGCACACACACACACACAGTCATGTACAAACACAGGCACACACACACATTCCAACATGCAAATGCACCATCAAACACACACACACACGCACACACACACACAAACTCACACTCTCAAGCATGCACACACTATCAATCCAACAAGCAAATGTACCATCAAGCACAAACACACAATTTCACACACACTTTCAAGCACCGCACACACTCTCAATCCAACAAATGCACCATCAAGCACACACACTCACACGTGCGCAATTTCACACACATTCTCAGTCCAACACAAATCTGCACTATCAAGCACACACACACACACACACACACACACACACACACACAATTTCACGCACACTCTCAAGCACGCACACACTCACTCTCAATCCAACATGCAAATGCACCATCAAGCACACACACACTTACACGTGCGCAATTTCACACACATTCTCTGTCCAACACAAATACGTATGTACCATAAAGCACACACACACACACACACACACACACACACACGCACACACACACACACACACTCAACCACATACACACTAAAGCACTTTCACACACACTCACACTTTCACACACACACTCTCCCACACACACACACAACACACACACAGATCTACTGTAGACACTTTAACTGTAGAATTTTACTAACACATTTACTTCATTTACTTCAAATGCAACAATCTGCTGAATGAGTTTCTCGCTGTTTCACATGGTTTGAAGTCTGAGTGCAGAACGCGGCGTCATCACTGAAGCCAGACGAGTCTTTGAAGTCTGACTAATTGCAGGTGTTTAGCACCGCGGGGGGACGGCGAGAGACGTCTCACTCTCTCATGTCAGCGCACCACCCAGCACATGTTGCGTCTGGAGCTTCCGTTTTCATCTCGGTCCTCTGTCAGCGGTCATTACAGGTTCCGGTCTTTAAAGAGCAGTGTGTGTGTGTGTGTGTGTGTGAGTGTTGTAGGTGTGGCTATGGAAACGAAACAGGACCCAGCACGTACCTTTGTTGCCCTCACAGGCTTGGCATTCTGGTCCGTGCAGGCGTTTGTCATGGTTTCAATCTCTGAGGGGGAGAAATGAGCAAAAGATGAGACGAGAAAGATTAAGATTCAGGGTTTAGGTTTAGGATTAAGGTTCAGATTAAGTTCAAGTTTATTTATATAGTGCTTTTCTCAGTCCCAAAACAATGCAAATGCACTTTGCGGAATTAAGAAAAACTCATTAAAAAGTCATTAAAAAAGAAAAGTGTCCATTGTTCAACAGTGTTCAGACTGTGGGCTGTGTCCATGTTAAGATCAGAGTTTACATGTGAGTGCAAGTTTTAAAAACAAAAATGGTTTTCCAAAGCCGGAAATGGCAAAGAATATCGCTTGAGTGAAGAATGCATACGATGCTATTTTGGAATAACCACATTTGAGCGAGTTTTAGTCTTGTGGTGTGGTTGTGTTGTTCCCAGTGCAAAAACCTCGGCACATCCCACACAATACGACAATCGGTCCTGGACATTAAGCCATAAAACCATGATGAAGTGGAATACATTCTATTTTAACTTGAAATGCATTGTAGCCGTTTTAACTCAACTTCTATCACTGGAAAGTATACATTGATACAGAGATACAATGTTAAATGAAAAACACGTGTAATCATTGAAGCAGTTTATGATACAATGTTGATCTTCTGCCCAGCTTGGGTGGTACACGGCAGACTGAGTTATGCAGACAGCACTTCCTTTAGGCCGAAGCCAGACATAGCTTTTTTTTTTTTAAAGTAAACCCACAAAACATAGAGACAGTTTACAAACTATTTAAATAATATTCCCCCGCCCCCACAGTCCCAATTGTTTTAGCTGCTATTTTGTCATCGATTTTTTTGTGTGTCTTTGTAGCCATTTGCACCAACATTTAGGCTTGATTTCTTTCTAATTAAAGTTTTTTTTTCTTTTTTAACTTTCTGCTCAGTTTAATGGAAACGAAAACAGATTTGAAGTGAAATCCAGCACAGAACATAGAATTATAAAAGTATATATTTTAAAACAAAGGAACATTTTAATGATGATGAAAATAATAATAATAATAATAATAATAATAATAATAATAATAATAAAAATCATCATCATCATCATCATCATCATCATCATCATTTTGGAGAGATTAGTAAGCATTAGTAAGAAAGAGTTTCTTTTCTTCACAGACACAGGCTATTCTGCTGTGTTGAGGCAAAGATTTTTTTAATTAAGACAAAAATAACGCATTATGTACAGTTTATTGTATGATAAAAAAAAAACTATACCAGAATATTATAAAACAATATGTACCACAAACAAAGAGAAGAACATCAGCTGGAGGAGTAAAAGTGCATTATATGTGGATTTTAAGAGGCAACACATGCAAAATCAATCCTTCACCCACGTCGGCCTATATTCTTCATGTTATCTACCTCAAAGACGTTTGTGTACGTACCTCTCACGTCCTCATCTTCATTTGGCTCCAGCAATTTGTTTCCGTCCAGTCCTCCATAGCGTTTTCTCCACTTACGTCTGAGAGATGGTGTTCTTTGAAAACTGCAGATTAAAAAAAAAACTTGAAAAGAAAACATTCCATCTAATCTCAAGAATTAAAACGTATATTAAGATATTGCAGCTGGTGTAAAGGTGTAAAGAGTACCTGAAAACTATATTTGCGTAAAAGTACAGTTTTTTTCTAATTTAAAAAAGAACAAAGAGTCAAACTCATTCAAACTCAAATGTGTAAATGTCGCTAATTCTACACATGGAATTTATCAAGTCACTAATTCACGTTCACGTGATTGAGCTAATAAATAGTATCCAGTACAGCATCCTGCAGATGGCGATATCATCACGTCTGCCCAAGTAATTTATGGTCAGAGTCTATTCAAATGTAGTGGAGTAAAGAGTACATAGACTCAATCAAAAATGTAGTCAAGTAGAGAGTAAAAGTTGATATTTATGATACTCGATACAAGAACAATGTAGCCAAAAAGTAATGAAGTCAATTTACTTAAGTACTTCACAGAGAAATTTACCAAAATATCGTTTTAATGTATTATAGGCAAATTCCAATTTTGATACAATCAAGAGAAGACTTCTTTTAATGAATATTATAAATACAATTTAAAAAAAGCTAAAAAAGAAAACACGTCATGCAAGCTCCCAGTTCAAAATTCTACAGGGATTATTTTTTTACACTAAACCGAGTATGTTTGAATTGAAAATGCACGTTTGTATTATTGAGAAGCTAAAATATAATTATTACCAATTTCTTTATTCAGAAGAAGGATGTTACCATCAACTAACTCAAAACTTGACCTGATCAAAGGAAGAATCCTTTTCAAGCAAAGCACGTCTGGTCATGAAGATCCAGTCTGGGTGAAGGAGCATTTATTTTTCTTTTGTTTTTTTGTTTTCTTTTGTTTAAATAGTTTGAATTTCAAACTATTCATTTAAGATCTTTTAGGTAGGTTGAGTAGTTAAAATAACTCTTACCATGAATTGAGATTTTCTTCTGCTTCTCTGCTTACACCAATCTCCATGATGAAACGTCTCGTTTCTGCTTTAGTAAGGCAAGATTGTATGATTCGTTTTTGCAGAAAATAACAATGAGAGTGAAGTGCTGACAGCAAGTCTGGGCTTCTTTCAATGGATAAAAAGAGGAGGAACTTTGTTTTGGAGGCGGATCATGATTCTCGAAAGAAAAGAAAAAAACCCTCTGAAAAATAGAAAACAAAAGAGGTGGAAAAAACCATACTGTATATATACTGCTACAGAGCAAACCTTTAGAAAAAACCTTTAGATAAAGTTCATTCATTCATTCATTCATTCATTCATTCAAAACCTAGACAGACTTATGTCAACATTAAATATATTTGCATCATCTCTAGTATGTAGTGTGTACGTGTGTGCCCACTATGCGATGTGTGTATAAAAACGCCAACCAGAGGACAAATACCAAAACTTGATTCAAACACGCTTTTAACCGACCCTTGGTTGTTCTGCGCATTTAGAGCGCAGCTTTGACGTTCTGGATGTTATTTACACTTCAAGCATGAGCGGCGCAAAGTAGTACCTCAGTCAGTTGTAAAGTGCGCCTCTGTTAGAAATGTTGCTCGGCTCATGCATTCTTACGTTTTCAGATTTGCAAGATTATATTTTATACATTCCCACCTATTATCAGACCGGACGCTATTAGCGAAAAAAGTACCATACAAATCTGAATGCCGCCTTCACGCAAAGTACAACGCGATGCCTAAAAAGGACAAGACGGTATGACTTTATGTGAATTAAATATTGGCATGGATTTGAATATCCGTGTCAAATCTTGGATAATAACATGAATAAGTGTGATAATATAAGCAGTAATTCCAGTTGTGTGGTACGAGTATTGTGTCATTATTTACGTGTTTCAAGTATTGGTATGCATACTGTACTATTTTTGCATTTTTACTTTCTTTATTAACTTACCGTAATTTTATAAAATAAATAAATAAATCATTCTCCTTCACAGGCTAAAAGCAAACCGAAAGCACCTGAGACTCCTCCACCTGGTCCCGTTACTAAACTCAAAGATGGACAGATCGCGATAGCAATACATGCTAAACCCGGAGCTAAACACAACGCAATTACAGGTGTGTGTGTGTGTGTGTGTGTGTGTGTGTGTGTGTGTGTGTGTGTGTCACCAGTGTTGCTCGATACTAGACACAAAGGAATGTTCCTTTAAAAAAATAATTAGTTACAGAAACTAGTTATTTCTCCCAAATAGTGACTGAGTTAGTAATTGAGTTGCATCACTGCACTATTAAAACACAGTTGTGCAACAGAGACATTGAGCTACCGAGAGAGTTTACACACGTGATAATAATCGCTGTGTACGTCCCTCCCTCGGCTAATGCCAACGCAGCTTCTGAGACCCTGCTCTCTGTCACCAGTGGGCAGCAGACACAGCATCCACAGGCTCTCTTCCTGATCTCTGGGGACTTTAACCACGCTCCGCCCTCAGCTGCTCTACCTACATTCACCCAGTATGTCACCTGTTCCACCAGAGACAATAAAATACTGGACTTATTTTACGCTAACACCAAAGAGGCTTACAGCGCGTCCTCTCTCCCGCCGCTGGGCAGAGCTGATCACAACATCTTGCATCTTCTGCCCGTGTATAAACCTGCGGTGCACAGGCAGCCGGTGGTGTCTCGCACAGTGAAGAGGTGGACACCAGAGAGTGAGGAGGCTCTCAGAGACTGTTTCAGCACCACTTGTGGACGGAGCTCTGTGACCCACAGCGGGGAGGACATTAATGCCATCACAGACTGTATTACTGAATACATTAAATTCTGCTGTGAAAACACTGTTCCATCCAGAGTGGTACGGCATTTCGCTAATAACAAGCCATGGGTCACCTCTGAGATTAAAGTCTTCTTAATGGAGAAGAAGAGAGCGTTCAGATCCGGGAACAGGGAAAACTCAGGCGTGTACAGAAGGAGCTGAGGAGGAAAATTCGAGAGGGAAGGCCAGATACAGGAGGAAGATGGAGAAGCAGCTTCAGCGAAACAACACCAGGGAAGTGTGGAAAAGCCTGAAAACCATCTCTGGCTTTAAAGCACCGCACCCTCAGGTGGAGGGGGACATGAACTGGCCCTGACCTGAACCATCACTTTAATCGATTCAACCAAGCAGCCCCCCCCCCACCCCGCAGCAGCTGCTTTCAACACCATCAGCACCTCCTGCAGAACCAGCCCATCAAGACCCTCTACTCACTGATACTGCAACACCCACCACAACCCCTGTCTTTCTCCAGTATACAGGTGAGAAACCAGCTTAAAAGAATCAACAGTAGGAAGCAGCCGGACCAGATGGCATCAGCTCCAGACTCCTCAAGTCCTGCGCAGATGAACTGTGTGAAGTCCTGGAACTAGTCTTCAATCTGAGCCTCAAGCTGAGGAAGTCCCACAGCTCTGGAAGACCTCCTGCGTGGTTCCAGTGCCTAAGACACCGCAGGCCAAAGACCCCAACAGCTTCAGACCGGTGGCTCTCACGTCCCATCTAATGAAGACACTGGAGAGACTAGTCCTGGGTCACCTCAGATCTGCTGTGGGAACCTACCTCGACCCACTGCAGTTTGCCTACAGACATGGCAGGGAGTGGAGGACGCCATCATCTTTTTTCTGCATCAAGCTCTTTCTCACCTTGAGAAGCCGACAGTAGCGTGAGGATCATGTTTTTTGATTTCTCCAGCGCCTTCAACACCATCCAGCCGGTGCTTCTGGAACACAAACTGGAGAAGGCTGGTGTGGACCTCTATCTGACGGAGTGGATCATGGACTACCTGACAAACAGGGGACTGTACTGGCTCCTTTCCTCTTCACCCTCTACACCTCAGACTTCAGACACAACACGGACGGCTGTGTTCTGCAGAAGTTCTCTGATGACTCAGCAATTGTTGGTTGATCACAGGAGCTAACGATGCTGAGTACAGAGGACTCACTCAGGACTTTGTGGACTGGTGTCGGTGGAACCACCTCTGATCAACGCAGGGAAAACTAAGGAGATGGTGGTGGATTTTCGCCGGCGACAGTCTACTGTCATCCCACCGATGCACATCCAGGGAATGGACATTGGAGAGAGTGGAGTCTTATAAATACCTGGGTGTGCATCTGAACAACAAACTGGACTGGACTCACAACACAGACGCACTGTACAGGAAGGGTCAGAGCAGACTCTACCTCCTGAGGAGACTGCGGTCTTTTGGAGTGAGAGGGTCACTCCTGAAGATCTTCTATGACTCTGTGGTGGCATCAGCAATCCTGTACGGTGTGGTCTGCTGGAGCAGCAGCATCTCAGGCAAAGACAGGAAGAGACTGGACAGGATCATCAAAAAGTCAGTCTGTCCTGGGCTGCACTCTGGACACAGTGCAGGAGTGGGTGAGAGAAGAGTCCTGGTAAACTATCATCCATCCTGGACCTGGACTCTCACCCACTGGTGGACTCACTGTCTGCTCTGGAGAGCAGCTCAGTGGCAGACTGATTCACCCCCGCTGTGTGAAGGGGAGATATCGCAGATCTTTCCTACCTGCTGCGATTAGACTCTACAATTTGAACTTAAATCTAAACTGGTGACTGGAACTGTGCTTGTGACGGGCAGCGCACTTGTTCATTTATGGTCTGTGTTGTTTGTTTATTATGATGTGTCAGTGCGTTATGGTGATGTTTGTTTATTTATTGTTTGGATTTGTTGTTGCTGTTGTGACGTGAAATTTCCCCGCTGTGGGACTAATAAAGGATGTTTCAATTCAATTCAATTAAATTAAATTCAAATAATAAAACAAAACACAATGGTTTAGTACTTTGAATATTTATTGCACAAACCACAATGGGCCAACAAATATGTCTGAATATAAATTATGCTATATACACGCTAAACCTAAGAGAGTTTGAACAGGTTAAACTTCCTTATCTAAGGATGTTAATGCCCCTCTAAGTCGTATTTCTGTAATAGATGTGTCCGAGGAGGCAGTGGGTGTCGCCATTGCTGCGCCACCGACAGACGGGGAAGCAAACGCTGAGCTGCTGCGCTACTTATCCAAAGTTCTGGAGCTGAAGAAGAGTGAACTCTCCTTAGACAAGGTACCGACTCCTTCACCTGCAGCCAAACCCAAACCTCTGGAAGCTGAATACTGACTTTTACCGATCAATACCTTGTTAAAGGTCATACATGAATCACCAAAATGCCTATTTGACATTGCCGTTAAACTATTTAGAATTAATTTCTGGACCAAACTCAAAATAGATCATGTGCGTAAGTGCGTTTACGATGTGATGGGCACACACATTTTGTGCCAAAATTTAAAGTTTGTTCAGAGTAACAGATTATCAATACAGAGAATTAATTGTATTTTACATGTTTGCCATTGTTTCCTAAAGGTTTCTCAATTTTACCAATAAATTTGTAATTTTGTTTTTCACTCTTTTGTCTCCACCCATTATGTCACAGCCCACTGTGTAGTAGACCCTTCCACTCACTCTGATTGGAAGATCTGTGCAAAATGAATTTGCGTTTTAGATTTGTGGTTTTTGATTTTTTTGTTATTACGAATTCTAAAGGCTTACATTTTTTAGGGGCTCCCAAAACTTTGGCATTTATAAAGTTCATTATAAGGCACTTTGTGTATGTATGTATGTGTGTGTGTGTGTGTGTGTGTGTGTGTGTGTGTGTGTGTGTGTGTGTGTGTGTGTGTGTGTGTGTTCTCTGCATTTTTATCTAAACCAATAAATCTAAAAAATAAATGTTTTTGTGTTCTTGGAATAAGATTTGTAGATCTTTTTGTGGTGTATATTTCTTCTACTGATTCTCCTCCAAACCTCTTTTTTCTCACTGTAATGTTGCGAAGGGCTCCAAGTCCAGGGAGAAAGTCATCAAGGTGATGACAACTGTCAGCCAAGAAGAGATTCTGACGAAACTAAGGACCGAGGCCACTGGATGAGTCTGAGACCACGTGTGTATTTTGTATGTACTTATACGCATACACCCATACACACACAAATTTGCATTAAAATAATTTCAACATATTTTTTTAACTACTGGTTTTTAATCAAATAAACCATTTGTTAGCATTGCAAATAATTGTAATTTGAAATGTAACTAAATTATTAGTATTATAATGTGTAGAGTTGGGTCCAGATATTTCAGTTGGCAATGGTGGTTATTATGATTTAGACTTTCTTTTAATTATCGCAAAATTACAGTTGACATAGAACAATTAACGCTTAATTAAGCTATACGTGTTTTAAATAAGTCTTGACGTGTAAATATATATATATATATATATATTTCTCTCTCCTTGTCTCTCTCTCTATTGAAAATGTGGAAAAACCAAAATAATGACCCTAGTGGACATCAGTTATCCGCAATCTGAAGATTACGATGTTTTGAATGGAATTTAAAAAGGAAAAATAGTCCGCACATGTCATGTAGCAATATTCTGCTTACTGGCAGTGTTAGTGTCTTCCCTCCACACTTTATCGATTTTTTTTTTTTTTTCCAATTATTCTGCTTGTAGGAAGAAGTGACTAATTTAATCATTAAAAATAGTCTAATGAGAATGTTTATCAGACCTTTTCTAATAAGAAAAGAGCTTTCAATGGATTTTACGAAAGGTATAATGCACATGTTTTAGCTCCTAAGTTAAAGAGCGTCTGCTTTGTTAAGTTTTAAAATCTTAACTCTAATTGTAATGCTATTTAAAAACCTTTGGTTAAGCACTTGCTCTAAAAAAAACAGAAACTCACAACTCGACACAAAAATACATAATTTTAAACTTTTTCTGTCATAAAATTGGCATCGATAATGTAATAAAAAGCAAAGAGACTGTGATTAATGACTTTTATTTAGATTTCAATTACACCGCAGACGTCAAAATCAGGTTTTCTATTAACTGTGTGTTTTCCACCACTCAGAGAAGAGGGATGGAGGAAGTCCGGGGGTCTGTGATTCGTCTAAAGCCCCCCAACCTTCTAGATTCATTAGTCTGGCAATATAACTTCTCCGTAAATGGAAATCTGGTTATGCGCTTGTTCCCAGAGCTCATTCTGCCACATATTCCTCTAATATTGGCCCAGGCTTACGAAATGCAAACAGGAAATCCTTATGCAAATGTATTATGACCTAATTCATTAAAACCTGTTGTAAGTTGTTTTATTGTAATACAATTATTGCAGAATGAGGTGTAGCGTGGTATTCTGAGACACAGTTATTGTAAATACAATTACAGCAAATCCAACTTATAGATTGAAATATTACAGGTTGCTATGTAATATATAATAATAAATTATATAATAGATTAAATATAAATGTCAAATGTATTTGAAAAAATAGTTCTTCCGTTTAATGTGTAACACTTCAAAGCAGTTGTCTATTTAAAATATTTAATATTAAAATAATTAAAAGTTATAATTGATATTTCGGTTGCTACGTTATTCTTTAAAAATGTTTGTAACATATTAAACAACATTCTAGTCAATAGAATATATAAATGTTTGATTTTGTTATTTTCCGAATAAATTAAACCTAGATATCGAAATGCTATACACACACGTTGGTTTGCTTTTTATAACATGTACCATATGTATAGTTTAACGCTGAAAAAATTAATCACGGTATACTAAGTGGCCTATAAAGATAGCATGTTTTTCATGTGCTTGTGTGGGTTTCCTCCGGATCTCCAGTTTCTCCCACAGTCCCAAAACATGTAAGTGTCTTGTGTCCTGTTCTGTGATTGGTCACCTCCAATCCAATGTCCCGCCTTCTGGTTCAGAGCTACTGTGATTGGCTCCCAACTCCACATGACCCAGAAATTGAAATAGATATATATAAATCCAAACCATCACCATCATCTTTGTTGTGTGGTCTATTAATTCACATCAAATGACTCTACAATAAGATCTTTGCGCTTTGGATGGGGTCAGATTTTCTAACAGACTGAAGGACTGAGCGAGGCTTGTGGTTGTCATTAGCTCATTCATGAAGACATATCTTGTTATTGCGGAGGCCGATGGAATGATTAATGGCGTGGAGGTATAAATCCGACCAGTAATTGAGGAGAACGTCTCTTCTGGAGTGAAATAAAGCCAAAGTCATGTGTGATGCACGGCGGCGGATCTGCTAATGGGATCAGCGTCTATTAAAGTCACGCTGAGATATGGAGACCACCAGACGACTTCATTTACCCGCTGTCCTCGCATTCGAAATGTATATGCTGTTGGTCAGAGGTGGTGGTCTCAAGAAAAGCCCCCGTGGTGAAAGTTGGGGTGGGAGAGTAATGGAGTCTTTTGCTGGCCGCGACTGTGATGAGCCAACATCCTGTGAGTTGGATATTACGGTGATATTTCTTTGTCATGGCGGTTTATTCCGCGAGAACATGTTTACATTATCCTAAAGCACGATGGTCCATAAGCCCGCCAGGCTTTACTATTGGCTTATTGATGCTGTGGAATGAACGTCTGTAAGTTCGGTGGAGCGTCAGATGTTGTGAAGATGCTGAGGACGTCACGCTTTCCTCTGGGAAAGAGCTTTACATTTGATTAATATGTTTCCGGATGTGGAAGACGTCTGTGTAATGAGATCGAAGTTTCAGTCTAGAGAAAATTCATTCATCCATTTATTACTTTGTCACCTATAGAGGTGTAAAGAGTACATGAAAACCATACTTGAGTAAAAGTCACACATTCCAAGAAGACTTGAGTAAATGTCGTGAAGTATCCAATTTTAAAAGAACTTAAGTTTTACTTGTACTGCGTTTGGGATAAATAAATAAAAAACACCAAGAAATGTGAAAAACCAGAAACTCTTTATTGTTTTTTTTCCCTATTATAGAAATGGAATGTAACACCTCAAAGTTTCAAAATAGCAGAACAAAAAATTCTCAAAGCCCTGCAGATGGCGATATCACCTCGTCCGCACAAGAAATTAACCGTGTTAGAAAGAAATCCAACTTGTCTCGCAAAATCACAATGTAACGAGTAATGTTAAGTGTCTATTCTAATGTAGTGGAGTAAAGAGTACAGATATCAATCACAAATGTAGTCAAGTAGAGAGTAAAAGTTGCTCATATTTTTGATCCTCAGTTCAAGAACAATGTATCCGAAAATACTCAAGTATCAAAGTCCTCAAGTACTCAAACCTACTCAAGTTCTTTACACCACATCATATGTCTTTATCTATATGGCTTTGTTTCCTTCTGTCTGTCTATCTCTTGGTTTTTCATTCTACCTGTGAGTGTGTGTGTGTTTGTGTGTGTGTGTGTGTGTGTGTGTGTGTGTGTGTGTGTGTGTCTGTGTAAAATAATGAACAATAATGAAACCATAGAAATCACCAATCATCATCTGCTTTGTCTCCTCACAGATTAATCTAAAAGATTATTAAAAAATGTCCGTGTGATTAAAGGCGTTGTAGTCTGGATATACAGTGGTTCACTGCAGATGCTGAGAGATCTGTGAAGAGCTTCTCTGTGATCCACTCCTGTTGTTTCTCCTTATTCGCCTCTTTAATCATTGCAGTGGCATAAACAGGGATCGTTTATTAGTGTCTGACAAAGCAGCTTATGAGGAGAAACGTTGTCTCATCTCTTCTTGTTTTGTCTCATCTCTTCTTGTTTCGTCTATTCTTGTCTCACCTCCTCTCTTCTCTTTACGTCTCACCTCTTTTCATTCTGTCTCTTCTCTTCTCATCTCTTCTCATCTTGTCTGATCTCTTCTCTTCAGTTCTCTTTAGTTCTATTCATTTGTTTTCCTCTTCTCGTCTCTTTCCTTCTGGTCTCTCGACTTCTCTTCACTTCTCTTCTCTTCTATTCTCTTGTCTTCTCTACTGGTCTCTTCTCTTGTTATACTGCTTTTTTTCCCCTGTCTGTTGTCTTCACTTCCTTTCTCTTGTCTTCTATTGTCCCTTCTTTTGTCTTTGGTTTCTCATCTCTCCTCTTGTTCTTTTCTTCTCTGGTTCTTCTCTTCTTCTCTTCTCTTCTCTAGCCGCTGCTGCTCTGTATCATTATTTTGATTTAAAATGACTTTTGTCTCTGTTTGAACAAAAAAAGTAAACTGCTCCCTGCAAAAAGATCACAAAAAAGTTTTCTTGCCACATCTTTTTAAAATCAATATCAGCAACTAGTTCAAAAATATAGATCTTCAAAACACAACAGACAAGCCTCGAATAAGATGTTTTGATGCTTACTCTCTGAAAAAGTTGTATCTATTTATATTTTTCTATCCGATTTTGTCTGTGCAAATTGATGAGCGAATACGAAAACGATACATTTTCAAAAGACCTAAAGTTTGTCCAAACATGAATATTAATAAGCGTTGCGTCTCGTGAGCTGCTTGTTTGAGACGGCGGCGATTGTTTGAGCGTGTCACGTGATGCCAGATAAAGACCTTGTCTTGTTTATTTCTCGGGCGAGTCAGTCCTGCTGTTGCCTTTTGATCAATGAGGAAATCAATGGGCTTATTTTCCTCCACAGGGCTTAATTCTGACTGTCAGCGTGATGAAGGGAACACTGGAAGAGGAACGCCTGCAGCCCACACGCGTGAAGACCAATTCCAGCACCTTCGATTCCTGCACGTTTGTGATAATTGTACATGATTGTGCTAAACGAACAATTAAAAGAAACCTGAACCCTGACGAGTTATAGAACAGGAGACATCGTTTCTGCTCAACTGATTGGAGTGTTGAATTTGATTTAATTTGTTTATTCAATGTTGTTTTGCATATGCATAATTACATGTTGTAATTGTGTGGGTTTTTTTAATACAGACCAAAATAAAAAATATACAGTAGTGAATTTGGAGTATTCAAATAACACATTCACAGTGTTTATTACTACAATATTATGTTGTGTATAAATTTTGCAATTTTTCCCCATACTGTAAGTAGGTAATAAAAATAGGTAAAAACTAAAAAAAATTATATTTAAAGCTAAGTTTAGCAATTATAATTCTTACAGACTACTGATTACCAACCAGCGGCCCGCGGGCCAGATCCTGTCTCTGCAGGTGTCATGTGTGGACGCTTTATTATTTCTTTATTTTTTCAATATATTTCTATATTGTACACTAATATGACAATAACGTTCAATCTAACTTGATCTTGAGCAACCAAGTTCAAGACCCGATCACCACATTTTTGTGTGGCTACTTTGCAGCCTAGAAATGGACGGATGAATGCATCAATAAATGACAATCATTAAGGATGACATAACGAATGGCAACACATAGTTTGCGTGTTCTCCCTATGAATGCGTGGGTTTCCTCCGTGTCACCAATTTCCTCCCAGTCTAAAAATGTGCCGTGTATTAGAGTTGAGAAAGTTGTCCTTAGATGCGTGGGAGTGTGTTTATGTCCTAGCCTGTGATTGGTTGGCTGATCTAGAGGGTGTGTCTCGTCATCAGGCCCAGGTAGCTGGGATTGGCTCAAGCTCCCCTCCATGATGAAATCATTTGACTTTAATTAAAGAATCCAAATATGAGCTTTACAAAGTTTCTCACTGTGTAATCCGATTAATCTGTCGATCCTGTTCCATTGTCAGCAGAAGTTTAACCAGAAGTTTAAATTACTAAACGTATTTAAACCTAAGCGAGATTGATTGTTTAATCTGAAGACAACTGGAAGAGTTTTTGGTACGGGGATGAAATTTGGGATGCTGAGGAGACATTAGGATGGTTTTGACGTGAGAAGACTTAAGCGGATAGCGAACAGACAAACGGAAGTCAAATCTGGCCCAAAACTTCCAAATGCGAAGATTTTAAACCCCTTAACTCCAAACTTTCTACTGCGCTAAAAATAGACGTAGTTTTAGCATCGCACTGACTGAAATGCGTCATGTTTCCAAATCCCAATCCTGTAAGACAAATATTGCTGCGACTTTAATAGAAGAACAGCTTGTTGATTTATGACTCTTATCTTTTTGATTCCAATGGTTTTAAAATGGAAAATCAATGGAATTCTGCTTCAGTCAGACTAATTTTCTTGTTGCGATGCTAAAGACAAAGTCCACAAATCTCCAGATTGTTCCACGCACACCTCTAATAGATATATTTTTAATGAGAATTCCGACAGATGATGTTCCCTTGATGGTTTCTACTCACCCGTAACCTCTATTTCCGCTTCAGTCTTGTTGGGAAGGAAGGAAGAGTTTGCTCATCACACTGTTTGATTATCAATCCATTGACGGGGCTATAGGCCAATTCGCATTGGTTTAATCTCACCGCTCGAGATTGTGTGTCATGCATCAGTTTGGAAAATTAATTATGGCTACAAAAACAAAAAATATGAAATCCAACGTGAAAACTTCTTCTTTCTTGCTTTCTTTGTAGTCGATGTGTCTTAGAGGCTGAAGTGCTCGGTCAATGTGTTTCCATTGATTTTTTTATGTTTTGATGGGAGCGTGAATTAAAGCGAGTGACTCATGCGCTTCACACACGTGGTCAAAAAGCCCTGTTGGGAAATATAAAAATACCACCTTTGGATGGAAGTGCGAGTTAATCCCTGACAGAGCCTGTACGGAACTGAACTCACCAATGAATGAAACACCTCAAACGCCATTTTCAGAAAGACAAGAAGCCACAAAGCAAGAAGTCAAATAGCCAAGACCTGCCTCCATCATAGCAAATATACGGAGCCGTCACATATGAAGAACAGGTTTTTTAAAAGAAAAAAAAGAACCCTATTCATTTTCCGCTGCGGCTGAGACGAGTCTAGACGCGCTGAAGATGTCGGGTTTATTTGCTTGAGTGCAGATGCTTTTGGCCCTTTGTAATTGAGCAGAATAGGAAAATGACTGGCTTTAAAGTCACTCGTGAGCAAACTTCCTCTTCTCATTATCAGGATGAATACATTTCAGAATGTTATGGAATTCTTCCCGTCTGTTTGAATATGAAATTATTGGCAGATGTGCACACACACACACACACACACACACACAATTTCTTAAAGACTCTTATTTTGTGATGCACATATGCTGCAAAATAATATTATTCAAAAAGTTTATCTTATACTTAAAATGTAAAGAAAAAGTTTAAACATGTGACCTTTTCAACCAACCTTTTTTTACGTTATTTCAATTATTTCAATTCAAAATGTTTAAATATTTCAAGCATTGACAGCTCATGTTTAATGGTTTTTAATGTATTACTTATTTAAAAAAAGGTAAATCATTTCAACACTGGGTATTCCAACAATTCTCCCAAGTTCTGTCTTGCCTTTGTTTACTATTTACTCATTTATTCCGAAATGCAGCATTGGGAGGAACACACAGACGCGGATGTCTCCTCGGGATGAAGCTGAAAAATAGTCCAATCCGGGGGCACATTAATGCTCGTGATGACGGCTCTCCAGCGCATTTACGCACTGAAGGATCGCGCTTACGTGCGAAAGAAGTCAATGTCAAAGGCGGAGCCACAACAAATGCTCGCGAAATGGAGCGTATAAAAGGCTGCAGGACTGCGGAAATAGTTATTTGCTCCTAAACTTTTTATAAAAAGAGACGCAAATCTGCCGTAACGCGCAGGCGCCAAAGCTTCCCGGTTTCAGCACCATGGAGAGCTCCAGCGTGTGGACGCGCACCGCTGTGTGCGCGCTTCTGCTTTACTTGCTGACGAATGCCAGAGCAAACGAAACAGAACCGGAGATAGAAGTGGAACTGGACACACGAGCCATCAGAGACTTCTACCCCAAAGATCCAAACCTAACCAGTGAAAAGCAACTCGTGAGTAATCTTGCTTTTAAGTTGTTGCCGTGATGTTAAAGACAAAAACAAAGCATAATCGAGTCTTTGGAGCGAAAGTGACAAAACTTTAGTTAAAATGTCAAAAATTGTTTCTTATAGGATTATGCATGAGTGATTTAGGATTCTCACAATGGTGTCTTTTAAATATTTGAATCAGCTTGGAGCTTTGCAAGAAGTTCTGGAAAAGCTGCAGACGAAACGGATTTCACCCTGGGAGAAGAAATTTGGCCAAGTTCCCACGGTAAATCAAAAATATATTACTTTTTTTCTAATGAAACAATTGTTTGGTGAGTTCATGTGCCCGCGCTTTGATTCCCGCGCTATCTGTTTGATCTATTGTAATCTATTTGATCACTGATCTATTCGTGTCTGGTCTGTGTGTGTGTGTGTGCGTGTGTGTGTGTGTGTAAGGGAGTGTTAATGTGTGTTGTGTGGTCTTCACTGTGATGTGTGTTCTCGTTCCAGTGTGATTTGGGGGAGCAGTGCGCGATCAGAAAAGGCTCGAGAATCGGCAAGATGTGCGACTGTCCGCGCGGCGCCTTCTGCAACTTTTTCTTGTTAAAGTGTTTGTGATGGATCCATGTTTTGACAGAATGACATTAAGAATATGTCGAATATATCCCGAGATGATGTGTTTTTGTTTTGTTTAAAGTCATATTTTTTAAGCGGAATATAAAAGACTGAACCTGTAAAGCTCGCGTTCAGTCGAAGTGTTTCTTGTTAATATGCTGTTTGTGCATTAAAGTTCAATCCGACTTTTGTTTTTAAGTTTTGACCCTTTTTCATTGTAGTTTAATGTTTTGTATTTCTCTTCATAGAAAAAGCTATTGTGTGAATAGCATATAGCTGTTTTAAAACACATGTAATGCTCTCATTGACATATGTAATATACCTGAAGATAGTGACTATTATATACGCACCTGCTCTAGGTGAGTGTGAAAAAAATATTGTGGAAATTATTGTGATAATGATTTTGACTATACATATCCTACAAATGATCATTTTCTGGATGACAAACACAACAACAACAACAACAACAACAACAACAACAACAACAACAACAACAACAACAGCAACAATGATATTACAAATTAATGAAGACAACAACAAAACATTTAAAAACGTTGCACTTTAATTGCGTAAGTACTCTCAAGTACGTATACTTCACTATCTTCAAGACAAGTCTAGTTTTTAAAACAATCAAAGAAGATCTTGTTTATCATTACTAAAGGAATTTACAATGACTCTATGCAATACTTTGATATTCTTGAAAAAATAAGATTTTTATATAAAACAGGGATGAAGCTATAAATATAATTTACCCCATTATTGCTGATCGTCTGGTAATAGCGTATGACAGAAAACGGACAGAGACCGAATGTGCGCGAGCTGGAGCTCTCCGTGGTGCTGAATTTTTGAAGCCCGTGCGCGCGTTACGGAGATTTACTTCTCTTTTTATATGTGTAAAGTTTATGAACATTCCCGTCCTTGTTTTCGTCTGAAATGCGCCGTAAGACTTGTTGCTCAGCTTTGACACCCAAACTCTCCTCCCGATCAATATTTCATCAGCTCCGATAAAATTACGCGTTTAAAAACGCCCCCCAGAGACCGAAACAAAGCACAATAGGATCATCATCATAAATGCAATACAGAGTTTAAAATAGTTCTAATCTACGGTACTTTATCACGGAAGTTAATGTCAATCGAGCCGCTTTTCCGTTTCTGGGTCCATTGCCAGCCACCATGAGCCTGAAGCCGGGTCACGCCCATGATTGGAGGCGAACCAATCACAAAGCAGGACACGCAGACTACTGTCTAGCACTATTGGCAATGGGCAATTGTCATGACTCCAGATCTCCATGTTTTTTAATTGTAGACAGTGAAGTTCGTACTATTTCTTAATGCCCAGTAGGGGGCAGTCATCACTCGTTAATGAAAAGACATTTAATACAAGAGTATTAAAAAGGCGTCTACACGTGTTGTTAATTATTAGTATTGGAATTGATTGTGAACAATCCTTGACTAATTAATTTAGTTTGATAAACACATTTGCGTAATTTTTATCAATAGTGTCCATTGGCTGTGACAATGGTTTTATATATCTTATAAAAATCTTATATACCGGTAAAGCAGTAAATTAATTCATTTTCAGATACACATTTGCTCACATGCACCATCTCAAATAGACGTGCAATGTGTACATTAAGAAAAATGGAAAAATATATTATTTTAAACAAAGCAGTTTCTCTCGCGTCTACTGCTTACGCGAGCTGTTTGGTGACGTCACGTCGCAGCACGCACTGTCCACCAATGGCAGACAGGTAAACAGCGCCATGTTTCACCATCTTTCCCTGTTTTAACTTCGCAGACCGGGCAGGTGGCAGTAGTTGTCATGGAGATAACGGCGGGCCCGGCGTCTGTTCGAGGGTATGTTTCCATGGAGATCCCACCCCGGACCGCATTGGCAGCGGTGGAGGAGGACGAGGACCCGGAGGATCGGTTCCAGCGTCCCCGCGGACACAGTTCACGACAGGGGAACTTTTACATGCTGATAGTGATCGGAGAGATCGCCACCGAGCACCAGCTGCACGCCGCCAGACTGCACATAGAACGCGGTGAGACTTGTTTACACACCTATTTACTCGGTGAGATTGGCTCGCGTTATTTCTCTTTATAATAAAGGTGAGTTCGCACGCGCTCACTCATGCGTAAACACGCGCACACAATGGCACGTGAGAGAGAAACAGGGAAAGAGAGAGAGAAAGAGAGAGAGAGAGACAGAGATACAGAACAATTGCTGATTATTATTATTATTATTATTATTATTATTATTATTATTATTATTAGTCTGTCATTGATTATGAAAATGTATTACAGTCGTAGTTGAGTGTTTGTGTGTGCGCGTGCACTGGTGTGTGCGCGTGCAGAAGCTGGTGTGGGCGTGTGCTCGTAAAATTGGACTCATGGCTTCGGACGCTGCAGATGTGAATTTAGTATTGCATAAGAGGAAACAACTTTCGAACAAAAATAATGTTAAAAGTAGATGTGGATGTACATGTGGGACTTTTAAGCTTTGCGGACTGCGGCGACCTCGGGTGAGCGCGCGCGGCACTGCGTCATGAATCGCTCATAGCGGGAAGAATCTGATGAGGTGGCAGTTTTGTGCTCTGTAGAATCACAGCCGAATAAATGTATTCAGCATATATCCTAATTTATTGCCTATTTTCAGAGTATTCATAACTGCAAAATGGAAAAAAATATAATAATGGTTAAAGGGAAATAATACCGTATTGTCATATTAAAAAATGCCGTACATGAGCATAATAAACATGATATATATTTTATTGTCTTTTATTCCACATTCAAAGCATTTGTCAGAACCCAATTAACATGAAATGCATCCAAACATTTTATGTATTTTTGGCAAATGTGCCTATGACTCTACGTGTTTTATTCTGATTGATCCACAGGAAAAGCTGCAAAATAATTGCAAAAAAAAATTCCAAACACATTAATTAAAAAAAAAAAAAAACAATCGCTTCATGTTACACGTAGACCATAAAAATATGTCATACAATGTTAATTTTAACAATTTTAATTGAGAACTGTCAGAAGATTGTAAAAAGGAAAAATGTTAAAACACACACGACTACAGTTAAATCTCAAAACACACACACACACACACACACACACACACACTCACACACACACACACAGCTGCGAATTATGCATTCAGGTCACCCACTCTTCTTTCTTGATATCTTTAATCAGCAATTAGCATATCACTGAGAACGAATCAATACTGTCAAGACTGTGTGTCGACGTCCAACAGAAGAGAAGCAGCGAGAGCCTGTGGTGTTCTGCAGATGTTACGCGCCATAATCTCAATGACACAGCATTTCTCAGCACAAACACTGCAGCGTTTGCGGGATTTACACTTCATCCTGAGCAGAACAGTCGGACCACGTGAGAGAGGAGGAAGACAGACCCCCGGATTTCTTTTTATTTCCTCGTTTTCCCAGACTTTGATGTGCTGAGTGCAGCAGCAGCTTAAGAGATTTTCTGCTCACTTATATAATGCTTAGATTCACAAATATTCAGAGAGCGTAACATGACAAGGCATGACATCAGAGGAGATGATGCTAGAAATATGAAAACAGAGATAAGTGAAGTTAAATTACAGACTAGCTTTATAGTATAGATTTATATACTGGGCAGCCACACTTATTTGTTTTTTCCCATAAACGTCTCGTATTTTAAGAATGTTTTCAATCATTACATTTTAGTAATTTGTTAAGTGTTAAGTTGAAAAAACTGTTGAAATTTGAATTAATGATGGAGAAAGGTACTTGCAGAAAAAAATAAAAAGCAAAAACAACAAATTCATATGTGTATATACACAATTAGTATTAAAAATAAAGTACTGTATTTAAATTATGAAAACTACTCAAATGGTATAAAAGACCAGACCCGGTTTAAATAAATGTTTTTTTTTTTATGTAAAATGTCTACCCAATTTAGAATTCCGCACTCTTTTTTTTTTTTTTTTTTTTCAAATTTTGTAACATTTTTTCATTCATTGGTCATTTCAATGGACCTTTTTCCTTTTTTGTTATTGAAATGTTTTTAAAATATATTCTTTATTTAATTTTATTTCTTTCATTTTATTATATTATATAAATGCATATTAGTTTCATATACTGTATATATTAATTATATATTAAAATTAATTTAATACACTGTACAAATTGGTTTATTAAATGTTTATCCCTGCAGATTTATATTGTGCTGATGCTATTGAATCCACGTGTGTGTTTCTGCAGGCATCCGTTCCTGGGACATCAGCCTCTCCGAATGTGACCTGGACCAGCAACTGCGGCTTTTCATAACCAGGCATTCTGCTCAGTTTTCTGCTGAGGTCAGAGGTCAGTCCCATCTACATTCACTAATCACTATTGCGCATTTATTTATGCATGTGTATACATATTCTGTGATTGGTCGGCAACCAATCCAGGGTGTGTCCCGCCTCTATACCCCCAGTTACCCAGAAATGATACAAAAAATTTATTTTATATCAGATACCTATTGACAGCAAATCACAAAAGAATATTTCTAGTAAATTAGACAAATAGACACAATGATCACCATAAATTGAGTTAATTAATTTGTAATTAATTTGTGTAATTTTCAGTGAATTTTCAGTTGTGAACATTTTTGCATTTGTTTCTTTTGCCATATACAAGAGTGATCTGTGTTTTCTTCTCGTCAATAGCATTTATTTTCTTTAAATTATGACAGGCTTAACCATCGTTTTTTGTTGAAAAATACAGCGCCACCCTCTAATAGAAGGCCGCCTCTAATAGAAGCCCACCATGATGCAAGAGTTGAAAAATAGTAAAGCCTTGGCCTTCTATTAGAGGTTTCACGGTATATTCCATTTCCAATACACTTCTAAACAAATGGTCTCCTCTGAATTACTTACTGAGATTCGAACCAGTAACAACATCTTCGGATGGATCCACAGGAATGATAGATAACGTGCACTGCTTCACCGCCTGGCACGCCCGCTCTCAAAGGGCTGTGTCAGGAAGAGAGAAGCTGCAGTGTGTGTGTGTGTGTGTGTGTGTGAGCGCGCATGTGCAGCTCAACTGTAATTATCACAGGGTGTGCACGTTTATTTGACCCTGAAGTCATCTTTCTTTCATAAACAGAAAGTGTTAACTTCTTGGCTAAAGCTACAAGACATTTTGAAAAGCTGCCAGTGTCACAATATGGTGGCTGAGTAATTCTGGTTGCCATAATGTCTAAGCAGATTCTAATGTGGACTTGAGTTCACTCCATCCTCACAGGAAGACGACACGACAGCAAAGTGGTTGGCATCATGATTGTTGCTAGAAATTTAGGGCGGCCTGAAAACTTTTTGTGTTGTATTAAATGCCCTTATCTGCACCAGATCTTAAAATGCTGAGTGTAAAATGCTAGAAGTGTTTTGGCAGTTTCTCTGTGGTGTCTGTTTTTTTTTGTTCACAATGTACGCTCAAGGAAACAATAAATATTATAATAACATTTACTGTCCAAGTACAAACAACAATAATAATAATAATAATAATAAAGTGCAACACCACAGCAGGGTTATTATAAAATTAATAATTCACAGTAAGCAAATCTTCATTGATGACCAGATTTAACTGTACTTTACTTTACGCTTTTATCCAAAGCAGCTTACATCTATTATAATTTTTACTACTCATCAAATTCCTGCTTTCCCTGGAAATCAAACCAATGATCCGGTATTTCAAACAAACTTATTAAAACTTATGCGAACAAACTTATTTGACGGAATAAACCACTTTGTAAGAGGAGGGGAGCAATTTCCTCAAAAAGACAGAAATAAATCGTAAATACATTAAGTTTGTTCAATATGTTATATTTAAATAAATTACTACTAAAAATGATATTATTGTTGCCATGGTTGGCCAAGTCGGGGTTACATGTTCTTCTCGTGTTTGCGTGGATTTCCTCCAGGTTTCCGCTTTCATCCCAGTGATATAGAAGAGTTAGTGTTTGGGAAAGGTGTTTTTGTCCTGTTCTGTGATTGGCTCAGCAAGCGGCTGAGATGGATCATCACAGCATCTTTACTTCCAGCTGCTCCGTATCTTTGCCTCTTCTCCTAAAGAGTCACAATCCCAGAAGTGGAAAGCATGGCTGGTTCATTGCGGATAAGATGCACAATCACACCTTTGGGAAATAGACACCAGACTGCAGACGCTAATGGAAAAGGCAAATTTAAATGTTAAACGCGATAGGGTGGGGTGATGCTCTGGCTCGCTGAAGGACGCCATGTGTGGTCAGATCAGATTGTGATGACTTTGTGTGTGGGGCAGAAGAATAACAGGCGGTAAAGGTCAGACCGAGTCCCGTCTGTCAGACACAAGGTCCCTGAGCTGATGGTCCCGTCGGAAACACAGTATTGATTTTAGCGTATCATATTCAGCACCGTTCTGTCTTGATCAATGACATTCCTGCGATGAGGAAAAAGCTTGATGTATTCAATGTATAGAAAGCTTGAACAGGAGTTTTCTAGGCGAACTGAATGGTTTGCTTTTCGGTTGTTTATTACACCATTACAATATTTAGATAAAATATAGAATACAAAGATATTATAACGATGAGCTTCTGCCCTCTTGTGGATGTAATGAGTAATGCAGCATCAGAACCATTGACGTTTTGTACATCGATTTATGAAAATGAGCTTTCAGTGTGCAATATTTCATCTGAGACTTTAAACAAATACACACACACACACACACACACACACACACACACACACACACACAC
>CM051501.1:5261464-5271596 GCA_028031935.1 Paedocypris micromegethes | reverse complement strand
CACACACACACACACACACACACACACACGTTTTTTTGCTACAGAAAAAAAAATACATTCTTTGAAATTAATATATAAGCACAAAAATCCCAAACAGTAACAATATAATTAATAATATACTATAATAATTTTGAGAAATTGTGGAATTTTAAACAATCAGCTTTAAAAAAAAATTTCCATACAGAATTGGTTTAAGACATTTCAGACTTGAGTTGAACTGTGAGATGTAATAATTGGGGTCGTCTGGGATGAAAACTGAATGATCATAATCAGAGGTGTCAGGTAACGAAGTAAAACTACTTTTTTACTTCTACTTCTTATTTGTTATTTGAAGCAAATATCTGTACTTTCTACTCCTTAATTTTTAAAAACTAGCCGCATTACTACAATTTTATTTTGGTTAGTTTTATTTCCGTGTTGTCATCGATCTAAAACATATTAAAAACATCCAGATAAATCGCGCCATCCTTTTACAGTTAACTTGACATATAAACACGTATCATTCCGACACCCTATTGGTTTGTACACCGGGAGAGGCTGAGGGATTTTCGAACAGAAGAGTTCATATTTAGGACATTATTACTGTTTATTTGAAAAGAATGTAATACTGTTATTTTGTAAGTTTTTTCAGATTTAATTACAGAAGTTACACTTTGTAATAAGCTAAACCATTGAAGCGTAACAAACCATGTTATCAACCTTGGTGAGTCCTGTTTGATTTAGTGTCTTGAGGCTGCGCAGATTGTCCTTTTTTTCTGATAAAAACCCATCTGCGACATATATTATGTATGAATTGTAAAAAAGATACGATTAGACGAGCACATCCTTCAGAATCTCAAGTGAGACGTTGGGAGGCGTGTTGTGCTCCGTGAGTCAGCAGACGCAGGCTAATGGCTGGTTTCTATATTCAGTCATGGTTTCACTTACAAAGACTCACAGGTTGAATAAATGCATTTTCTTTCCGTCTTTGAAGGCTTCATGTCCGGCGAGAGCGTGAAGGACTTGCTGCGCACAGCCATTCATCTGTTTCCTCACAGGATTCAGACAAAAGAAACTCTGCAGCTGTGGTTTAATCTTAAAAACATTCATTCCATTAAAAACTGTGTTTTCCGAGCATCGACCTCTGTGCTTCTGATTCATGCTTCACCCACTTCACGTGTGTTGCTGATGCGAGGGCGTAAATTGATGGCGGGAGAGAGAAAAAAAAACGCCTATACTGGCCTGTAGCCTCAACACAGGCTGGCAACCACAATGTTGTGGGTTCGATCCCTAGGAAAGTACCACTTACACATTATATATTTACAACACACTTATGCTATAGAATATTTTAAAAATATCATTGTTTACATCCGTTTTGCTCTAAATCAAACGTGTCCAACTCAAAAAGACCGTTTATTATGGAACTTTTATTATCGGTTTTAGCGTCCAGTAGGGAAGCCCGTTTCCGCCACTGAAACAAAACCAAAGAGCAAATACATTCTGACTTTTATTATGTAACATTTACTTTTGTTATTTTTCAATAGTTTTTCATGGTTGTGTAATTTTGACACATGTAGTTTTCAAAAAGACAAAATCTTTATTAAAAAGTTATTTGATATATATGTAACCCTCCTCGTCCGCGTGGCTCCATCTCTGCGTTGTGTTTCGGGGTGTGAAGAGAGAGGACACGGAGATCGCTTGCTGTCAATGGGTTTCAGCTTGCTTTATTATCCCAACTCAAAACAGGTGCGCGGCAGTCTTCTTCTCAAACGCAAAGGAGAAGTCACAGTCACTTTCACAGTACAAAAACATTGAAATCAAACATATTAAAGCAGTAAATAACTTAACTCAAAAGCTCAGCCGCATAAATTAACTCAACAAAACTTGCGACGTCACATGAACACAAATGGAATACAAAGTCAACATAAATTACAAAAATATACCCAAATAACATATCATACAGACTCATCATTCCAATAACAACAACGTATAACAGTAAATAGCACGGATGCCTTATAAAACTTAAACTAATTAAAAGATGCAGTTTGGCAGCTTCCTACCTTCTCAAACGCAAAGGAGAAGTGAGAGAGGACGTGCCGGAAAACGACGCTACAACACAAATAAAACAGTCCCCCCCTACAGGACAAGAGACGCATAACCACTTCCCTACATATATTTAATATTAATATAATTAATATATTCCCAATTTCTATGTGATACAATGACAATAAAGGCAGTCTATATATAAAAGATTTAAATTAGAAGTTTAAGTTCCTTTATTTTGGTCTAACATTCGTGTCTTTTTTTGTCAATGTATATTTTCCAAAAATGTTTTACTGTGTTTTATAAATGTTTATCATTTTGGCCCCCAACTTAAAGTGGACTTTGAGTTTGGGCAATTGAGTTTGACACCCCAACTCTAAACGGTTAAAAATAATACCACGAATTCTTCGCTACTGACTCATGACTGATAAAACAAAGCAAAATTACACAATAAAAAGAAATCAAATGTTCCAACTCAGAGCCATATTTGCATAGGACAAACACAATCTCCCTCGGCTGTTTGCTCAATCTTTTCTCTTTGTTCCGAGCGCGACAAAAGCCCATTGAGCCGAACGATGTCCGAGGACGAGAAAACAAACACTCTGCTTGATCTCGCAAGTTTGTTTCATGTTCGGCCTGTGAATGATTTCGCTACAATTTCAGGCCTATAAAACGTCGGGACTCGATCAGCATTGGCATTTTGTAATGGACGGTGTGTCTGCAAGCGGCTGATTTATTTCCGCCTTTGTTGTCCCTCACATTGGTCGCTTTTTTAGTTTCCTGTTTTGAATATCTAGCCCAGCCGTTGGATTTGACTATTGTGGAGTCGTTGGTTCATCTCAGAGACGTAGATTCAGACTCCAGCTGACACATCAAGTGACGATGCGGTGTATTTTCCAGCCGTAATCTCATCGTCCGTCAGAAGTGTCCATTCAGGATGTTTGTGCTGATATCCTGAAGAGTCAGGAGAAGAGAAGAGAAGAGAAGAGGTCGGTCACTCATGCATAATTGAGGCTTTTCAATAATTTATGATTTGGGTATTGACAACACTGCAGAGTCTTGCAAACTTCAATTATCCGCCAACGATTTTGAACACGTGATCTTCATTTATTCATCAAAAGAGCGTAAAAGGGGCATCGTTCTGTCAAAAAGCGCTAGTTTGGTTTGTTGTATGTCATATAAGCGATGTTGATGGCGTTTTGCTGCGTAGATGGTTGGAAACGGTCATTGTAACACTAAGCAAACTGGCTGGTCAGTGTTTTGTTGATTTTGGGGAATTTTTCAGGTCAGTTTACAATTTCTGCAACTGGATTTCTTGCTGTATGATGACATTGTTTTTTTTATTTATAAAAAGATCAGGCAAGAATTCTGAAAAATAATTATGGAATATTAATAGGAATTGTTAAGACACTTCTTGTCCTGGTCTTGGACTCTCTCTCTCTCTCTCTCTCTCTCTTGGTCTCTGTCTCTTTCTCTCTTTTTTGTTCTCTTGGTTTCTGTCTCTTTTTCTTGGCATCTTGCTCTCTGTATCTTTTTTTCTTGGCATCTCTCTCTCTTGGTCTTTCTTTCTCTATCTCTCTCTCTCATGGTCATTGTTGATCTTTCTCTCTTTCTGCCTCTCTCTCGCTCTCTTGGTTTCTGTCTCTTTTTCTTGGCTTCTCTCTCTCTTTCTCCGTCTGGCTGTGTGTTCTGCATGAGGTAACGCTTTGCTTGTATAGAACACACATTGAGGTCAAGTAACCGTCCATTCACAGAAGCAGTATTGACCTGCTGACTTGGCGACTTTAGATGCGCTGATTTAGATGCTTAGAGATCAGGTAATTGCTTTCAAACATTTGTTGTGGAAAAAGAGCAAGTAAATTAAAGAAACTGTACAGATACATGCATCTTGATAATAAAAGTTTCAGTCATGAGTAAATATCTAATTATTAATTAAAGACTAAAATATTATTTAAAGTGTTTTTTTTTGTTTACTATATATTAGTGTGAACTTTAGTTTGAATTGCTTTGAAGATGTAGAGAAAAGGACACAAAAATACATGAACCAATAAATATCAATATAAATAAAAAACATTTCTTCATAATATAAGATTATTTTAAAAGTACGTATATGATAAAACTATAACAGAGCTATATTTAAATATGTTCCAAATATGTTTGCATTTACTGCATTCAGATTGCTCGCTCAGAATTTGTAAAAATAAAACAAAACATTTTTTTAAATATTTAAATTTAATAATATGAAAAGTAAAATAAAAAGTAAAAACCCAAAGCAATACAATCTTGTACATCCAAGATGGAACTCAAAATTCAAATCAAATTCAAATGAATGGATTGGGCTCTGTAGCCCATTTTATAAATCACATGCCCAAACTAACGAGGGTCCTTTTTCATTAGTGTCAAATTAGTAGACCTATTCTTTATTACTTTAGTCCTAAAGTAGACCTAAATCTATACACGTACAGTATAGTAGTAAAGTAAAGAGTACAGTATGCCAATAAAAAATATGTACCTTTTTTAAACTAAAATTTTGTTCACTATTTTTGTAAGTAATTTAAGAAACACGTCATATTTTCTGTCCAGCTCTTTACAGATTCCAACAGGTACGTCTGTTTAGACAGGAAAGGGTTACTAACTGCTGCATTGACACCATCTCTAACTCCCACTCCCCGCCTGCTCCTCTCCTCTCCTCTCAGACACTAGAGCTGCAGCATCTCTACTTTTATTGGCGGGTGGATGCAGCAGGAGTTGCTGCAACCATCTCGCTCCTCTCGAGGACCTGACCCCCCCCCTCATCCCAACCAACCCACCCACACGCGCGCGCGCGCTCACGCACACTTCAGCCCCTCCCACACACGCGCGCACAAACAGTCGGTGACTGCGTCGCGACACACACGACGCTGGAGCGCGAGGTACGTATCACTTTAAACGACACTTTTATCGGCGCGAGTTTGGCAAAACATCTCGAAAAAGTGTCCGTCGAGCCACGTCGGCGGGTTCGTGTCCTCGTTTGACCGAGTGTTTGTTTGGCGCTCGACGTTATTAATGAGTCCGCTCGATGACGGCGTTTGGCAGGCGCGTGCGTCGCTCTCAGGATTGAACTCTGGAGGCTTGAAGACGAAGGCTTGAGTTAATTTGGCGTCCAGACAGGCGTTTAAATCAGCCTGCGTGACTCGCCCGAGGACAAAGATGAGCGCAGAACTACCTGTGCCTGATCCAAACTAACGGGATTAAATTCGGCTGATGGACGAGCTCACCACCAGTCCGCAATAACTTTCTGTTGGAGCTGAAAAGTTAAACATAGTTGCTTGTTTTTTTAATAATGGCTGATTAGTTCAAGGTGCCGCGACACAATAATAGGTGTGTGTGCGCGCGCGCATTTTGGCTGTTGAGTTGAACCGTTATAAAAGCTCTGAGCAGTTGAATGTAAAATAATCTGGTTTGTGAAATGTTCTGAAAAGTGATATGTTTGCTTTATTTTATTTTATTTATTTATTTTTTTTTAGATCAGGGGCATTTACAGTTATATTTCTATTTGTCTGACAACTACACATTGAAGCATATTTTGGAAATGCTGAATAATATATTAATTATCTATAGCAAATACTGTGCTGTTTAATTGTTTACAGTTTTTTTTTAACATTCTATTTATCTAATATGTGTTTTGTGAGCTCATTATTAACAGAAAGGCATATGTTTTGGCAGATATTTGTACATCTGGACATTTTAGGTCGTTTTTGAGCCTCCCGAAAAGATTTGTCAGGCTGAAAATGGTTTTCAAATGTGTTATGGAATTAAGAAGGCATTGCATTTTGATAAGATGCAGTGTTTCAGGATTTTCTGGTTTTGTTCTCAACTTTTCCCCCCTTTTTCCACCGTCGTCGTTCATGCCAGGCAGACCGGCATGTTATTAAGCACAGCCATTGATTCCTCTGCCTCCCAGTGACTCAGCGTTGCCGTATCTTCCTCCGTGTGTTCGCCGTGCATCATGCAGCCATTCAGATAAAAACAAAGGAGATGCCACTGGCTCAGTGGAGGCCAATTAAACCCACAGCTTGACTTTTATTTCTCCCCGTTTGGCCTCAATGACATTTGGATTCAGTGTGATGACGTCATAGTCTCTCGCTAGCATCTAAACATTTGTCGGTTTCTGTGTGTCGTGAGTGGAGCCACTGGTGGCTCCGATTGAGTGGATGTTGAGCTGATCGTCTGCTCATACTGGAGTCATGGAGATGCTTTATTTTTCTCACCTCAGCAGGGAAGATCATTTCTGGCCTTGGGACTGGATTATTCCAAGATGGAACGCTCGGTGGCACTGCCAGCTAGATGCTGAGTCATCGTGCCAGTGGTTCACCAGAAGCCGGACCACAAACCAGCGGTCAAGGGCTCAGACTTGCTTTTTTGGGTTGTCTTTATACAACTAGGCTTAATTAACCGAGCAGGTTGTTTACAGAAGGATCTGATTTAGCTGATCCTGTTGTGTTGTGGCTCATGGCCCTTGGTGTCGGTCTTAGTGGATAAAACCTCTTTAAGCTTTCATGATATCATTGCTGCCACTTGCAGAACTCCACCATATGTCACAGTGACCAGCAGGAAGAACGTGGAGCAGTTTCGCCCGTTAAAATAAAAGAAACCGGGGATCCAGAACCTACTTTGACCGTTCTACTGTATGTACAGTACTGAAAAGGCCAACCTAGAAAACATTGCCAACTCGGTTTGGACTCACTACATAAGCCTGCTGGATTTAGGACCGGTCTTAGGCCAAACAGTCTAGTGGCGATGGATTAGTCAGATTCAAGGACCCAGGTACCGATCCAGCCACCGAATCCGTCTGTGCTGTGGTTTGCAAAACCGGCAATTTTTATGCTCTGAATTAGATTAGATTATAATTAGATTATGAAATTATTAGATTATGAAATTCGTAACACAGCTATGCAGCCGCTCATAAATTGAGTGCTGTTGAAAATGAAATTAGGTAATTGTTAATCTCTCACATTGCTGCACTTTTACTTCATAATTTATTTATGTTTTATTTCATATCATTTATTTCATAGTTAAGATAACTAGTATAGTAGAGCTAATCGCTAAACTAACTCCGATTAGGACTGAGCAGGAGACAGGAAGAATTCTGTCCACCTCTTTTTATTCACAGAATGTGGGATGGTGAAAAAAGCCAAACATCTAAATGAAATCGCAGTAGTGCTCATTAGAAAAATTTAGGCAAGGCCTCATGGGATCTGGAGTTTTGTAGTTTTTTTTTTGGAGTCTTGGCTGGATAAAAACAGAAGGTGCTGTGATGTCACGAGTCCTCTCAGCGGTCAGGGAGAGGTGAAGCGATGCCCGTCCCACACGCTCACCATCTCAGACTTTTATTCTGCTTTCTCAAGGGCTGGTGCATTGCTGGGCATGTGGGTGAAGGAGGCTTGTGGATATTGTGTGTATTCATGGTCTTGCAGAGCTTCAGATCTGTTGGATTTGTGCGGCTCATAGTTCGGTCATTGTAATTCTGTCTTTGCCGTTTTTATTCATTTTTTTTTAAAGATTTGACGATTGTAGGCAATAATCTGCTTGTTTAAAATGCATTTTTACTGTGTTTATTAATTTCATCTGATTAATAAGGCGTAGTTTTTGTCTGTGACCAAAGAGAAACCTTGTATTTACATTATTCAAGTCCATTATAAATGTTTTTATTATCGTTGAAATGTCTATAACGCATCACTCTGTAATATTCAGCACTGTAGCTTCCGAATAAAATTTGAATTTGGAAAAAAAAAAAAACACACATTTCACTACATGTTGTACCACGTGACTAATAAAATTTGGTTGTATTGAGTTAAATAACTTCAGTCCCTTTTTTTATTACAGTAAAATAGATTTTTTTTTTCCTGTAATCAATTTGCATATGTCCTTTTACTCCTGTTTTAGATCTGATTTATCAAATATTTATCTTGTCTGTTTTTCATTTTTATAGCCTCACTCTATCATTCTGTTTGCACATGTTTGTCAGGCCTAAAAAAGAAATTCAGAAAAGGTTGACATTTACAGAATTGGCAAATGAACTTTAATAAAGAAGCTAAAATCGAATACGGGAAAACCAATGCTATTTGACACTTCAGAGATGAATCATTGCTGTTTTCTGTCTGCTGTCTTGGCTGTGCAAGGAACTGTGGGTACTGTAGTGCAATGTACCGGATTCTGAATCGGAGAATATCTGTTGCTAAACGGCCATGGAAAATGAGGCCATACAAAATCAGATATTTTACTGGTCTATGAAGGATGAAGTGTGCAAAAAGTTCACGCTTGTGTTTTATTCCCCTGTATGACATTTTTATGTGAAACTCTTGTTTATTTCTCATATTAGAAACATGAATTTCCACCTGAATTTCTTAGACAAAGACCAGAGCAGTGTAGTGGCAGTGATGTGGGTTCTTCCGCCAGGAGAAAACACCCATTTGTTCAGATCCACAAAGATGTGACTTCAAATGCAAATGAACGGCTGTGTGGTGACATGATCTCATCGTTGGCTCGGGCCGAGACTGGAGTCTTGTGGGCCCCCGGGTAACAGGGTTGGCTTGTGTTTTCTTAAGAACACGTTTTCAGTAAGTCCGGTTTAGTAAACCATTTTCCGTGTGGGTTTGAGAGGAGTTTTGAGCAGAGTAAATGATGTAAGACATGTGGTCTCGGACATTGTTGCTCTTTTTACAGGGTTCCTACGGGTGCTTGAAATCCTTGAAAATGCTTGGATTTCAATTGTGTGTTTTCAAGGCCTTATTGCTTTCATTTCAAATGAAGTGCTAGAACATTTGGTAAAAAATACAGTGGTACCCAGACTTACGAAATAAATCAAAGGCCCATAGCAGTTTTGTAAGGCAGAAATTTCATACATTTGTAAATCCTGTAAATTCAGACAGATTTATTTAAATTTGATTAAATATCATAGTAACTGCAATAAAAAAAACATGTTACAAAAATTATTGAAAAAAAAAAAAAAACACATTATAAAAAAAAAGTGTACTGTGGTACTTAAGTAAAAGAATAAAAATCAGTTTGTTATTTGTCTTTGTTTCCTAGTATTACAGCTAAAAAACACTTTTTTTTGTTTGTTTTCGCATAATAGTTTAATTTTGGTTGTATTAAGGCAACCTTAAAATTTTGTGTATGTATTTTACCAAAACTGTGTGGTAAAACGCACAAAAGTGCTTGAATTTGACTTTTCAGAAGCTGTAGGAACCCTGTCTTTAAATAATAAATAACCCTGTAGGTGCCTGTCTACGGTTCAACCACACGTCTGCGACAAAACAGGCGTTAATATGCTTACCAGCCTAATAGATTCACATTGCCAAATCTCTGGACTAGGATTACTAGATGAAACCAGGCCATTTGCCTCTCGTGTGGAAACCACAAGAAGAGTATATCTAAAGTCCAAAGGTGAGCAAAACCTCTGCAGATCCGGTGGAATGAAGTGGAAATGGATTAGAAAGGCCAAGTAATTGTTACTAAATGTGTAGTAGTTCCAGTTATGAGTGAATTACAAAAAGTATTTTGAAGGTTATTGATCCATGGCTTTCATCAACGGGAAAGGTTGTGGGTTCAAACCCCCAGGAGTCGTCTCGGTGCCCAACTGTAATGCAATGCAAGGCACTTACGCTCAAAAGTGCTTATTGTAGTGCAGACGACACTTGCTTTAGAAATTTAAGACTCTTAAATGGTTCTTTTTGCAGTTGCTGAAATGCATTTAACACTTATTGAGCTAGTAATTGTAAGCGATGATGCTTTCTGGAATAAAAATGCTTAGTCATAAATGTGTAAAATCCAGTTTAATTTGTGTTATCCACTTGAAAAATTGGATTATACATATAATGTGATATTCAGTGGAAGTTGTGGTCCAGTGTTTGGGAACTAGACTTCCGATTGGAGGTTTGAATCTCTCTCTGGTGTTTTTGGGCACTGACGCCCACATTCCCCCTGGGCGCCATGGCTTAAAGCTGCCCACTGCTCTGGAATTGTGTGTCACTTCACTGGATGGTTAATGCAGATCACAATTTCAATACTGCCCCTAGTGGCCATATTGACAAACTCGCCCACTTTCTTTTTTTTTTTTTTTTTTTTT
>CM051501.1:5236323-5261451 GCA_028031935.1 Paedocypris micromegethes | reverse complement strand
ACATATGATGCATACCATACATACCGTATTAACACGAATATAAGCACTCGTTTTTTTTCTAATTTTAGTGGCTCTAACACTTGCGGGGTGCTTATAATTGCCGACCTCAAATATTCAAAATATAAGCGCTCATTTCTTTAAATGATGTAGATAATTAGAAACGTTGCGACACTGAACAGGGAAAAAATAACACTGGAAGAAGTAAGATTAAACGAAAACCAATCATTAATATTTGAACAGACAGACCACATTGCATCCGGTAGATCACCGTGCTAAAGGCTAACGGGCTAGCGCTTAATTGAGACCAGCAGCTGCAAAAGCTTCAGAGTAGAGCTGCAACTAACGATTATTTTCTTATCGATTAATCTATCGATTATTTTTTCGATTAGTCGACTAATCTATCAACTAATTTTCCGATTATTCTAACGATTATATTTTGCCCAAACGATTATTTGTCCATAAAAATTTAAATAAACATGCTATTTAGTTTTTAATTAACACTTTTTAACTTTTTTAAATTTTTTAAACACAAAGGCCATATGAAACAAGGGGGCACAAACACACACCTAAAATGGTTAAAGATAACCCCGCCCCCCTGTAAAGTGCATTTAAATTCAGCCAACAACAAAGTGACTTAACTGAAGCTTATCTTGTACAAAACCGCATAGTACATTTCAATATCCCTTAAAACATTACATTTAGGCCAAAATAAAGACATCAAAATTACACAAAGTGCAAATCAAAATTAACGAGGCCGTATGAGTTCTTAACACAAGTGCAAAATGAATTCAGTGAGATGACTCGACTGTAAATATTAAAGTGCAACATAAAATATCAATCCTAAAAAATGTAATCACACGTGTCTATCTGCTCAGAGGTGACGCTTTTTTTTTTTCAAATCAAGTTTTAAAATAATTTAACTAAACGCAGATCTTCTATATGATTATTTAATTAACATCAACAACTGAAATTAAAGCACAGTGTGTAAATTTCGTATTGACATGAAAAATTAGCAGTTATCTTCTAATTAAAACAACTATTATTATTTATAATAAGATATGAATAGTGTATCCTGTGTATTTCCTGCATATGCAACGTATCAATGTAAACAACAGATTTGCAGTAATGAAAATCGAACTCCGTTAAACACTGTTGGGAGGGAGAGCGAGAGAGAGACAGAGCGCAGGGAAGAGAGACTGAGAGAGAGAGACAGAGCGCAGGGAAGAGAGAGCGAGCGAGGGAGACAGCGAGAGCACGCGCGCGCGACCAAATCTAACCTCGAGCGCGTCTTTCCCTAACTTTCACTAACTAAAACAGCAGCTCTTAAATGCACATTAAACAGACATCGGAGAAACATTAAACAGACACTTACAGTTGCGCTCGCGCCTCGCCGGTGTTCAGTTAGGCGACGGTTACTACGCTTTCTGTGTTCGATTAGCAATGCCTTCGTGTCGTCATTTAAAGTTTATTTTGTTCTATGTCATCCTTCCTGAAGCCAAAATGTGTCCTAATGACAGAGACCTCGATCATCCATTTATGTTTCCCACACTTTTGACCACTTATTTGCCATCGTCTGCTCCGTTAGTTTCCCGCGCCGCCATGTTTGAAAAAAAATGAACGCAAAAAGCGACTACTCGACGCGCGATTTTTGCGTCGACGTATTTACGTAATCGATTACGTCGACGGCGTCGACTACTCGTTGCAGCTCTACTTCAGAGCAAACAGAAAACAGTTTAAAACTAAGAACACCCGAGTCAAACACAATCAAATCGCTCTGTCTGCTGCACGGAGAAAAACAATACTGTTCTAATATTTACATGTAACAAAAGCAGAGCTCAGTCAGCTTTATGCAGCAGCACAGCATGATGGGAGGTGTAGTTTTGACTGCTAAAATAGATTATTGTTTTATTATTTTTAAGTAAAACAACATTGAAGTTATATGAGTCACAAGTCAGGTTTGTTAAATTAAGAAAAACTTGTATTTTAAAGAGAAAATTAACGTAATTTAGCCAGAAACAAAAATTTTTAATGTTGCAGAAAAACCAACTTATATTCGCGTAAATACGGTATATGGCGTCGCTGCAGCCTGGTGTGGGTCTGATTTCCTTTAAAACCTTGACGTTAAATAAACCGTTTGGCTTATTGCAACGTTAGATGCTTTGAATAAAAGCTCCTGCTGATTTTTTTTGACCGCGAGACATTCTACTTTGCAAGGATTTTCGGCCCCGAAGGCAAACAGCATTGCCTGGCCTCCGTGTTTCTGATATTCAGATGAGGGATTTTTGCTCCCAAACTTCCACAGACCTTCCAGTCTCCCGGGTGATTATATCTGGAGCACAATATCTGGAGCAGCTTAAACGCCTGGTTCCTCGCACATTCCGAGCTCATTTTAACGGCACACTCCCGTTTTTAGCGCTTCCGAGGGGATATTTATATCAAGCAGGTCAGGTGACGTAGGGATGGAGCTCCACAGCACGATCGGATGACTGCTTTATGATATAACAGGATTATTTTATGATACAAACTGCATGATGCTGCATTTCCTGCTGAGGACACGTTCCACAAGTGCAGTGGGAATTCTGCTGGAGGTCACCGCTACACGACCGGGACTGTTTATCGGATCAATCTTAACTTTTCGTCCCATTTCTGGAAGTTTTTGTTCGTTTTGAGTGGTGTGCGTTACACTCTGTAAAAGCTTGTAGGCAATTACAGAAGACAATGCATTGTGGATGCATTTGCTCATTGTTATTTTGGTCTCCACGGACATTTCTCCACCATAATGACGCTGATGAATAAACTTGTAATTGGCTTGGAAAGATTCGTGAAGTCTGACCTTCCTGTGATGTTCGCAATGCCAAAGCTTGCGTATGAACCCATTGAACCTGAGCTGCTTCGGCATCACTGAAAGCACCAGTCTCGTGTTCCTCTTTGCTCTAAGTTTGTAAAACAACTCAAATAAAAAGGTCTGGCTGGGAACATTCTGTCATCACAAAGGTCCCAAAAACCAGAATGTTTAACTCTTGTGATTTATAGAAATAATAATATTTTTTTGTAATTTTCTTAGCGTATTTTCTATTTCAGTAATACAAAAAAACCGCTACAATTATCTTACTGCACACTAAAATCTAAAGTGCTTTCCGAGATAAAGCCTTTGATTTAACAATGTACCATGTTATTTGGGCTATAAGGCGCACTTAAAATCCTAAAAAAATGTTTAGAAACTGACTTATAATCTGGAAAAAATATACACAACATATCTTTATTAATAGTGTGCCTTTTAGTCCGAAAAAAAACTGTACATTTCATGAACGTTGAAGTTTACACAATTTAGATTTCTCAGTCAAATGAAGTCTTTTCTGAGAAATGAATTTCTCAGTCTTTCTTTTTTCTCTGCGTCTCTCGTTCATCAGCTTTCCTCTTTACATGTATATTTATCTCTTTGGTTCAATCACGTCTTTGCAATACAGTCGTGTGTTCGAGGATACAGGGACTTGATTGGCTGATTAGGCTCATGTGAGGTGGCTATTGGTCTGAGAATTAGCAAATATGGGAATCAATTCAACAACTTTGAATTCTAACAGAAGCTGCCATTCTAAGGCACATGGTTGGTTCACGGCTCCTGAGGTTTGTGGTTGTACTTGCATCCGAGATGGAAGCATCTGGCTGATAGAAGCCATGGCAGGCTTAGGGCAGCTTGGTCTGGTGCTGTGTTCAGCAGCTCTTTCGATTATCCTGTTAATTCCTCAGAGCAGACGGCTATCAGCTACATCTTTGTACGGCAGCAAAGATTTCAATTGTGTTGTGGAGGACTTTTAAGACGTTGGAACTTTTGAGAAAGAAATTCATACGATTTTCATCTAGATTTGTTTTCAGAAATCTGGCTGAAGGAAAAAAAAAATATACTATTCTATAGTAATTTTCCAATTTTATGGAATTTTCATAACACTGTATTTGTCATTGAATAAATACAAATTACTTAATTTTGGTGTGCGTGTGTGTACGTAATAGCAAATTTCATCATGCAACTGTTACCATGCACTATGAGATTCATGTACAGTAATGTTAGGGCTTCATTTTAGTTGATGTTAAATATACTAACATTCCTTAAAATAATTAAATATGAAATATCTGTGTTTTACAGGACAAAGGACTCTTCACCACAAGAGTGACGTACTCGAGACTGTTGTATTGGTCAATCCATCAGAGGACTCTGTTATTTCTGAGGTAAAATATTATGCTAATAAGCTTTTACATTACAAGCATTATGACAAAAGTAATATTGTAGTATGTGTCAGTGTATATTTAGTAAAATTAGATGAATTGTGGTGATGGAATTAACAACCATGTTGAAGAAACCCTTGAGCAGAACCTGAACTGCAGTGGTTACGATGCTCTTTTTCATGTCTTAGATCCGTTTTCTCATTTCTGACCCAGCTGTGCACAAACTGCTGGTTCTGAGTGGGCAAAACTCTGACCAAGGTGACCTGATACTTCAAACCGGAGTGTTTAGTCATCAGACCTTCTTACGGGTGTTTGCCGTTCCTCAGGTGGGTTTGGACAGTACATAACAGAAGCCACTTTATCATAGATACGTATGTGTCCTGAGTTTTTATTTTTCCTCTCTAGATCAGTAATGTTCTGAATAAGACTGGTGCGGAACCGCAGGCTAGACTGACCGTGTCCTGCCGTGTTGAAGCAGGCTGGAGTTCTATTGGTCAACACCGTTGGATCAGGGAGCTCAACTACAGGCTAAACCCTGAGGCCTTTCTCCCCAAGATGGAGGGTGTTGCTGAATTTACAGAGTACATATCTGAAACGGTTGACGTTCCATCTCCGTTTGACCTTCTGGAGCCTCCAACTTCTGGAGGATTCCTGAAGCTCTCAAAGCCGTGCTGCTACATCTTCCCTGGTGGAAGAGGAGATTCTGCACTTTTTGCCGTCAACGGGTTTAACATTCTGATTGATGGTGGCTCAGACAGGAAGTCATGTTTCTGGAAGCTTGTCAGACATTTAGATCGCATCGACTCTGTCCTTCTTACCCATATTGGAGCCGATAATCTTCCTGGGATCAATGGGCTTCTTCAAAGGAAGGTTGCGGAGCAGGAAGAGGAACAGTCCCAAGGCTCAACTACCTACAGTGACTGGATGAAGAATCTGATCTCACCCGAGCTTGGAGTTGTGTTTTTCAACGTGCCTGAGAAGTTGCGCACATCAGAATCCAACCTGAAGATCAAGCGCAGTATCGAGGAAGCCTCTCTGACGCTGCAGCACCTCAGTCGGCTGGGCATCAAACCCGAGCCGCTCTCTCGAGTCGTCAGCAACACCATTGAGCCCATTACGCTTTTCCACAAGATGGGAGTGGGAAGGTTAGACATGTTTGTTCTTAACCCTGTGAAGGATAGTAAAGAGATGCAGTTTCTAATGCAGAAGTGGGCAGGAAACAGCAAGGCGAAAACTGGAATAGTGCTTCCCAGTGGAAAAGAGGGAGAAATTTCCGTTCCATATTTGACCTCCATCACGGCTCTCATGGTGTGGCTCCCTGCCAACCCCACAGAAAAAATCATAAGGGTTCTGTTCCCCGGAAATGCACCACAAAACAAAATCCTTGAAGGGCTTGAAAAATTGAAACACCTTGATTTTCTGAGGTATCCAGTAGCCACGCAAAAAGACATCAATTATGGAGTTCCGGCTACTGTGGTCAAACAAACAAGGTTAAAGCAGAAGGCTGACAGCAAGGAGAGTCTTAAATCATCTTCCAAGACCACCTTACCAGCAAAGCTTGTAAAGGAAGAAACCAACCAGCTTGAGGAAAAACCTTTGCTTGAAACAAAGACTGACAGTGTCAAGGAGAAAGTGGAGAAAAAAGACAAAAAGCTCACCAACCTTCGTCTCAAACCCTTAAAGCCCAAAGTGGAATTAACGGAGAAGAAAAAAATTATGAAAGACAAACCGCTGAAAAAACACACCAAGGAAAGGATTTTGAAAATGGACGAAAAGAAAGACAAAGAAAAGAGTGAGGTGAAAAAAGAAAAACGTGAAATAAAAAAGGACGTGGCTTTGAAAAAACTCGAGAAAAAGCCTAAACCCAAAGACTCTTCAAAACCTGAGCTGAGAAAAATCACCAAACCAGACTTAAAACCTTTCACAGCAGAGGTTAAGAAGACCCTTCACAAAGTCAAATCACAAGGGAAACCTAAAACAATAAAGAGCAAACCAGCTAAAAAAGAGAGCGCAGATATTGTACCAGAACCGCTGGCAGAGAAGGTTGAAAAACAAGAAACCATCTCTGCTCTATCTGCTCTTTTACCCAAGGATGTTAATGAAGTAAGATCTGCTGATTTGGCCTCAGATGCAGACAACAGCAATGACCAAGTTAAAGAACAACCTCTATCAGCAGACGAGAGAGAAAAACATTATGCTACAGACACTGCAACTGAGTCCAAAGAAGAAACAATGCTGGAGACTAAAGTGACCACAGCAGGAAAAAGCAGAGAGGATCTATCAGGAGATGTCGAAGAACAAGAGCGGGCAACCATTGAAGATGATGAAGAGAAGGCTATGTTGGAAGAGGAAGAAGACACAGGCATTGGAGATGAAGAGGATGATAGTGCCGAGAGCAAATCCAAAGTCTTAGATGTAATGGACCGAAAACATGAGGTGGAGGAGATGGAGAAGCAAACACAAATGGATGTGTCAAAAGCCGAAGAGGAGCAGTTTGAGGAGCATGTGGTTGAAAAAGCAGAGTTGGAGGAAGCAGAGGATTTGGATGCAATTGCAGATGAAGAACTTTCCCACCCTGATGAGAAAGTCGAAGAAGAAGATGCATACATGTCAAACGTAGCTGCAGCCACAGTTGGTGTAACTTCTACAGCCCAAGGAGCAGCTGCGGCAGAGAACCTATCTTACAACCAGGATGAAACCATGCCAGCTTACACTGAGACAGAGCAGACCATTTCAGATGAGGAGATCAACGAAGAGGCAGAGGATAGGATTCCGCATCTACAATATGAAGATGGTAACTATGATGTTTCAGTCCCAGACCAAACAGGGTCCTTTGACGCCATTTATGGAATAAGAGAAATGCAAGCAGCTTCGTTTGGCAATGGCGCAGGAAAAGCTGCACAGGAACCAGTAATATCCATCTATACCAGCATACTTGCTGCTCCGCTAGCTGAAGAGGAACACGTTTCCTCTGCAACGTCCATTACAGAGTATGACAAGCTGTCTTCTTTACCCACATCAGTTGCAGAAGATCAGTCTGTAGAATCGGTCACTGCACCCCAGATGGAGGACATCGCAAAAAGATCTACAGCCAGCGTTAAACCGGCCAAGCAGACAGAGGCAATCCCAGATAAGGACAACCTTCATTCAGCTGGTACCATATCTCCAACATCCTCTATCGAGGAGGACAAGTGCTTTCGATCGTCCCCAGAGGAGCTGCCTCAACTTCAGGTCGAGAGCATTAATGAGGACGCTGACCTGGCTGCCCGTTACGAGGACGAAGAAGAGGATGAGTACGATCAAACACCAAATATTGACATTTCTCTTGGAAAACTACAAGAAGGATATGCCTCACCTGAAAAACTTGAACTCAAGGAGAAACAAGGGGAGACGTTCTCATCTCCTGTGCCTTTAGTTTCAGAAACACTTCCTCGTAATGAACCGGTATCTCCAATAACTCAGAGAGACTCAGTGCCACTTTCAAAGGAAGATTCAGCCTTCAAAGCTCCAACAGAACTCTCCTCCCCAACACACAGCGTCTCAAAACTTTCCATTTCTGAAACCAGTGTTTTTTCAGAAACCGAGGACCGGTGCATCAGTCCCGATGACAGCACTGTGAAAATGGCATCTCCCACACATTCTGGACCACCTAGCACATCCCACTCTCCACTCCGAATGTCGCCTGTAGAAGGCAAGGAGAAAGTTGTCCTTAAAGAGGCTCCTCAAGAACCAGAAGTGTCTGCAAGCACCTCTGAAATGGCTTTTGAGAAGGACAGTGACGGTCCTAAACACGACTCTTTAGAAAAGGTGGAAGGAAAACCATCGAAAAGCTTTGAGGGAACAACAGAAACAGTTAAAGAAAGTGTGCCTTCAAAAGATGAAAGTGAGAAGGAACCTCATTCAAGTGATGAAAAAAAGAATGAAGAACTTATAGAGAACCTTCTAGTTGAAAAGTCAGATTTTTCTAACAAATCACTTGATACAAGTTTATTTACAGAAAAGGAAGCGATGCAAGAGGAGAAAAGAAATGAAAATAAAGTTGATTCTAAAGCAACAGATGAGGAGAAAGAGGGAGTTGTAAAGGTTGGAGAAGACATTGAGACATCAAGAGTTGAGAAAACATTCTGGGCTAAAGAAGGTCTTGACGATATGGAGAAAACAACAGAGGTTCAAAAACACCAGAAGCCTGATGCTCGGCCAGAAAAAATGGTTTGTTCCAAATTTGATGAAGAATACACAGATCTGACTGATAAAAGGCAAGAACTTAAAATGGACATCTCAACCTCAGATGAACAGATGATGAAATGTACGGAAGACACTGTAGAGACTGTTCAGACAATCAGTTTGGAAAAGGATATAGAGGAGAAATCCCACAAAGCTGAAGATGTGGCTTCAGAACATGATGACATCAAATTACATGTACAGGAGTTTGAGCAAAAAACTGATATACAGGAAGTTGAGGAAAAAATGATTAGAAAGACGATTGAGATGAAGACTCAAGACTATGTAGAGACCAAGGATGAACATGGAGCAGGAACACCTTTAAGGGCACAGGAACACCCAAAGCTAAACGTTCCTTCTACAGATATTCAAATAGAAGACAGCCACTTCATTATGAAGAAAGACGTTTCTGAGCCGCATCTACTCGAGGTTGTACCAAACGATGATGAACTTACTAGGAAAGATGAAGAATTTAAGGAACACGCTTTGGAAAGGGAAGAATTATCGGTCCAGCTTGAAAAGGGAGATCACATTTCACATTTTTCCATGGCGCAGAACAAAGATACAGACAGCCAAGATGTCCAGGATGTAGAACATTTTTCAGAAGATACCAATTTGAAGACAACCACATGCCCTGAATCAACAAAAGGGGATTCGCCATTAAAAGGCGACGAGTGGGATGGCAGTGTGACCAGCAAGCATGTTAAAGAAACCTTAAATATAACTTGTGAAAAAGCAGAAATAAAAACTGAATCAGAATTGAATGAATCCATTACAGATGACCAACAGAAAGCATTTACTGTAGAGGAAGGTTTGTCGACCAAAAAGCAAGGCGGCACATCTGTAAAATCTGAACAGCCAGTTTTCTCGGAAATGGCGACAATATCAGATTCTGAGTCCAAGTTAAATCAACAATCTGAAATGAAAAACAGTGACAAGCTTGTTCCTGACATTCCTCAAACAAATGTTAAAACGGATGTGCCATCTGATGCAAAACAAGACAAAGAAGCTTTATCGATGGAAGAAACAACAGCTGGATCAATCTCACCATTGAAACAATCCGGACATGTGGACATTTATGAACATAATATATCTTTTGTACAAGATAAAACAGTTGATGTAAAAGTCTCTACGATGTGTGAAGATGAACTAAAAAAAGACAATGATTCTAAGGTCAAGTCAGATCAATTAGAACAAGAAGAAACAAATGAGGCAAATCTAGGAGAATCTTCAGAAGAAAGTTCTTTAAGGTATAGTCTTGAGGAAAAAGAAGCAGATCTAAAGCAACGTGTGTCATCGCAGGGTGCTACATTAGAACCCACTACTGTAATATCATCAGATGGTGAATTTCAATATAGTTTGCATTCCAAAGTTCTTGAAAATGTTTCACAAGAAACTGCAATAGCTAGTGATGATACGACCGAAAGCAAACCAACTGTTACAGCTTCATTTCCAACCAAGTTCTCAGATGAAGGTGAAAGCACAGAGGAAGATGAAGGAGATGCTGTTTGCATGGGAGGGGCTGGTTCCAGACCTTTATCAGTAGAACACAGACAGTCAGAAGAAAAAAGTTTTGAGACAATTTTGAGAAAGGAGGAACAGAGCAAGTTGACGGGCGCCAGTAAAACATCAACAGATTCAGAAAAAGACTCCATGGTCCACAACATATCACAAACATCTGAACATACCAGTAGTACATTGACCATCACGACTAAGTGCCAACAAGATACACTGTCCAGCTTTGACATTCATAACAAAGTTGGTGACAGTGAAACATTGGTGTCATCTAAGGAATTAGAGCAACACAAGAAAGAGACTGAGAGGGAAAGAGAAGGAGAAAGAGAGGTTGCTTCTCCAAGGTTGGAACATATCTCTGACACTCAAACAACCGCTTGTATGGATGAGAGTTGGACTGAAAAGACAGAATGTGAGAAAACAAGATCTGAAAAAGATGTCCGAATAACGTCTGAAGCCGAACAAGGAAACTTTGAAGCATCTAAATATGAGCCATATGAAAAACCTATTTCGAAACTCACTGAGAAAGAAAAAGAGGAAGAGGAACACTATTGTAGTTCATCACCAGATTTAGAGGACCAGAAAAAAGCAAATCAGGCCACATCAATAGAACCAGCTTGTCTAGAAGAAGATGACGACGACGACAATGAAGAACCAGTGTCTTTTAGCAAAGTTGATTATCAGACCAAAACAAGTGCTCCGAGTAGCTGTTCGAAGCCAGACAATAAGGATGATTACCAAGAGGAACGGACTGTAGAAGAACATCATGCTTATGTTGACAACAGTTTTAAATACGTAGAGACTTATGGCGGAGCAATGGCATCAGAGTCGAGCTTATCTGGTGATTTCCATGACAAGTCAGAAAAACTGGAAAAGGAAGAGATAGAGAAGGAAAAAGAAGACCAATCCCTAGAGGACAAACCATGCATTGTTGGAGAACCATCTTCCATTTCAACTTCAGCAAAATTAGTGATGCAACAAACTGGACAAGACGATACAGTTGAAGAAACATCAACAGCAGCTACTTCAGACAGCAAGAATAACCTGTCTCTCATGACTGAAATCCACATTAGCAATGCCCGTCCTTCACAAGAGCCGGACGCAACATCTCAAGATCAGTGGAATCTCCAGAGTTCAATTGGACCATCAACCTCTACCTACAATGAGGTCAGAATGGAGAGTCAAACCTTAGAAGACGACAAAAATAAATCTTATTCTGCTGAAAGCAAAGAGGTTACACTTTGTGCTGGTCAGTCATCTTCTCACGAGGACATCATCTTTGGCAGCGTCTCGGTTGATGAAGTGCGTTCCAGTGTTGATATTCCTGGCTCCATAGGGATGTCAATGAATGTCGATAACAACGTTCTTGCCTATGATAGTACGCAGAAATCTGGTTATATTACTACTGAGTGCTCACAGCCAAATGCAGAGTCAGCAGATAGTTTGGTCAGAAGCCAGAAAATATTTGCAGAAGACGACGTAGGGGAGGAAGAAGAGGTTGAAGAAAAAGACTTGGATATAGAAAAAGGAGCCAGAGAGATGTCTGAGAAAGAGTCAAAAGCTGCTTTGGATTCAATGACAGTATCTGAACACAAAACAAAGGTCTGTGATTTAAAAGGCTCCTCTACAAAACAAAATGACTCTGATTACATGGTCAAACAAGGATCTGCAGAAGGATCTTTAACAGAATCATCCACTAGAAAGCATTCACCTGTACCAGAAGAATACTGTGACTTTGGTTCAACAAGTAAAGATGAAGCACGGACGAAGAATCAAAACGATAGTTCTGTCCACTCTCAAGCTGATGACAAAAACGACGTTCCGAAAACATTGGAAAAAAAGTCTGAAAGATCTGAATCCCTGAGCAGTGCTCAACCAGCCATTTCTGATGCCACCTACTCTTCATCTTCATCCTTTAGTTATTCTTCTTCGACATCAGCGTCATATTCTACAGGTCAGCAGGAAGTTTTTGGAACACACATTTTCATTCCAACCGCACAACTAAAATCCGATGGAGACAGTATATCATATGAATACTCATCTTTAAAAGAAGAAGAGTCTCCTGTTTTAGATTTGCCGTATTTAAGTTCTGGGATAAACCAAAAAGATGAATACCCAGAAGTGTCTGAAAAAATGACTCCTGCTACAACAACGGCAGAGTCGATTTCAAGCCTTGCAAGGTTTTCTCCTCTCAGTCCCCTAGAAGAATCCAAATCATTTGTTCAGGAACAAACATCATCCCCAGAAGAAAAGTCAGATGAGGAGAATTCAAGCATTAAATCCGACAAGGATAACTTGTTTGATCCAAAATCAGGAGATTGCTTACATTTGCACGAGAGTGGCGTTCCTGGAGTAACACAAGTAACGTCTTCTGCATCACTTGCATTTAATATTCCACCATTAGTGAAAGCAGAACCGGCAGCTGAACGCATACAGGAAACCTCCTGTGATAATGTAGAGCATGAGGAAAGCCAGAGCCCTTTAGAAGATCCAACATTGGCATCTAGAATCAAGTGCGATTATTTCACGTCAAGAGATGAAGCTCCACCCACACAGTTTCAACCAGAGCAAAGATGTGAGGAACAAACATCAAGCTCCACACTAAAAACCCCAGAAAGGCCAACAGAAGTTCCAAAGTCTGAGGTTGTAGACTCCGTGTCCATTACTCCTTGTACCAGCACACAATGCCTACAAAGTTTGAAGAAAGACGAGACAAAGTTGGTAGAAATAAAAAGAGATGTGCATCTTGAAGCAGAGAAAGTGATCAACATAGAACTTGAGGGGAAAGGTGAGGCCAGCGAGAAAGGTTTCCCACAAGCTGTGGACAAACAACATGAAGATGAGAGTGTTGTGAGATGTAAAATTACCGAGGTGGTGAAAGATGAGTGGGAGACAGAATTAAGGGAAGGAAGTCTGCACACTGACAATTGGCATAAGGAACCAATGGAAAAGGTGGAGGTAGTCGATTTATCTCAGTTTGGCAGAGAGGTCAAGTTAAAAGAAAACATTGAAGTAGGTGGAGACACCATGTTGAAAACCGAAAGCCTTAAAACCGAACGAGTGTCTATGCAGCAAAGTCATGTTACCTCTAGAACGCAAGACAAGATTGTTTGCAGAGAAGGTGAATATGAGGATGTTTCTAAAGGTTTGGAGGATGAAGAAGTAATGGAGGAAACAAATGTCCATTTAGAAGAACATCACCCAAGATCCCCATTACAAGCCCAGGCGTTTCACTCTGAGACTTGCATAAAGTCAGGAGAGACATCCACTCGACCATCAGATCTCAGCATGGTGGACACTTCTCATTCACCCACTGTCTTTAAACCGCACAAAGGTGAGCTCTCACCATCCTTTATTAACCCAAGTGTGCAGGAGCTATCTTGTGATGAGGGAGAGGATCATGCTGGAAGTGATGGCTCGAGGGAGAATGATGGTGAGGAGCGTGAGCAGAAATCTAGGAAGAAGAGGTCTCACAAGCAACAGACCCATGTCCCCAAAAGCAAAGAGGAGGCCAAGGAGGGACATCTCCTGCCACACACTGCTGCTCCTGCCCACTGTGCTATGCTTGCAGGAGAGGAAACACCTCCAACATCCTTAAGTGAGTCACTCCCATCTCAGTCTGACTCAGATGTTCCTCCAGAGACGGAAGAATGTCCATCAATCACTGCAGAGGGAAACCTTGACTCTGATGAAGACGCAGAACATCTACCAGCGGACAAAGAGTCTGCTCTTGGTAGTAGTGGAGGAAGCCATCATTCCTCCTCACCAAGGGATCAAGATCCTCCCCCCAGTCCAATGAAAGACCCTCTTCCTCATCCTCCACATCCTGATGTGTGCATGATGGATCCAGAAGCTCTGCTTAATAGCCAGATCCACACTGAACGACCAGTGAAGAAGGACCTTAAGACCAGAGGTTTCAGAAAGACGCTAGGAAAGTCTGCGTCGCCCGCACGTAAAGGAGATGCAAAAAACAGAAGATCAACTACCCCGGTAAAGCAGACCGCCAAAGAGTCATTATCTCACAAATCTTCATTAATAAGGAAAGATTCCGAGAAGTCATTTCGCCTGTCCTCAGTGTCGGAAATGCAGGGATCTAAAGGTGACATTAGCCCTGGAAGAGGATTGATAAATGGAGTCAAGAGCAGTTCAGGTATGACCTTTTTTGTAATGTATTGTTGTTTAGATATGGTAGGGATGCTCTGATTGGTCAGTTCAAAGGTGACTGATAAGAGCCCTAAAATAGAAGTATTTTTAAAGCAAAGTGGACATTCGACTAATTCTGTTGTTCAAAAAAAAACTACACATTTCTTCATTTTTCAACAAACATTGAGCGACAACAAAAGTTCACCTCGAACGCACTTGTAAATACAAGATAAGACAAACAATTCTTTATTCTTTTGAATAATTTCCAAAATATTGGTCCATAGGCACGACTGTGATAGTGAATACTTATAATACTTATTGTTACTTCATAACAATCAAAAATCAAAAAAGTGTGTGAAATGTTTGGATCACAAATATAGACTTGAGCAAGCTACACCAGACTTACTCTCAGTTTTCAATAGGGTCCAACCTGAAATCTGGAACTGGAAACCAACCAATCTACGTGGACCTAGCTTACATTCCCAACCACTGCAGCGCCAAAAACGTGGATCAAGAGTTTTTCAAACGCATCCGAGCGTCTTACTACGTCATCAGTGGTAATGAGCCGGGCAGTGGTGAACCCAGCCGTGCAGTTCTGGACGCGCTGCTAGAAGCTAAAGCTCAGTGGGGACACAACCTCCAGGTTTCTTCTAGTTTTCCCATTTGAGATGCTTACTTTAGTTGAGGCATATTTGGAAATGTAATAATCTCACCGCTCTCTCCTCGTCTAGGTCACTTTAATCCCGACACACGACACTGAGGTTACTCGAGACTGGTATCAACAAACCCACGAGAAACAACAGGACCTCAATATAATGGTGCTGGCCAGCAGCAGCACCGTGGTCATGCAGGACGAATCTTTCCCAGCCTGCAAAATAGAATTTTAAGTTGCCATTGATTCGTTATCCCTTCTAATCTTTTAGATTGAGACTAGTTTCTCTCCATCCGAAAACGTTCCACCATCTGCCATTAATAAGTTGTGTGTAATCTAATCCTCAAAAGTTGCTTTAGAGCTTTGGAGCAGAAGCAAGTCACTAAGTTTTATGTGTGTATATGTGGCTTTGGCAGAAAATCGATTGTTCACTAGCTTGCTGCTATGAAATTAGTTGAAGTTTAACATAAGCCGAAGTTGAAAAGTAAATTGAAAAAGCTACTATCCTTTAAAATAACATCAAGTGACCAACATATTGTCCATTAATATCCATGAAATGAATGTAAAGCACAACAAACGCCCTCTGTAAAATTATCATCAGTCTTGCCATGGGAATCACAAAGACACAGATGGAGAAAAAGCCTTAGCGTGAACACAGATAAGAGGATAGACAGCGTCATTCGTCCGTTCAACATCACGTCTATACAGTCAAAAATCTAAACTTCAGGAAATATTTCTTGCTTTTCCAATCAAGATTTGTGCCAAATCTTAAATTTGTTCAATACGATCTGGAACTATGATTCAAATATCCAATAGTGTGTTTTTGATGAGTAGTGGGGACCCAAGTTGTAGTGGGGTGTCTTTTCTTTTTTTACTTTCTTTTTGTCAGGTACACGATGTTGTAAAAATGAGGTGAGAATCCTCATCACTAAAGCATTACTCCAAAAAGTCCCAAGAACAAAGCACTTTAGGTTTATGTTTGTAGCACTTTGAGAGCAAACGTGAGGTTATCTACTTCATCAGAACTAACTTTATACTTTGGGATTGAAGTCATACTGAATTAGCTTTTCTTTTTAGCCGTATTTGTCGTCTCGAGTTCTTGAAATAATTGCCGTTTCGGAGCATTTGACATGTTTACAGTAGGAGCGTCGATGAATTGAGTAGAATCGTGCTAAACAGAAATCGACAGTTTGGTAGATACGAGCTTTATGTAATGAAACAATAACTGGTTGAAACTTGATTTTAAAAGTGTAGGTCGGGTATTATATTTATTAACAAGCATTTTGGAGACTAAGACTGGGGTTTTAGATTGGTTGTGGAGTGCGTAATGTTTTTAATGCATGGGGTAGTTTTACAATAACATAACACCACAATGATGTACTGGCTTCTAATTTTAAATAAATCTCTTTAGAAATGCCCAGATTTCCTCTTGAGTCTCCATAGCCATTATCTGTCATTCTGTCAAACGGATGAGAAAAATTGCAACTTATCGCAGGTCTATAATTCTACAGTTTGCCAGCAGTTTGTTTATCATTTTCCTAATGTAAAAATGTGTGTTTATATTAGAAACAAACTAATATAATGTTTATTAATTTATTCAAGAGGCAGAGGTTTCATGTCGAGGTTAGCAATGGTCAATGCCTTAGAAAATACCGTACACATTTCAATTACTGCAAGTTCATATCCACAACTCCCAATTTTTTTTTCGCTAAACGAAGGAGGATTTGTTAGAGTTCATCTAACTGGCCTTAGAAACAAGCACCGGACGGTCTTGTGGATTCGCTGTGATTTCTTTGCACATGTTGACGACGAATGCACTCGATACAGTAACAGTTTGAATGTTAAAGTCGCTCTGCTGGATTTTGCTTGAACTAAACCATTAAGGAAATTATGCACACTGACCAGTGTAACTGACTGCTGGTCACTGAAGGGCGATGAGGAGGCTAGTGTGTTAGCTCGAGGAAATAAGAGCGACTCACAATACGAAAACAATAAAGGAGGAAAGAGCGGTCGCAGTCACGTATATACGTTTAAAAGGAAGTTCTTTGATCATCATAATTGTATAAATGCTAAAAAAAAAAAAAAATACGCTACTCTACAGAGTTGGTGCATTTAGAAGCAAGTGTTCCGTTCATTACACAATCTTCTTCCGCCTCTGCATGTGACTCTTAGTTATACAGCTGAATGTAATCCTTTAATCTGAATTGTCACTATTTTAAGATGATGTAATTCAAGCTTCTCGTCTTTCTGGTTCTAACTCCTGCTTAACTTAACGGACTCGGCTTCTGTTTGGCCTAAAATGTTGTGGAGATGAGGTTTCTTCGGTTTTCGATGTGGTTTCGGTCACTTTTGTGACGCAGGAGGACAGTGCTGCTTGACTGTTTGTAAGGACTACTAACGTTCTTGTTCTCTTTTGGATCTGAAAATGATTTGCACATGGTTGGTTTTGAGAATGAAGACTCTGACTTTACAAGCCTGATGCTGAAGTTCATTTCTGTTCAAGAACCTTCATGCTGCACATCAATAAAAACTTGGCAAATTTGGGAATCTGATAAATTCTTTCTCAAGCTGATTTTTGTCAACGTAGAAACTTGAGTGTAAAATATACTTCCATCCTCTATTTAGATCTTGCTCATTTAGTTCTCACTCTTTAACTTATGTATACTATAGTATTCATTTTCTGCTAAACTGATGGAAGTAATTTTGTTTATATTAAAACTTACCCATGATTTGAAATGTATATTGTAAATTTGTAATGAAACCATTTTTTATTGTTTCTTACAATAAGTTTAACTAGTATTATAAAACTAATATTGTTTAATGATATTTAGTATTATATCCATGTTGTTGTAATTTAATTTTTTAAATAGATTTAAAATGCACATATTTATTTTATTTTACGTACATTCTTTGACAATGAGATTTTAAAAATCTTACAGATATTTCTCTCGTAAATTGTAAAAACAATAAAATAGAATAGGAAGATTGTAAACTTCCTTTTTTCTTGTACTGCCAGTGAAACCAGTCCCTGCGCTAAACAATATTTAAAGATTTATAGAAGCTGAATTTGTGCAAGAAACACATTTGTTCTGATCAACTGATCTAAACCGCCCTTCAGAAAAGACACTTTCATCAGCATCTAAACTACAAGGTTCCTACTGGTGCTTGAAATCCTTGAATTTTAAATGAAATGATCAAAAATGCTAACATTTCATTACCGGTATACTTAGTTCACAACAAACAAATACATGCCTTAAGTTCCAAGTCTCCATAAATTCAGACATATTTAGTTTAATATGATTAAATATTGCAATAACTGTACTTAAAAACATGTTACATAACAGTTTAAACCCATTAAAAATGAGTACTGTGGTACTAAAAGAATAAAAATCTGGTTATTATCCATCGTTGTTTCCTCTTATTACAGTTGAGAAAAAAACAGAATTATTTTGACTCAAATCTTTTTTGAACAATAAAGTAACTGAACTCTTGAAACCACGAAAGTGCTTGAATTTGACTTTTCGGAAACTGTAAGAACCCTGAAACTAAAAACCGTTTCATATCAAACGTACATGAGCAGGAAAGGTTCCATAATCTTTCATGACTCTATTTTCAAATGACAAATGAGAATTTTGACATTTAAATCAGGATCAGTTCAGATCAAGCTTCATTTGCTCACATTAGCATCTGCTTTAGACAGAAACCCGAAGCATTCGCGAGCGGTGGGTATGATGTCATGTCTGCGTCTGCGTTTGGCTGCATTAACTGGATCTATTACTCACACACTGCATTTCTGCAAGTCACTCATTCCAGATTCAGTGAGGAAGTCAAGCGGCGGATGAGAGCGCGTCGCCGTGGCAACCGAGCAGCGAAGCAGTGAGTCACCGCCTGGAACAGAGAAACAGTTCACTCCGCTTCAAACTTCACACACCGCTTTACTCATCAGACATTTTATTGAGTAGAATTCTTTAGAATTAAATAAGCAACTTTGGCTTTACAGAGTAAACGCTGAGCAGGTTCGCCAAACATTCTCAAGAGTGAAGCGTTTATGTCATACAATAGAATACAAAAAATAATTCAAACACCTACAATTATTACTTTAAACAGGAAGCAAACATTTGGACTGAATTGGCACAAAATGGCTTGGGTTTGATCGCTTTGGTTTAGCAGCGTGCATTGTAATGATTGGTTTTCTGTCACCGGAGACGAATCTGTGGAGCATCTCTTCCGCTGAATCAGGTCTGTTTGCTTCACGCTAGCAGCGAGGAAGCCAGATGAAGTGGCGCAGTGCTAGCGACTAGCAGATAATCAAACATGTCAAAATTCGATCATTCAGCATAGATAAGATAACTAGAATCCGGTGGGGAGGAAGTCATCTACTACTCGACGTTGAAGCCGAAGTGTGACGGCTCGGCCACGGCGGGAGATGAAGGTCCGGCGCTGGACACGGTGCTGGTCGGTTCACTGCTGCCTGCAACACACACACACACACACACACACACACTTAATCAAACCAAAGATTCACTCTCAATCGCTTTCTTATTCCCTTTTTTTTTTTAATCAAACTTGATTTAGATTTTGCATTGCATTCTATTCCTACTTCTTTGTTTAAAACTTTTTGAGACTTAATATATCGGGCGGCACGGTGGCGCAGTGGTTAGCGCTGTTGCCTCACAGCAAGATGGTTCCGTTTGACACTTGAGGTGTGAGTTCAAGGCCGGCCGGGGCCGTTCTGTGTGGAGTTTGCATGTTCTCCCCGTGCTTGCGTGGGTTTCCTCCGGGTTCTCCGGTTTCCTCCCACAGTCCAAAAAACATGCGCTTCAGGCTAATTGGAATTGGAAAATTGACCACATAGGTATGAGTGAGTGTGTGAATGTGTTTGTCTGTGTGTCCCGCTCTGCAAATGGTTGGCCACCAATCCAGAGTGTGTATCCCGCCTCCGGCCCTAAGATGCTGAGATAGGCGCCAGCTCCCCGCGACCCTGGAAAGGATGAAGCGGTAGAAGATGACTTAATATATCTTAAATATAATGCCGGTATAAAATCTAGAATAGTTAATGAAACATTTTTGGCGTTTAAAATGGACAATAATGATTAAATTGGTTTCAATTAATAAAATAAAACATAGAAAGATGAGAAAAAATCTATTAAAAAAAAAAATAATCACTTCTTTACTGTTGCATGTTTGAAGTAAAGAAGTCAGAAAAAAGAACTTGAAAAAAATCAATTTTTTTATTATATGTCACCCATATTTACTTTTACAGTCATTTGGCAGACGCTTTTATTTAAAAAAAAATTACAAAAAGAGGAGCAAGTGAAGCAAATTGTAAAAAAAGGATACAGTAAATGTTCACACAAGGCTATGCAAAGAAGCTTACTACACAGAACATCATGACAGTCAGTAAACATACATAGTGCTTTTTAAATGTTGTGAAGGTTGTAGACTTTCTGACAGGGACAGATTATTTTCTTCCATATACTGTATAAAGATTATATTGTGTAATGTACACTTAGCTTTTACTTGATTCATTTTTTTCTTTCATTATTTTACTTTAACTTTTTTTTTTTAATACATTTTCAGTAGATCTTTAAAAAGATCTTTAAATGATCTTAAAAACGTCTAATTGAGGCTAGTTGAAATGTGTGTGTGTTTCCCACAAATTCCCACTATAGATTAAAAAAAAGAATATGAATATACTGGCAGCAGACGCTTCTGGTAAAGCGTAACTGTAATTACATAACCAGTGTCTGGTGGAGCGGTATGTAACCACGGTAACGACAACGACTCTGTTAGTGAGACGTGTCTCTGACAAGCAGCCTGTTCCTGGATCCGTTTAGCAAAAACACAATATTAAAAATGAGATGCTGGAGAGAAGAAGCAGGGAAAAACACCAACTAAACTGTTTTTCAAGGCTCAAAAAAAAAAAAAAAAAAAACAGTAAAACAATTCCTGCGCAAACTAAAATCAAAGTCTCTGTTGAAAAAACATAATTGAAAGCCAACATGCTTCAAACATCAGAAATAAGAAAAGAATGGAAGAAAAACATTTCTTGAGAAAAGATGAGAAAAGAAACGTAACTAATGTTTTGACATGAAGTTGCAAATGATGAGTGAAAAATTGAAGCCATTTTAAAGTGAAAATACTGACCTAGATCCAAAGATTTTAAAGAAAACTGACTGTTTGACGATGCATTTTGTAAATGTTGCGAGTCAAGAATGATGCGCATTGTGAATGATGCAAATCGCGAATGATACAAGAATGTAAAAAAAAAAAGTTGATTAAGACAAAAAAATTGAACGCAAGTTCATTTTTACAGTATAAACGCAAGTTTGAAGAAGTCCTCTTAAAACAAACTTCCGCTTTATATGGAAACCATCTCAAAGTTCTTGTTAAAAGAAGTTTAAGCCCTAAATTCTGAAATTAAATTCCGTTAAAATTGACCAGGATCCACCAACAAAAAAAAAAAAACAGTACAAAAAACAGAAGGCCGACACCATGCCAAACTTTGTCTGTGATAATACTGACAAGCTGAAGAAATCCTGTTTGGGAAACTGATTTGTACGAGAAATGGAAAAATGTCAGAAATATAGCAGTTCTATTTAAAAAGAATGTGTGATCACAAGTTTCCAGAATTGCTATTTGGGGTATAGAATAACAAACTCTTTAATTTTGCGTTTATTTCCCCCAACAACCTGCTATGGTGCAATCTACTCACTCCAGTGAATCTGGATGGGTGGTTGGTTGAGGTGGAGCGGGGTGGTCACGGGGGTGGACACGGGGGTCTCCTGAATGTCAGTGTCTATCGAGGGCTGGGCATGCGAATCAAACATGGCCGACAGAGCTGTAGACAAAACCAAACGTCAAATGCTGAAGATTGTAAGGTGATTGGTTCCACTTACATTTCAGCCTCTTGAACTGCGTGGCGCTTCCGTTTTTACAAACCGCGGTGAGAAACTCGTCCACTTGCTTGAGTGACAGCGAGTTGTGCAGCGTCTCCAGCGGGTAGATGGAGGGAACCAAGGAACAGCCTTCAAACCCTGAGCCAGAGAAGAACACATGAACAACACAACCTTCCTCCACCGGCATCGGCGCTGTGATGGGTGAAACCACATATGTCCTTACATATGTTCACTGACCACATGCTCTTAGTCAGTGGGTGTCCAGGTCAGTCAACACACGTGACTGGACAACGCAACAATGACTGAACACTCCTGGTTTCTTCCACAACCAACCAGATTGTGATGCATTAAACTGGAAAGAAAAATGTGACTAGCTAACAAACTAGCTTTTTTTGTTAAACCTAGTATTTTTAGTCCTCCGAAGGCAAAGCAAAAAAGGAAACCAATCATTCATTCCCTATTTTTCTATTTCTGGGTTATGGGGAGCTGGAGCCAGCAACTTAGGCCCTGAAAGCAAAACACACCCTAGATAGGTGGCCAACCAATCACAGAGCGGGACACACACACACACACACACTTATGGACAACTTGCTAACTCTTGAAATTATGTATCCAAATATCCTACAGTAAAGTTATTAGGCCGTGAGAGGAAACCAGAGACCTGGAGAAAACCAACACAAGTACAGGGAGAAAATTCACTTAAAAAAATTGTAGACTGCAAACTAGCCAAAAGACAAGTCGCTTTGAAGGCAATTGTGTGATTTAACCAAGGGAAATTGCAAACTAAAGAAATTTGAATCAACATTGGAAATCTGCAATAAAAAAAAGATTTATCCTAAAGCAAAACAAAGCAACTATAAATTATTCTAAAGCATTTGGGAAATGAAATGTTTCTTGCGGCAAATACATTTTGCATTACAGAAATTGTCCTGGGTTCCCAAGACACAAGTGTCCAATGTGGCTTCTTGTATTCCAGGCATTATCAGTTTATCAGAAGGAGAATTAGGACACACTACGGCAGACTAAAACCAATTAAGAGCTTTAAATGTTTGTTTAACTAACCAATGGAGGGATTAGCTTATGCAAGGATGTTTTGGTGACAACTAACTCAAGTAACTGTGAAGTCATTTAAAGGGAGTCAAATAAAGGGAAGGAAAGTGAGGACAGTGTCCAGAACCTTACTTGGAATTTGTACTTGAACACACACACACAGACAAAGATTGATGTCTTGTTTAAGAATAGTTATGGCGCCCGCCGTCTGGGATTTGAACCAGTGCTGTTCTGCTCACAAGAGCGATTCCTCAACCATTAGCAACAACTACTGTCAGAATATTTTAGTAAAATACGTCATACTTGTGTCAACATAACCTTCAATTTCGATATAAAACCATATAACATCAAACCATATAACGCTTTGGGTATAGAAAGTAAAACAAATTGACTGAAAGAGCAAAAACCGAAGGAAGGTCCGACTCTGGGCTAATCAAAGATGTGTTTCGGGGATTCCTGACCAAAGTGGAGTCAGTGCGTGAGAAGGTAGAGGACCAGAGCAGGACCATCTAATGGCTTTAGTAGAGAGAAGAAAAGATGAGGAAAGAGGATGAAGCAGAAAATTAGCAAAAGTTAAGAATGCATCAAAAGAAAAAGAAACATGATATTGTTAAACCAATGTAACAAATATTGAAAACTGTTTGGTGGCGATAAGACTTTTTTCAGAATTTTTTTTTCTGTGGCTAGTGAACCCTAAAACGAGCGGTTGAGAATGGAACTGGCCTGAGAACAGAGCCCTGATCCTGAATAAAATGAATTGCAAGCCTGACTTTGTCACCAAACACTATATACGTTTTTAACTTCTAAACCCTCTGTTAGAGAGAGAAAAAAAGAGACTAAAAACAGAAGGCGGACTGACACATGAAAAATAACACATTTGTGTTCCTGAATTGTGCAGTCCTGACAGCTACAGCACCTACATAATTTGAATTCCACAGACGGAGTAATTAATGTTTCTCCAACCGAGTAACACAGCAAAGAGGACGCCGAAGGATAAAAGACACTGAAACTGAATGTAAAAATGAATAAAGGCAAAAAATGATGGAGCTGGTATTAAAGAGGGATGAAGAGAGTGGGAGGGAAGCTTCAGGAAATTCAGAAGGGAGTTGATTCTGATGAAGGTCAAAGTAAGCAATAATAACACCTGGAGTAGCGGGAGTAAAGGATGAAGAGCGTCACCCACTGCAGTGTCCGCCATAGAAACTCAATGTTCCAGCCGTACCGGGTGGAAATGATGAAATGATTCAGCAACAGAACGAATGACCTGAAATCAGCCTTACGGGTTCAGACAGACTCCCTCCTCTAGAAGAACGACCTTCTAACTATGCTTTCAACCTAAAGCTTTGTGTACCATGAAGAACAGCTATAGTTTGAAAGAGATTTCAGTGTATTCAACAGGGATGATCAAAACGATTATCAAAACGAAACTAGTTTTAGTCTAGTTCAGTCAATAAAAGTTGGTGATACCTCCACCAAGGGTCATAACCAGACTGGTTCAAATGTTAGTTCCCCGTAATGTCCTACACGAGGAACTGCTCAGAGCCCAAATACAAACCCAGATCACTTCTTTACTGTTGCATGTTAGAAGTCAGAAAATGCTCATAAAATACTCATATTCTCAGCGGATTGAGTGAATAATAAAGGTGAAGCAATTGTGTTTTCTCTTGAATGTTCAATATGGCCGCAGGGAATCCAGATGGATCGGTTCTGCTGAGCTTTGACAGAAAGGGAATCCGGTTTACAACCACTGGATCTGAAACTCATATTCTTCTGAAATCCCTTCTAAACCAGCCCTCTGTGTCAGGACATTTTAAAGGTGAATTCTACTGACAATACGGTAAAACCCTGGAGTAAAACTGATCTAATTTGCCATCTGGTTTGAGCAAAAGATTATTGAAGCCTAACAACATGGCACGCTTGATTTTTATGATATCGATTCCTGAACATGCAAATACAAACACATTTAATCTTCAGTTTCAACAGTCAAAAATAACCTTCAACCAATGGACCACAAACCCAAGCCATAAAGTTCTTCAAGCGGAACATGTACAAGAACTCAATTATTGAAGTGACGTTTGCAACACCAAAACTTGAGGGTTAGACTTTCAGGGCATTAAATAGTTTGACAAGTCAACTGTTGTAAAAGCATCAGCGCAAATGAGTGAACGCAACGTAAAACTCCGAGAACATTTCTTTTCTTTCTGTTGAAGACAGAAAGAAATTCAGTCAAAAAACATGGTGACAATCTGAAATTAATATTTCATATAATACATTATTTATAAATTAATCTTATATACATATATTGTATATTTGTAGGGTGCATTATTTAGTTTTATTTTAGTCTTCTGTATGCTCATTTAATTCAACGTATATCAACATGGAACGCAATAAAAGTCAAAATATTGTAAAAAAAAAAGTTATAAGATA
>CM051501.1:5190442-5236300 GCA_028031935.1 Paedocypris micromegethes | reverse complement strand
AAATTAGTAAAAAAAATAAAAGGAAAATAACTGTTTTTTTTTACATTATATATAGAGAACAAATTAGAAAATTAGACAAAGAGAACAATTTCAAAATAATAATGAATCAGTAATTTCAATGGCGGACGATATAAAGCATTTTAAAACGGAGGACTTTGATAAAAACGTACATTTGAGACTTGTTCCTTTTGTGGTGTGATTTTTTTGTACTGTGTTGCATGCAAAGTGCAGAAAAAAAAAAACACTAATCAGAAACAGTATATTTTATAACCATGACAACAACTGTCCGCAACCGGGACGATGCTCGTCTACTAAAAAAGCCAGGAGATCATCCAAGCACTAGGAACAAAAGTGTTATCTGTTTCTCCGGAAATCAAGTGGATCAACAGGAAACGGTGCTCACACATTCTCCACACAGAAGTCAATATATCTTCTCAGATATATTCCGTACACAACGCATGCATCTAGCCAAAGAGGAGGGGGAAACCAGGATGACTGTGTGTGTGAGGAAGGTGAAAAAAAAAAACGACTCGCAGATTCGATCATACAAAGCACAATGGTGCTAAATTACAAAAGACTAGGATAAAGAAACGACAAAAGTTCATGCAGGAGAATGTCAACAAAAAAAAACATGGACTCCAAACATACCATTAGTCGGATGCCTGGCATACGACACAGAAAATCTCTTTACTGGCGGCATAGAGAGCAGCTCTGAGGAGATAAAAGAGGGATTCGGCATTACTCGTCTCATTGTGCGCTTCCATACTTCCTGGACATAGGTGTTCTTGACAAGAATCAAGACTACCAGCATTTATTTGCACCATCTTGGGTTTTTCCTCCTAAAACATCTGTAAACACACGTACACGTCCGGCCCAAAGCTGTTCTTAAACATCCAGACTGAGAAATATAGAACTTGATCACAGAAGGTGGCTGCAGCATGACATGGCAAGATGAAGCGCTAAAGATCTCGGTGGGAGAAGCCACACTGACACCCTGTGGACAGAATGATGTTAACAGGCGAGAGGAGTCTACGCTCAGCTGCTGGAGAATTGATTGGTGAAAACCTCGACTGATCCGGACGGTCATTATGAAAAGATTCAGAATGATCGAGAATGGTGGAGTCATGGCATTCACGCATTAGTTTGATGTAGTAAATGCGATATGCATGCAGTTCAAAGCAAAGATTTTTTTTATTTTTCTTATAGCAATTAGCAATTAGGTTTGATTTCAAGCATCCCGACTGACGGAGGACAGGCCGTGGATTTTGGGTACATTTCTGCTGTAAAGATTATGAAATTAATAAAATGTTGTACCCCGACTTACGAATGTCTTGGTTAATGAAAGTTTCGAGGTACGGAACGAGTCTCCAAGAAACTTTTGTCCCAAGTTAGGACATTTTTTTCAAAGTACGAAAATAGTATTTTACTTACCGCTAGAATGCAGGGAGATGAGAGTCCAGACGTGTAGAAAAGTGAGTGACGTATTTTTAAGATGGCGGTGTAAACAACTTTTCATGTGTGTCTGCTGTATCATTATATACGTTGATAAACACCCGTCAAGGAGCAAACAAAACAACTGTTAAGAACATTTGTGAAAAAAAATAATAACTAATATTTTATAATTTATAAAAAATGTAATTGAAAAAACTGAATTTTGTGAGGCTTGGCACGGATTAGATGTATGACATATGGAATTAATTTTCGCAAAACGGCTCTCGGCACGGATTAATTTCGTAAGTCGGGGTACCACTGAATGTGAATTTCTCATTTGCATTTATTGAGTGACCATCACTGTGGCTCGTTTTCAGAACAGTTAAAAATGGAGGGTGAATAAAAAGAGAGGTACAGCAATACAGCCAGTACAGTAATACCTTGTGCGTCCACACTTCTGGGTTTGTAAATGGATCTGATTAAAAACTATTCAGAGCTGATCAGAGCGTCTCCTCAGAGGACTTGTTCATAATACATTATCTAGAATTCCACTAAAACAGAAGGTTTTAGACATGTACAAAAAACTTAGAAAAGACTGATGAACAAAAATGCCGAATTAATTCTGTGTAGAGCGTTAACATCAGATTCTTTGGGGTTTTTTTGTTCAATTTGTTTACGGTCATGAAAATACAATGAAATACTGTTTTTAATTTTCTGTCAACAATTATTTTTTATTATTATTATTTGTATATATATTTTTTTTTATAGTGCGTCAAGCTAATCTTTCAATTACCGCCATAGTTAGTACCGCCATATGTTGTTTCTATAACTATATATATATATATATATATATATATCTATAACTAACAATCCTATAACTAAAATTCTGGCTTTCAAAATTTTTCGAAAACTTGCGCAAATCTTGCGATTGATGATTCAAAGGTGATCTCACAAGGTATTACTGTAGTCCAGATGCACTGGTGTCTGCTGGGGAATCAGAGTGTGGCGAGGAAGATTTCATCATGCGAGTCGGAGACGTACCGCCTGAGGCCGACAGATTCCGGGCGGAGGAAGACTTTTTGCGGGGAACTCGTGTTAGGTCTCTCAGGTTGGGGAAGGAGGCGCTGAAGAGGCCTGCACACTGGGCTCCTGCGTGATGGGTGGACGGTGGAGGGGAGTGTGGGGTTGGAGGGATGGGAAGGGATGGTTAGTAGTGGTTAGTTCTGGCTGGTGAACATGCAGCTTACTGTTATTACTTACTCGTCCTTGCTTTGGTGAAGGATAAAATGGCCGGTTTAAAATTTGGGGTGACTGTTTCGCTAGAACTCTAGAGTAGAACGTCTGGTTTAAAAGTGCTTCACATTTTCATTCGTTTTTTTACTTTTTGCATGTTATCTTCACATTTTCGGTTGTTTGGAATGATTTGTTTCAGATTTTTCAGTTTCACGTGGGACGGGCCTTACTCTGATAGGCTGGAGAGAATGTGATTGACAGCTCTTGACCAGGAAGTGGGGGCGAGTTTAGTGAGCGCTTAAACACATTCAGAATCTGAACATCATCATTGTCGTAGTACCTGTCCCATTGTAGTGATGAGTTCAGATCCTTTTTTTAATACATATATATATTTTTTTTAAAGGAATTGTGCAAAAATACGACTATTTGCATAACAAAGTATTCTATTTAAAAAAAACTACACCAGAATACTGTATTATGAAAAGCTCGCTGAGCTTATTTTCCACTTCCTGGTCAAGGAGAGCAGCTGCCAGTCACATTCTCACCAGCCAATCAGAGTAAGGGTCGCCCTCACATGAAATTAGTGCCAAAAATTCCGACGCAAAAAACTGAAACGCGTGAAAGAAAAATCTTAAGTTGAGAAAAAAAAAAAAGTTTTGAACAAAAATGTGAAGATTGCAAGAGAAATAAAAAAAAGTTTATAAATGTAAATAAAAAAAAATAAAAAAACGTAAAAAAAAATAAAGTCTGTTTGATTGAATTTTACGTTTGATAATTTTGGCACTAATCTGATTCCATCTCTGGTACTCTGGAGAAAACCAAGTAACATCAGGGTTAAACACCAATATTGTGCTGTTTGGGATCCGGCATTTCTGACACTAGAGGGCAGTGCCAACACAGACGAAAAGATCACAAGCTTAAATAAAGGCCATTCCGAAAGTGTGTGTTAAAACACTGCTGCCCACAAACAAGCTACTAGCGTTGAGTAGTGCAAACAACAATGTGTTACAGACCAGAAACGGAGCAGTGTGACCCGGCAAGTGACTTTGAAGATAGTTATGAGATGAGAATAGCAGCGCGTGTCTGCCAGTCGCCATATTTAGCCTCCATCTGGTAGCACGTGGACATTTTCAGCGCAGTGGGCCAGCACGATTCGATCCCCTGTCTAAATAAACTTGAGCAGGACACTGAAATATGTCACCGATGCTAAACGAGAACACGCGGTCAATGGTCAACAGAAAGGCCGCACTCGTAGAGTGAGAGTAATCAGGGACCTGCTGAAGGAAGTAAACAGAACAAAAGAAAAACTATTCCCACCTAGCCCGCTGGGTTTGATCTCAGGGGACTGGTGGGTGGAAGAAGGGAAGATCCGATAGGCTGGTCCGCGAGAAGTGCTGCTTTCTGAAAGAACCTGCATGAAATGAACAGAGAAAGCGGCTTGTTTAGCAACATTAGAAATTGAAGTGAGTTTGTCAATATGGCCATAGGGGCCAGTATCACAATTGTGCTGCTTTTAAATGGCTGAAATTGAAGTTACACACACAAACCCAGAGCAGTGGGCAGCTATAGGCTGTCTTGAGTAAACTTGAGTAAAAGTATCCAATTACAAAAGAACTTGAGTATTTTACTCGCACTGAATTCAGGCTCAAAAAACACCAAGGAATGTGAAAAACAAGAAACTCTTCATTTATGAGGATTGATTTCTTAATATAAAAATGAAATTTCCCTTTTCAATCTCTCAAAATGGCAGAACAAAACAGATAAAAAAGAACAAAAAGTCAAAAATTGCAACCTCTAATTCACGTGATTTAGCTCATAAATAGCATCCAGTACCTTCAGCATCCTGCAGATGGCGATATCACCTCAGCCGCCCGAAAAATTTACCACGGTAGAAAAAGATGCCGACTTGGCACAATGTAATGAGTACAGATACTCAATTACAAATGTAGTCATGTATAGACTAAAAGTTGCTTTTATTTTTGACACAAAGTAGCCAAAATACTTAAGTAAAACTCAATTTACTCAAGTATTTTGCGCCACTAGTTGTGAAGCACACAAACATCTGCTGTATAAAGATAACGTATGTCACAATTACTTCCATAGATCCAGTCTTGCGGTTACGGATAAGTGGCGACTTCCTCTGAATGCTGATTGGCTCAGTCAGTGCAGCTCTGTCAGGTTCATCTTTGGAAAGGTCCTCGAGACTTCCTGGATCTGTTTGCTTCTCATGGTTCTTTTTTTGTGCAAAATGAAAATAGAGGAAAGTTGTGAACAAACTCCAATAAGCAGCTGAGGATTTGGTTATAAAATCAAACCAACAGGGCCCATTATACCTCAGAAGAAGCAGGCCGGAATCCAAAGCCAAGTGGCGCGTTATCCTCATCCTCACAGCCCTTCACTCCAGGACTAAAGTGCAACTCAACATGAAAGCGTTCCTCTGAGGAGGGGTCCTAAAAATACATCACACCAAATACCAGACTTAGACACAACTGCCTTACACGGGACCTTAAAACCATACCTTGTTATTGTCCTCGTAGAGCATTATAACAATCTGCGTCATGTAGTTCAGTTCAGTCACCGCACTGAGGTAATCCATGGCCTGCTTCCATTGCTCATCTTTTTCCTCCTGGACAAAGGTGTAAAGAGTAGTTGAAAGGCATACTTGAGTAAAAGTACAGAAACCGTACTGTAAAAGTTACTCCATTACAACTCACCAATTCCAAAAAGACTTGCGTAAAAGTCATAAAGTGTCCATTTTAAAAAGAACTTCAGTATTTTACTTGAATTTATTGTAGGCTTGGAAAAACACCAAGAAATGTGAAAAACATGAAACTCTCTATTCATGAGGTTTTATTTTCATTTTAAATTTAACACCTCAATGCTTCAAAAACATCAGTCTCAGTCCAACTGAAATTGTGCAAAAACATGCAATCGCTAATTCATGTGATTTAGCTCATAAATAGCATCCAGTACCTTCAGCACTCAGCAGCTGGCGATATCACCTCGTCCGCCCAAGAAATTAACCGCGATAAAAAATATTCCAACTTGTCATGCATGATCACAATGTGTAACGTTGTGTCTAATAAGTGTCTATTCCAATGTAGCGGAGAAAAGAGTATAGATACTCATCCACAAATGTAGTCAAATAGAGAGTAAAAGTTACTTAAGCCAAAAATACTTAAGTAACAAAAGATTTTACTCAAGTAATTAAACACTGCTAGTTTTGTCGTGTGTGCAGACGGACCACTCACATCCAACAGGCCGCCATAGCGAAAGATACTGAGGAGAGAGTGGACGTGGCTCTCACTGGTGAAGTAGAGACGGGTCCGAACGTGCCGACCAGGGGACATTACTCCTCGCGAGTACCTGAACCACCAGGAGGAATGAAAGACACAACCTGATTACTCACAGAGGTTCTGTAGGTCACTGCTGACACCATCAAGTCTCTGAAGTATTGTCAATAACGCGACTGAAAACTCCTAACAAAACATTAGAACAAATCTGAGGAAATGTTGAAAATATGTTAAAGATGTTACACAATATGGTGTAAAATCCAGTACAGATACTCACAGTGGGTGCAGTTTGTTCACTGCCTCGTCCTCATGAGTTCTTTGCAGGTCCAGTTGAATTTTTTTCACCAGGGGAAGACAGTAGGCACTTGCAATGTCAAGCTTTTCATCTTTGGTAATGCCATACTCCTGAAAAATGGAAAAATGGAAAAAAAACTGTCACCATACTGTTGTGCCAACACATTAATTTAGCAAAATGTGTTTAATTTTTACACCTTCTTAGCACCAGTCAATCTTAAATCCAATATGTTTTTTGCTGTTCACAAGAACAGTTGTGAATAACAGACAATAAATAGCAACTGACACACAACATATCAATAGAACGTCGAAAAAGGACTACATTTTTTACATGGACTTCTGGGAAAGACAAAAAAAAAATGTTTAACTTTGTTTTTCTAAACTTTTAAAAATATCAAAATAAAACTGTCGCCTACTATCACCCAATCAATCACATTAAATTGAAATATGCTTTACAGACAGACAAGAAAAGTGTAATTCCGGAGTGGACAATTCTGCATCTCATCAGACAACTTGATCATTTCGGTTATCGAAACAATAGTGGATTTTTTTGTTTATAGATGAATTAAAAACAACATTGAATATAAATGACTTAGTTTGATTCTGCAGCGTAGAACAGTAAGTCCGAGATTCTACACTTTCTTAGACAGACATTAGTAATCAAACACAGAAAACCGGTTGTTTTATTTCCAGGCGACTGTTGTGTGTGTCTGTGGTGTTATTGCTGCAGCTAAAATTGGAAACGACTGAAAACAGTTGCACGTGTCAGTGTGTATCTATATCCACCACAAATTGACCTCACAATTCTTTAAATGTTTGGCAAACGTGCCTCATGACATTCATTGTTCTTTTATAATGGCTGCATCTTGTTCATACATAAGTTTGTTTATACATGTATTATGTAATTGAAATATAATTAATGAAATATATAACGAACACAAGTTGCAATCAGCTCATGGAAAACAGAAAAAAATCAAATTAACAATCTTCTGCCGTTCCCTGAAAATCGTGATATAACGTTGTCAAAATTATAAATAATACTTTGATTAAATACAAAGTGACTAATGTCAATAAAAATTGTTCTCTTTTACTTTTACATACATTTTGGCCTAGAACACAGAGCTTCTATCAACAAAACTCAAAATTAGCTTTCATTCATTTTTTTAACAAAAGCTTTTAAGTAGAACTTTGGCACAATCTTATAGAATTTCTAGAAAAAAAAACAGTTTATTTATTTTGGCACATTACGTATTGTCTTGGTATTCCAGATTTCGACAAATATTTATGGTCCAGTTTTGCAATGTTTTTTTTCTTAATAAAAAAGCAAAAAAGGCCCTAAAATTATTGCAGTTTTTCACCATAGTATCGAAATTGGTATTGAGTATTGATATTTTTTTTAAGTATCGTATCAAAGTTTAAATTTCTAGAATCGTGACCACACTACTAAAAATAAAGCCGAAAGAGAAGTAGTAGTAGTATTGGAAGGTCATCGTATATTCTGGTAGACATGGTAGTGTCCCATACCTGAGGAATAATGATGTCTGCAAGGGCTCGGGACAACCTGAAGAGCTCCAGCGTGTCCTCCAGGCCCAGAGAACCGTTGTGTTGGGTGTCGTATTTCACACAATCATAAATGTCCGGGATCTTGCTGATGTCATACCGGCCACTTTTCATGCGGAAGTCCCGTTCCAATTTGGACCAGCGCTGCAACATGAGCTCCAGGGTCTCGCTGTGGTACAGCTGCAAGTCTGTCCATGGGAAACCCAGTCAAACCCATCGAAAAACCACCAGGTTGGGTTATTATAACCCATTGATGTGCAATTGATCGGAGGCACTAACCTGAATATTTGGGCTCTTCTAACCTCTTGCAGATCTGCTTGGTCAGGCTTCGAATGAGCGTGTGAACCTTGTCACAAGTCTTGACTGGATTTCGAATGACCTCCATGGAGTTGACGAGAGACGGGCTTCCTGTTGGGGCAAGCTTGAAGAGAAGATACAAGCCTCAATTATGGGAATAACGGCGTCATAAACAAACAGCGTTACTTTTTCAGTAATGAGTAATCTAACGTAATTACATTTTCCTTCGTTATAGCGTTTACCGTTACACAAAAATGTGGCGTTTCTATAATTGTGGTCACCAAATTGAAATCCATCCGAAACAATGCTGGGTCTGCATTGTTTCTCTCTGGTGTGTGTGTTGGTCCTAACTGGTGATTGGCGTGTCTGTGAACGTGGTGCGACTGAAAACGTGATGATTGCCTTAGATTAAATGTCTATAATTTACCACCCGGAAAGGAGTAGTGCGGTTGTTCACATACAAGCACACAGTTGCACACACCAACAACCAGGAGTCAGTGATGAACTGAAGAGATGGACATGAAGTTTTATTTTACTACCTGTTTACGTCTAATTTTTATTTGTACTAGAAAGAGTGTACATTTTTTTGTTGTTGTTGTTTTATATTTAATTTTGGTATATAGTTTAGCAAGAAGTGTTCTGCTCTCTGTATAATACTTGTGATAAAGAAAATGCTGCAGTATGTCTACCTGTTAAGTGACAGTTTTATTCATTTATTTTGAGTACATTCCTTAACTAGCATAATTTATATTGACTCTTTTGTTGGCCCGTTCTAGCCTGGGCAATTAATATTAAAAGTTCTAAACCATCTATTATGTTTTATTATTCACTATACTAATGATTATATTTACAATAATACATTGAATTTGACATGTGTCTCTCTCATTGTTCCACAGCAATATTAAAATAGTGTATATTAATGTACAATGCTTAATAATAATTTATTATATTCAGTGTCCATTTCATTCATTTAACAGATTTAATATTGAGAGCAGAAAAAAAATTAAGTAACACAATAGTTACTTTCCCTACAGTTACTAGTTACTTCTCACAAATAGTAACTGAGTTGGTAACTAATTACTTTTTTAAATGAACAGTCCCAACACTGGTGGTGTTTGAAATCACCTTGTCATAGTCCTCCTCGGAGAAGTTCTTGCTCTTCTGCATGATCTCGTGTAACCGAGCTTTGACTCTTTGCTGGCAGTCGGAGAGAGAGTCGCTGTCGCTGTCCAGCAGGCCGTTCATATTGGCGCTCTTCACCATCTGTACCAGGATGGGCGTCAACTCTCCCTCCAGAGCGAGTAAACCCTGAACACAAAGTATTTACCAAGGCTACGTCACCAACCGTTACCTCTGGAAATACAAAAGAAGTTATTGAACTACATGCAATCTGAAGTTCAGTTTGCAGAGGGTTAAATAGTACATGAAAACAATACTTGAGTAAAAGTATGGATACCTTACAGTAAAAATAACAAGTTGCAAATCACCAATTCCAAAAAGACTTGGTAAAGTAGAAGTGGTAAAGTATTCAATTTTAAAAGAGCTTCAGTATTTTACTCGTACTGAAAATAGGATCAAAAACACAAGAAATGTGAAAAACAAGAAACTCTTTATTTTGTACTAGATCGATGTCGGTGTTTAATTAAATTTCTACATTAGGAAATCAAACCTCATTAATAGATTTAAAAAGAATAATCCTCCAGATGGCAATATCGGCTTGTGCGCACAAGAAATTGACAATTAATTAAGGAGATGTTGACTTGTTGCGCACAATCACAATGTAACGAGTAACGGTAAGTGTCCATTCAAATGTAGTGGAGTAAAGAGTACAGATACTCAATCACAAATGTAGTCAAGTAGAGAGTAAAAGTTGCTTGTATTTTTTATACTCAGTACAAGTAGCCAAAAAAAAAAATAAAAAAAAAATAATAGTAATAAAATAAAAATTTTCAGTAACAAGTACAAAGTAGCCAAAAATACTTAAGTAACAAAGTCCATTTACTTTGGGTTTGGGCTTTAACTAATTTGAAGTTCAAATGTACAACTTACAAGCAAACTCCTGTTTACATGTGGGTGGAAAAAACATGTGTGGAAGTTCCTGAAGACAAAGGATGGTGCCAACTCCCAAATAATGGGTTCTTGTGCTTTTTCGATTTTCTAACACTGGCTCTTTGTTCGTGTCAGTTGAAGTTTCTGAAGAATATTTGCTGATGTTCATGCCGATGTACCAATACATGTTAAATCACTTAGTCACTGTAAGAAGCGAAAACCCGTTAACAACAATAAATAAGTCAGCTTTTTCCTGAGTAAGGCAGGTTAAAAATAAAAATCTATTTTATTGTCTACTTCAATGGTGGAAATCTTCACAACCAATTCCCATTTCACATTTTTGTCAGAATATCTAAGAATCTGAATGCACCTATTCTGGACAAAATAGAGATAAAACATCTATTTTGTGAAGAATTATTCATATCTGCTTAAAAATAAGAACAGACATATTCATGCATACCAGGGCATATTTAGTTAAATAAAAAAACAATAACAGTCGTATCTGGTTAATCGTCACACGACGGGAATTAGTGTCCCAATTGACCGTCATTTTTCGCAAAAAGTTTGGCTATTTCCGCTGTACTGATTCCAGATCAGATTTGAGCGCTGAGAGGTGCCTATAAATCAAATATATTACTATTATTATTATTATGTCCGTTTGAGCAAGAGCCAAAAACTTGTTCTTCTAAAGTCAAGCGTAAGGAGTTCACAAACTACACGGTGGTACACAGGTCTTGCACTTCTTATTCGCTCGACTATGTAATAATTAGAAAATTATAAAGAATATGAGCCTTTGTTGGGATATGTTGAGATTCATTTACCTGTTTAGAAGTTTCTCGAACTTTCGAGAAGAGATGTGAAGTTTAATTTTCTTTTGGTCAAGCACTTTATTTGAACAATTTTATACTCGCTCATTTTTAAAAGTAGCACTGCTTTCTGTCATAAGTTAGATAACATTGTGAATATATGCTCCGCTCAATGCTACATAACAATACATTTGTCAAAAGGTTTACACACACACACACACGCACACACACACACACACGCACACACACACACACACACACTTCTGGACGTTCGCTTTCAAACAAATTGTGGAACCGGAACTCTCTAAATTTAAGTTTAAAACCCCTGCTCTACAGGTTTGGCATTAGCAGGGGGGTCTTCGCTTCAAGCTTTATTTGAAGAACCTTGTCCGATCTAAACTCATACAAACCTTTGCAAAAGCAGCAGCTGTCATCTGCACGCGACCTTCATCGGAGGCATAAATCTTGAGGTCATGGCGGTAAGTGCTGTGTAAACGGAGAAGACCGCAACCAGGGAATCCAGCGTAGTCTCCTGTAAAATCAGTGTTCGGAATGACATGATGCGCCACACAAAAGAGAGGCAACCACATTCAAAACTCCTTCCAAAAATCCCAAAAATCAAGTCATGCTTTGAAAAACCATCTCATTGATGGAGGCTCTTCGAAGGCAAAGCTTATTGTGTTGATTAATGCAGTTTAATAAAGCAGCGATGTCTTTAAGATTTGGGATTGATGTCGAGTAAGAAACGTAACCCATGGCCAGTCACATTAATCTTTCCGGGGCTGCTCACACAAGATGCGTTCTGCAACCTGCCCACACCATTTAAAGTCTTTAGTTTCATAGTTGAAAGTGTGTAGATCGGAAACATTTTAGTTTTTTAGTAGTTGCCTGGAAGAAAAGAGGAATAATTAAAGAATAAAGAATAGGGAACAAATAATAAAAGCGAAGAAAAAAAAAACAAATTTTATTCTATGGTGCGTGGAAAAAAAAAAGTTTATTTTAGAATGTATTCATCTATTTAGTCTCATTGAAATGAGTGAATTAGAAAAATAACAATAAATATTGTCATGTGGTTAAGTAATTTCATGAGTGTTTTGTGTTTAAAAATCTAGTTTAGACAAAATGAACATTTGGATTTTAATTGAATGATTGTATTTCCCTTCTTGATTTATTGAAATTCAATTGAGCCTGAGTGCTTTTTGTGCTCATATTTTCTTATTCCTACTTTTCATATAACTTTCAGGTTTGGCTACAATTTATAAAAATCTTTTGTATTGATGTTAAGTAATGTCCACTATTTCTGAAATTCCAAATTTTGGATTTCAATTTGTGGTCAGTTACAATCATCAAATTTAAGTGTAATAAACATCTGAAAAACATCAGTAAGTGTGTATTAAATAAATAAAAAACATTGGTAGCCTGATTTACAAAACTAATTTTATATTTTGGAAGGAACATCTCTGAAACCAAGTAGTGTTTTTATGTTTTTAGTTTATCTGACGTGCGCAAAGATTAAACAACTGTTTTTTACACGTCTGGACTCTCGTCTCCATGGATGCTAGCCGTAAGAAAAAGACGCTAATTTTGTACAGTGGAAATATTTCAAAACTCAGGATGAAATCTTTGCTGCTACGCTTTTCGTTACTTGGGACATTCATAAGTCAGGGTACCACTATACACAGGCTTCCATTATTTAAACACTAAAATACAAAAAATGTTGACGTGACCAGAACTGGTAATCTAAATCTAAAGGTATCTAAATATTGAAACTATTAAATATACAGTGTATATATACACAGTGTGTTGATACTGTATATACACACTGATGGAATTCCTCTCCAACGGTTCGTTTGTGATTAGTGAAGTAGTTAAAAGCTTTCCAGTGAAGAAAAGAGCAGATGATGCATTAAACCAACATCAGCCACCAATCTACAAACTCTTCTTACCGCGGTCATTAGGCGACTCACAGCCCACGGGCCTGCAGTTGTCTAGTACAAGAACAGCACATTTACCACACGGCGTCTACTGCGGAGAAGAGCTGAAGCAAGAATCTCATGCCGCTGAAGATAAAGGAGAACGGGCTCGAGGAAGGAGAGATGAAGCATATAAAAGCAAGTTCCTCCTGAAATGTCTTGCCACTGCATGTTTCTACACCAAGCAAGGTGAAACAGGTTCTGCAAAACCGCATCATTGCCCCACAAACAGTCGACATGATGATTTGGCTTATGGTGTTCGCTTATATAATCAAGTGGACAAACAACCAAAGCCGCTTTTACATTCTTAAGCAAGAGTTGCTCAACAAACTTGTTCTAATAACTTCTGGCATTGAGGCTTGGAATTAACGTTACTTACAATTAAAACTGGTTAACGATTCAAAAGACGTTTGACAGCATTTAGACTTGTTAAATGCACTTTCATGCAGGTAACAAAACCAATTTGAATCCATCAACGAATCTGTCAACTGTCGTATTTACGCGATTATATGCACCCCCCGGATTTTTCAGGCATAAAATAAAAATGTAAAAAATTTAAAACAATTTTTCAACTTTTTAACCCAACTTGTACTCTTATCTCTTTGATGTCATTTTACTCGAATCATTTTTTAAAAATCTATTCTAGTGATTGGAACTCAACCTCCCAGAATTCTCAGCGGATCCCATGATCCTTGCAGTCTAGTCAGCGCAGAGCAATTTAGGCCGCCATTTTCAGCTGACCTAGGAACGTTGCGAAGAACATTAGTACCTCACCTTACAAAATTCAGTTTTGTAAAGTGGGACGCATTTTGCATGTAAACGCGTTAATCCGTCACAAGCATCCGTAAATTCACATGAATTGTTTTGCCGCCACTGGTGCATAAAGAAGACAATGTATTTTTGTTTGTGTTTGCTCCTGACTTGGAATATGAAAAAAATGGCACTTTTGTAAATATAAGCACTTCCTAAGTTTTTGAGTATCTAAAACTGAATAAAAAAAGGGCGAGCTTATATTCACGTAAATACCGTGGTTTATTTTAGGGCCATCATATTGGGTTGCGATATGTAGTTCCCGTTTATTGTGAAACATCCTGGTTTGTACCTTGTCCTCCTGGGTACATGCAACGAAACGCCCGTCCAAGCTCCTCGGCCTGAACTCGGCCCGCCGGCGTCAGCTCGCCTCCCCATTTCAGAACCAAGAGGAGAGATGGACCTTCTTTTAGAAAGTCTGTAATGGAACAAGAGAAAGGTGAGCTGTCGTAAAAATACCAGAGTGGGCTATTTTCAGTCCAGACAGAAGGTTTCCATAGATTAGTGCCAAAAATATCAAACATAAATTTCTAGGAAACAAAGAAAAATGCTTCACATTTACGTTTCTTTTTTTTTTTTTTTCCACTTGCAAACTTCATCTTTTTGTTTGAAACTTTTATTTTCAGCTTCAGATTTTTTTGTTAGTTTCATTTTTTTTTTCATTTGGACTTCCAGCACTATCTTTTTGTGGGGGCGGAGCTTTCTCTGATTGGCTTGTGAGAATGTGATTGGCAGCTGCTTGAGCGAGCATACACAGTGTCATTCACCATTTAAAAAAAATATTAGTATACAATAAACTGTAATTAAAGTGTTATTTTTGGATAATATTCCTAAATTACTGTGGTGGCTGACTACATCAGAATAAGACATAATACAATATAATACAATAATAAGAACAATATAATAATTTTGGTTTCTTCACATCCAAATATTGTATTATATTATGTGCAGAGGTTCCGATACACCACGTACAAATGAAATGAATTAATATTATTGTTGATGTTTATATTTTTATTAATAAAATAATGATATGTTCATTTTTTAAAACGTTTATAATTCCGAGCTAAATAGAATTTAAACCCTGTATAGGTGCGCACTAAATAGTAATTCTTCCACACTTCCTGGTCAAGCAGCTGCCAATCCTATTCTCCCCAGCCAATCAGAGTAAGGGCCGCCCCCCTGTGAAACTCGTGCCAGAAATCCAAACGAAAAAAAATGAATTGAACAAAAAATAAATCTACATTTTATATTTTAGTCACTAATCTGATTCCATCCACACACTTACCCTCTTCCTCACTAGATGCTTTAGGCTGCCCGTTTGGCAGGTAAGTGAGCTGCACTTTCCTGTTGATCCCTGAGAAATGGCCGTACCTGAAAAACAGCACACGGGGTGGGGAACACAGACACACCGGCCCCACTTTAAAAGCATTCTCCCAAGAACACACGACAGATTAAACACTGGCTTTTGCATTGTTTGCCCTTCATGTTTCTGCAAACATGTGTTAGTCTGTGCCAGGCCGGGAATGCCACACGTGGAAAGATAAGCTTTGGGTAAAATACAACACGATCGCTACTATAGTTTTATTATAGTGCATATTAAAGCAGAAAGTTTAAGATTCAGAATGGTTGTTTGCTATACATTGAAAAAAACCCTGAAAATTATATAAGAATAGTATAGAGGTATCTTAAATACTTTTACTTTTAATTTTTCTTGGTTCAATTTAAGATTCTTTGAAACGGTTAACCCAAAGTAAAAAATAGTAGTAGAAACCGTACTTTAAACAAAGTCTATTTTAATTTTTTATTTTACCAAAAACAAAAATAACTTTTATTAATTATGATCCAGAAACTCCCATAAAATTTATTTCAGACTAGATTAGATCTCAAATGTATCACTTTAAAGTTGTCTTTTTTTTTTTTATAAATAGTTTAAGTTGTAAATCATTTTTTTAATCACGCAGCATAGAAAATTATTGGCAGAAATAAGCAATACATGGTGTGCAAACAAAAATTTTGGGATAAACTAGAGAAGGTCATCAAAAGAAACAATTACATTCCATCCATTGTATGAATGGAATGGATCCAAAATCCATTGTAGAGTGAAATTGAAAAAAAATCAATACATTGTCCAATCAAGTTCACTGCACTGTATCTGTAATCCCAAATAGGACTTACATTTATAACCCGTATCAAATCTTAAGAATAATTAGCAAATTAATATTGTCCTTAGCTAAAATGATCAAATTATATTTTGTTTTGTTTTTTAAATATAGTATCTACATTATATTTAAAAATATAACAGTTTGATACCATTCAAAATTAGATTTTACTGTAGTTATAAAGTGAATCAACAACTATTTGGTTTGCTGCGTTACACAAACAGATCCCAAAGTAAATCCTTCCACTGTCTCCCCAACCTTAATCCTTAAAAATGCATTATGGGTTTCATTTAACCTAGGTAAGAAAGGTGAGGACAACAAGGAGCAGTGAGAGATTAGAAACCCTTTTAATCCGGCATGCAGATGCCACACAGAATGCAGAAAGGCTTCATCTCCAGGGTTCAGTGTCAGTAGTGTGGACAAGGTTACGGGTTAATGAGGGTTATGATCCACTTTGCCTGCTTTTTAAAGGGACATGAGGGTGCGCACTGATTATCATTCAGGCTGGATTCCCTTTGAAGAGACCGGCCAGGACACAAACAGAGACACGAAAAGAAGGAAAAGAAAGAGAAAAGGAAGTTTAGAAGATCAGAAGTGGACAACTAAGGAAGGACAAACTTACACTTAAAAAGAACTACTTGTCACTAGAATATGTACTTTCTAGTTTGCTTATCACTAAAATAAGCTAAATATTCAATAATATTCAACCTTTTTGACATTCTTGACCTAAACATGGCCCTACAAGTCACCCTGTGTGTGAAAATAGTTATATTGATTCCTCAGATCCCCAATTTTAAATAAAATTAAATAGTAAAGAGTAAGAACTGATTAAAGTGCAGGGAAAATGGAAAAGAGAGTCATTTACATGATCATGGAGAGTAATCTATACTGAAATGTGATGACGACATGCCAACCACAACTGTATAAATGATTGAGTAGCACAAAGTGAATGGTTTACTCACATCTCCAGAACAGTCTTGAGCTGTTCTAGTTTTGATTTCTTCTCCTCGATCTCACAATCATTGTGCTGGACCAGTTCGGCCAAAAGCTGTCGTGCAATATCCAGCACTTCCTGTACAGATATTAACAATAAGTCAATCTATGTGATCTCAGCCGTGATTAAAGACTAAATATTATAGGACTGCAGTTATGGGTTATATTGGTAATCAATTAATCGACTGATTATGCATTTATTTATCTACTTATTGTTATTCAGGGAGTGAAGGTCATAAAAAAAGGGAACATATTTTTTCCCAAATAGCCACACATAAGCACATTTGTTCGATATTTACCAATAGCTCCGAAGAATGAGAAACAATGAAATCTTAAAAGGTTTTTTTTTTCCAAATCAATAATTTGTCTTTTCTTCTTTTAGTCGTTAACTACAAGGTTTTATCAAGTCTAATATTTCAAATCAAACAATAAATAAAATAAATTGCATAAATAAACACCAAAACGGCAAATAAACCAACAGGACAGAACCAGCACTATTTCAAATTCATGCTGCTAGAGTTCCTGCGCTTTACTGAAGTTTTCTGGAATGAATGCGTAACTTTTCTGACGGCACAATGAATCGATGACGGACAATCCATGATTTCAGTTGTCAATTATTATCGATTATGTCAATGCGGCACAAAAAAATTATTTTGAAAATTAAAAAAGGTGCTTTTTTCTTGGTTGTTTTAGTTTGATAAACAATGAGAATATTTTCCAAGACGGTGGAAAGTGCAGAACTAGAGAATCAAATATCACTTTGTGAGATCACGTTGTCTGAAACTGATATAGAAGGTTGTTCATTTCTGGAGTTTTTCCAAAAAGCAAACAACTAAAATCCCACCTGGAGCTGTTTCGGTTTCTTCAGCTTCAACTTTCCAGTCTTGTAGCCTCCATATTTCTCAAACAGATCAAAAAACCTGAGAGAAATGCTGTGTTATAACCAGTCTGTGAAGGTTGTGATCCAGAAAACTCAGGCCTACAGGATGTTTGAGACTTACAGGGTGTTTCTGACCTCCATCTTCATCTTCTGCTTGGGCGTGCGATCCCCGTGGCGAATCACAGCAATTACACAGCGAAGCTCCATCCTTCGTGCAAAAATATAAATTTTTTTGTGAAACATCAGAAAAGAAAGCCAATCTAGTGAGAATAAGAATATACCCACATGGTTCCTGAGGTAGTCGGGACAATGGGAATGTCCTCAGCTTCTGGCAAGATAGACCAGGGAATGTGCAGCTGAGGAGCTAGTTCACGCATCACCATATTCCTGTGGGAGAAACATTCAAGGAAGATTAAGAAATCAAGATCGAAATATTGTATTTACGCGAATATTAGCACCCCGTATTTTCTTGAATTTCTTTGACACTCAAAAACTTGGGGGTTCTTATAATCGGCCAGCCCTTGCAAAAAATTCTTGGAGTTAGAGTTTATATGACAAGAATTTATTTTTAGTCAAAAGTAAAAACAACAATAAAGTGATACGAGTCACAAGATAGGTTTGTTTAATAAAGAAATATAGTACTTTAATAGAAAATGAATGTAATTAAACCAGAAATGTTTTTCTTTTTTTTATTTTAATTTTTTGCCTGAAAAATCAGGGGGGTGCTTATATTTGTGTAAATAAAGTACATTTAAAATGAAGAAAATCTCTTAAACTGTGCCTCACCTACCCTAAAACTTTGGCGCAATCGTCGTAGTACTTCATGGAGTTCTTTACAAAGCTGAAGCCGTTGACGTCACAAACATAAGAGTGACCATTTGCTCGCAGAAGGTCAAACCCACAGACGGTTTGCTGGGTGAGAAAGTTGTTATGAAATTAAAGCTGTATCAATGATCAGGATGTAGTTTTTGGAGTGAGACTCACCTTGAACGCGAGGCAGACCTTTCTGGCGACAAGCTTCTCCATGGCTGTGAGCATCACAGGATAGCGGATCTCCTTCCCTTCACTGTCTCTTTCCACTTTTCCATCTAGAGCCGGAGACTTCCGGGCCTCAGCATGAGCGTAATCTGGTCCAACCGTGTAAACCTGTGAGGAGCAAACAGGGATTTTATTCAGACAAAGTTTGGAAATGAAAATGTACTCCTTGTGAATACTATCATAACCGTTAAAAAAATGTAATATTACTTAAAAAAAAAAAAAATAAATAATAATAATAATAAATAGTGCAAAAATGCAGTGCAAGTACAAACGTGCAATCAGAGTAGTGTAAAAGAATGGCGAGTGTGTCACTGGATTACTGAATTACTATATGTACATTACACAGGATTTCTTAACATAGCAACTATTTTTGTTTTATTTTATTTTTTAAGTTTTTTTATTATTTTAATCATGTTTTGTCATAATCAATGGGTGTGAGTGCTTGGAACAAAAGAGATGTTTCACAAGGAGATGAATAAAGAATTCCTGATGCACAGTATACACACCTTCACATCCGTGCCATCGGTGGGCATGAATTCCTCATAAATGTAAGATCCAGTTTTGCGGACGGTGCTTTCAGGTGAATACACGCTGCTTCGACTGCCGATCTACAGAGAAGACCAACTTTACGACATGTTTGGGAAAAACATTGTTATACGGTTCACATCTCAACGGTTCGGACCTTTCTAAAGAGACGCTGGCTGCCGCCTCCAGCTGACGTCGGGTAGTAGATGTAGACGTTGTGGTCCTCAGCAGAGACAGGCTTCTCCACAAAGGGCTTGTGAAACACTTCACCATTCACTTCAACATGGTCCTCACTTTCCACCAAGTTACATTCTGATTCCAGACACACACACACACACACACACACACACACTCAAATGGTAAAGATGGATAAATGGTCGGCAGAAAAAACATTTGTGATAGTGTAAACATTTTGCATTTAAATGCAAATACAAAAAAAGATGTGTATTATAAATATTATCAAATTATACACACACAAACAAATGAGATAATAAAAAAATTATTATATCTATATATAAATATATCTATAAAAGATTATTTTATATAATATTTAATACTAAGTATACACACTCTATATAAGTGTGTATATAATTATATATTTACTAATTATATTATTTACAATGAAAACAATAAGAAATGAATTCATAATTAATACTATAATGTACTTAACCCTCCTATTATGTTTCACAAAAACATCAACAATGTCTGTGGGTCAATTTGAGCTGGGGGCCTTTTATTATGCATATAAGTGTCAAAAACCAAAATGTGTGTGTGGGTCTGAGACAGTGTTGTATTACGTCTCATTGTTGCATAGAAACAAAAAGTATTTTCTCTTTCTGACTCTTTTTAGCTTCCATTGTGTCTGAAGCGTCAAATTGGCCTGAATATTATCTTTGTAACAAATACATGTAGTGTATATGTGTGAAAATATGTGAATTAAACTATTTTTTGTTTATATATAGATTACACTAAGAAAGTCAAGAGAAGAGAAGTTTCAAAGTGAAAACATTTTTTACCTTTGAAAACGGGACAATTTGACCCCAACATAACTGGAGGGTTAAATATATCAAAATTAACAAATAAATGAGTGAACTTTACCCTCTGGTCTGTCAGGGTCCCGGTTCAACACTGCATATCGTGGTAGGTCAATGCCCTCTTCCTGTAGGATTCTGTACACTTCCCTCCTAAAGTCAGTGACATGAACTTGATATTCGGAATTTGTTCAGAACTGATATTTTTTTCACCGTTCTTTATAAAGAAAAAAAAATGTCAAAACCTGTCTTGAATGAAATACTGCATGTTGAGGTCGTTGATGAGCAGAGGCTTTCTGAGATTGGCATAACTCACTGCTTTGTCAAGTGGGAAACCTTGAGCAGGAGAAATAGCTCCATTATTTTTCACTCCTACTTGAGATGGATCAAAAACCACAACAAAAGCCAGTGAAAACCACAATGCAGTGGTACCTTGATTCACGAACGCCTCTTTTTACGATCAACTCGGTTAACGAACAGACAAATTTATACAAATAAGCCTTGATGCACAAATGGGAGGCGTGGCCAGAAAAATAGAGAATAAGAATAGACGCAGAAAAAAGTACACTGTACTGTGAGTAGTGTGAAGACACTTTGATTGTGCAACTCTCATCCTTTAGTAGTCATACGCAAATGTGTTTGTCTAGCAAATTTTAAGTCCATCTTAAAACGCATTTTTTTGTGAATATACAGTTTTTACAGATTATTTTTACAATTTTTATACGCATGTATGGTGTCCATCTCACCATCTGCAGTAGAGCTGCACAATTAATCGTTAAAAGGCTGCAATCTCCTCAACTGTACATTCTACTGTACTTTGGCGTCTTTATTTTTATTACGTTTAATAGTGTGGTTTTTTTTTTTACAACATTACTTTCACATCACATTATTTTAAATGTAATGTATTACAATTTAGAGCAAAGACTAATATGTACTTAATATATTGCTGTTTGACAACCTGGTTTTCAGGGTTAAATATTTAAAATAAAATAAAAAATTCCAGAATTGCGAATAACTAAAAACAAAAATCGTGATTCTCATTTTATCCAGAATTGTGCAGCTCTAATCTGCAGCCAGCGAAAGAATTGGCGTACCTGCTCTTACACTATCCTTTATTGTGTCGTAATTGACGAAGTAAAAATATATTTTTTTTATAATAGACACTTTGTACTTTTACGTACATTTGGTGTTCTATGGTTCTTGTGTTCTATTGAGTCATTTCACAAATTGTGTTCGTGAACCGAGGTACCACAGTAATCTGTAAATCAATATCAGAATGTCTTGGATTTGAAGATTTGATGTAGAAGCCCTCCAGGCTCAGATACCTTTGGAATGAAAGGAAATGAGGCCGTCGCAGAGCGGCCACTTCTCCACGGGTTCGTTGAGTATGACCTCCTCTGGGAAAATCACCACGGTGATGTACTCAAACTTGCAGAGCCTCTCCAAAATCTCAGTCATGGGTTTGGAATTAGACTTCTTCATCATGGCGCAGATCCCCACCACAACCTGCCGCTCCGACTGAAACGTGGGAAACAAGGCTTTGTTTAACTGGGAATATTTTCCCACAATCACATGGTTGAAATCAAAAAAGGGCAAAAAATTTGGACAACATTCTGTACATTGCTGACTGCTGTGAACCATAATCCTGCTTAAAAAGGATCCATATTTACAATTTAAAAAAATCATATTGCAAAGATCTTATTTGCTACATCATTATTTTAATTGTTGTGACTTAATTGGCATTTCAAACTATTGATGCTAATTGAATTTGATTTGTTTTGGTTGAGAAATATATCGAATCAGAACTTGTTCATATCCATTTATTACGTCATTATTTACCAATATTCGAAAAAAAGTTTTTTTATCAATTTATTCACCAAAAATCCCAATTGGACATTTTCCACAAAACCGTTTGTCCAATCTTAATACCCAGCTAATTACTAATCCTAATTTAGCTAATCTCAACAGCTACAGTAATGCTAATGGATAAAACATCAGGCTGCATTTAACATCACACGGTCAGAAATCTTTTTAAAAAAAAACATCACATTAATTATTATGCACAAAGCAAGAGCTTTAATTCGAAAAAAAAAAAAAAAAAAAATGTCATGCAAATGATATCATTGGTTCTTTGGGAATCCCACCAACACAAGCTCAACAGGTTTCGCCTACAACTTAACAAAAAAGAAATCTCATACCTCATCCTCATCATCCTCATCCTCATAAGGCCCCAACATATTCAAGTCTGTGTTGTCCAGTTCCCTGGTCTCGCCGTCTTCGCTTCCAATCAGCACGCGAGGAAGTTGGCTGACGAACATCTCTTGACTACCCGACTCCGACATTTCGGACAAGTGTCGATCAAAGATGCCGATTCCCAGCGCACCATCTCCTGCTGAAATTCCGGGGTGGATCCATTACACCGATGAAGTGTAAACCAGTAAGATGAGAGTTGAAAAGCGACAACACGGAGGGCGGCTTAGTAACCAAGGCCACGTTTCAACCTTAAAGTTCTGGTGTCATCTGTCCAAACGATAGTCCGGAACTTGTTTTGAGGTCATCCTGATAAAGCCTGTAATTAAATAAAGCATTCGTTAGACAAGAAAACCTGGAAAAATGATACAACATCACGAAGCTTTGAAATCAGTTGCCCATAAGAATAGAGAATAGCAATACTAGAGTATCATCATCGCAAGAATAATTTGAGTAAGAATTAATTTGACATAATTCAAAATTAATTTAGGTTATTTAAATAATAATGAGTGGAAAAGGTCATTGTAAATATGAAGAGATAATAATAATCAATGTACTATTATACAACTCAATCTTCTAACACATGTATTTGCTTACGATGATTACAATTGCATAATTTCCTTTTGCATCCAACAAATGTAACAAAAGCTAATACGATAAAGCAGCTTTTATTATTAAATGTTTTTTCAAATTATAATTTTATTTATAACACAATTTTTATAACTTCATTTTTTTATATAACAGACAAAGCGCAATTTCCTACTTAGATCGGCGTGCTTTTGGTAGAAGAGCTGACATTAAAGTAAGTGACATTAGCATATCTCACAACTTTATGTAATACATGCGGTAACAAGTGTTTTGCAAACGGCCTAATGCTAATAAAAATACCTCCAGTAGCTAAACAAGTTTCACGGTTCAAATTAGCCAACAGATTTCAAAGCGACATAAGTGCGCTGACAGCTAAGGAAAGAATTTGCCGTTGGCTACGTATTCCGTATATCGCATCATATTTCCACACTCTGGCTGATATGGTTCCGTGGATGCCAGGCTAGATTGTCGAGAGGTCGAGTAACTCTGCCAACACTGGCCAAAGCTACAGCGAAGCTTGATATTACTCGGCACCAACGCTTCCATCATGTTGTCCTGGTGTGAAATCCAACCATCTGATGCAATCATGAGGTGGTTTGGAGAAATACTCGAAATAGCTAACATGTGTCTGGGGGTCTGCACGTGACCCCAGGGCCATTAATAGCCCACTGCCTCTGGGGGAGGAGGAGATGTGGATCCACTGCTGAGGTCTGTGGCTTCCAAAGATAACTCATGGAGGTGATGACAGGGAGCATTAAGTTGAGAGGAAGCCGTGTAAAGTGACCAAGGGTCGGGAAACACTAACAAAGATGCATAAACTCATAAATAAATGTTACTATCACTCACAGCTTCAGTCATAAAGGCCGCACCAGTCCACAGGGCAAGACGATATGAACAGATGGGACTTGTGAAGACTTTTCAAAGAGCTTAACAACCACTGCACTGATCCAAACGCTAGATGAAGTTCTTAAAATAATAAATACATGACATGGCGTTTTGAGAAATGCTTTTTTTTTTTTTTTTTTTTAACTATACTTATACACAAACTATATTTGTTGCTAAAGAGTTCTTTTATATAACTATATTTTTCTCTAAACATGTTCGACTGTTGTGCACAAACCATTTTAATCGCTATAATGTGTTATTTTGCATAACTACATTTGATTTGTCCAAACTAGTATTATCACTGAACTATTCAGTGGTTCTGCACAAACTGTAATATTTATAGCTATATAATATAATATAACTATAACATTTAACGTTAAACAGGTTTGGTTGTTTTGCCTAATTATATTTACTACTAAACATGTTTGGCTGTTTTTGCATTGAAATAACAATGATTATCGCTAATCTATTAAGCAGTTTTGCACAAACTTTATTTATCGCTAAACACATTTGGCTCTTTTCCGCAAAATATAAATAGCGCTAAACAAGTTTGTCGGTTTTGCGCAAACTTTGTTTGAACACATTTCGCAGTTTTGTCTAATCTAAATGTATCAATAAACACATTGACCTGTGTAGTGTTCAAGTACGTACTCTTTAAAACTTGTTATGTAAATGTCTGATTTGTCAAGCTTTACGAGACAGATTTTATAACGTTTACGTCTCCATTGCAGTGTTATAGGTAAAAAAGGAATGTCCCCGCTTACAAAAACGAGATGCTCTGTCAAATGGTTGGACAGAATTACACAAGGAACCACGTCAAACTCACGTCATCGTTTCATTAGAGATGCTGATGTTGGTTGGTTTTGGCCAATTTGAAAAAACAGAATGAGCTTCGAGCATTCTGTTCAGGATTTGTGGACTGGTCTTATTCAGTGAAATATTAATATTACACTTTACATTATGTTTATCACCATAATAGTGTTGATAACCCGATTAGATGTCACTCTGATGTTTTATGTAAAAAGTGTAAAACACAACTAATAATGGAAACTTTGTCAAAAATTGAAAGCAAACAAACAAAGCAGAAATTCCAAGATCAACTTTTGTATATGATTATTGGTTTTATTCTGTAAGCATGTTAAAAAATATATGTATATGCAATCAAATGACCTTGTAGAACTAGTAGGTCTAGTTGGCCATGGTAAATCAGTAACCTATAGGTTAACCATTATTTATCTGTAAAAAAAAAAAAAGAACCTCATTACAGCGTAATATTATTAATCATAATATCACTAATAGCCATAACCAACTATATAATAATAACAATAATAATCGCTACTGTAGATCTCTACAAGTAACAGGCGATAAGTAAAAAATAATCATTTGAAGTAAACTATAACGTTGCGTGCAAAATCAAATCGAAATAATCCCCTTAATGTCCGGCATTTACAAAAATACTGCAACTTTAAAAATGTAAATTTACTTTAAAATAAAAGTTAAATGCAAAAGAAAAGTCCTTTCCAACGAAAAAAATAACTTTGGACCAGCAACACTCGATAAAAAGGTGATTTTGATCAATAATGTAAATTAAACTATCATATTGGTAATTTAAGGGCCTTTTCTGTCGTATAATTCGTATTAATTGCCAATTCAGGGCATTGCCAGTCTCGCCTCTCACACACATAGCTGATCGATGAAATGCACTAGATAAACACTTCTCACAAAATATAAACACTGCAAACTAGATCTTATGACCACGTATTTCTGCAATTATTCAGACTGGCATTTAAGCAAAAACAACCTTTACAAGAATGTGTTTGCATCATGGACCAAGCTGGAGAAGTGACGAGGATGACAAAAATGAAACAGTTCCTACATCATTTTACTTTATCCCGCTTCATAAAAAAAGTTCACGAAATCGCACGCGTTTCACACTCGTTTGTTTATAAAACGTGTGTCACGAGGTGTGTAAATTCCATATACACAACATTTACATTGAACTGACACTTCGAGAACAACCCATGAACGGAGCTACATCGTTTTCAACCTTAATCCCCACCATTTTCATAATTTGAAAGACTCGCCAAACTTATCAGAGTGTGAATTTGTTTGCTAATTTTGCGTTTAACCGCGACAAGCCGAGCTCGAGTTACTCACTTGAGACCGAAAGCAGAAGTAAGAACGGCGGACTTCCTCCTACGCTGTCAGCGCCACACTGAAGCTCTGCGTGAGCGCGCACCTTCACACAACTTTTCCCCAAGCTGCGCGTGGAGACTTGTTGGATTCTGAATCTAGAGTTAGACGACTGCCACCTGCTGGACCGGAGAAGCACTGTGAGAAACTACCGCGGGTTGTAACTGACCAGATAGTGTTGCTAAAGAGCATTCCCATAAATCAATCAATAAGTAAATCTGTTTGTCTGTCATCTATCCATCAAACCATCCCTCCCTCCCTCCCTCCCTCCATCAATCAATGCGCTCATCTATCTATCTAACTATCTATCTATCTATCTATCTATCTATCTATCTATCTATCTATCTATCTATCTATCTATCTATCTATCTCTGTCTATGTCTGTCTTTTCTAACATCTGTCCATCTATATTACGTATTTTTTACTTTTTATAATGACACACTGTAATTATTATTATTATTATTATTATTATTATTATTATTATTATTATCATCAAATATTAATAATTTTTAAAGTAACTTTATGAATTTGCATAACACAGCTTCTCAGTTTAGTTAAGAACATTATTTAAACAGTGTAATCATTGTAAAAAAAATACTGGGCTGCTGTTTTTAAGATTTACATGACATTAGACCTACCATGAAATATGATGACCCTCTATATACCGTAGTTACCATTACTCCAGATCAATAAGGTAATTTTAGGAGGTATTGTTACATGAATTTGAACTCATTTTTAAAGAGATACATGAGTTTATTTATTCAGTTTTAAATGACACCTCTTCTCCATCATTTTATCAGCCTGAGCTGAGCAGCAGGGTGTCTGTTGCTTTACGTTTCTCCATAATGCATCCATTCATTAAAAAAAGCCAGAAGTTGTGTCAATACCCTGTTGAGCAGAAGAACCAGGCCAGGAGTAAAAGCGAGCTTGTTTAAAGGGAGCTTGAGTTCGAGGTGTGAGTGTGTGTGTGTGTGTGTGTGTGTGTGTCTGTGTGTGTGTGCGTGTGTGTGCGTGTGCGTGTGTGTGTGTGTGCGGGTCAAAGAGAGCAGTCAGCTTTTTCATCACAGTATCATGATTTTTTATATTCCACCGAAATAACTGGCATAAAATGTCTCGATATGCGTTTTATTTTCTTGCCATATTGCTGATATTTTAGTGAAAATGTTATATACTTTACATGTTTTCTTGCCATATTGTTGATATTTTAAGTGAACATTTTATAATTACGTTATATGTTTTCTAAAGACATTTTACAAAAGAACAATATTTCAAGTTTTACAACTTGCGGATTTCCACTGAATATTTTGATTATTAAAAATGTTAATTCTTTGCAGGTCTACAGTATACGTAATTATAAACGTATGAATTCTTTTATATATAAAGTCACAGCAAATATCAATGTCTGTAAAAATAAAAACAACATAAGAATAATAAATTGTGCTTAATAACAGACCCAATGATTTTCACGCATGCACACACACTAATGTCAAGAAATAAAACTACAAAATACTAATTGTACCTACTAAACAAAATGCATTATAACCCCATTTATAGCGTCTTTGCGTTGGTCTCGGACTAAGAAAAGCGCTATATAAATGAACTTGAACTTGAACCATTTTAGCAACCCGGAGCGTAATATACACTAATACTATTCATAATGCAACTAACATCACTACTGTTAGTGACGTTTAATTGGATTTCAGGGGGCTTTTAAACCGCTGAAAAACTGTTCCACTGAACTACAACGGTCATAAAATCCACGTGGGTCCGGTTTCCCAGACAAAGCACTGCACTGACAGAATCACTCATTTAAAGAATAAACCTGACTGGTTCTTCAAAATTCTATCGACTTGTAATGCATCCGGAGAACAGTGTCCCAGTATGAGATTGAACAAAGAGAACATGTACAGACACAATATTTGTAGTCTGGGTCAAATTGGGTTTATGTTTTTCATTTTAATGGTTGAACTGAGTGAGAATGAGTTGAGAATGGTTGCTTGCCATTAAATAAAGTCGCTTGTTAGCATGTTAGCATGGCCTAGCTTAAATCTCGATTTCTTACTTTCTTGTTCCACTAAAAAGGGATTGAACTTATTTGTTACTTATTTATCTGATTTGTTGCTGAGTTTCATTACAAAACTCAATTGTTGTATCATGTGAACATAGTTGTAAAGAGTACCTGAAAACCATACTTGAGTAAAAGTACAGATACCATACTGTAAAAATGACTCCAGTATTAGTCACAAGTCACCAAATCCAAAAAGACTGGAGTAAAAGTCGTAAAGTATCCCGTTTTGAAAGAACTCGAGTATTTTACTCATATTTATGAATTGTGTCTGGGTTTTGGGGATCATACACAAGTTATGTAATTTCTGATCTGGAGTGAGATGAAATTGATATGTAAAATATTTTTTAAATGAAAAAAATGACCGAAATTGATAGAAAAATGATCGAAATTGATCGCATTGTGAAATGATGTTCCACAGCAGCCATCTTTATCCAGATTAAACAGAGATGCAGTAGGCTTTTTATACTTTGGGGAAGCTATGAGTGTTAAAAACTCAAAGGAAAAGTGGCTTTCTTTTCACAAGCCATCAGTTTAAAGCTTGAAGTGTGAATTACCAAGATTTTCTGATCCGGTGTTAATAATTATTTGCTTAAGACACACATGGGAAAAAAACACAATTCATGAAGTTGCCAAATCTGATTTCTGAAAAGATTCAAAATGTTGCCAAATTCTTTCATGATTCATGCTTTGATTCAAGAAGTTGACAAATCCAATAACAACTGTTTAAGTCAATACAGTAAGATGTACAGTATGACTCTGTCCAGCATTTACCTCCAACAGCCAATCATGTCATTATATGCAATTACACACTCTGAAAAAACCCCGGTCCCTCCTCCCACCCCGCCACATCTCCCCCTCCTCACCTCTCTCCACTTTACTAAACTTCTGCTCAATTTGAATAAAATTCTTTCTGCTCCTCCTCAACACAGGGAAAGCAAGCGCTCCCAAAACACAGGAATTAAGGCCGTTTGCAACCGGCAGATTAATGAGAGACACAAGGACGCTGCCAAGAAGCTACAAAAAAGACAAACTGAGCAAGAAGGAAAGACAACAAAAGGTTAGAAAAAGTTGAATTCATTCATCATTTATTTAGTTCCTTTGTTTATCAAATGTATTTTATATGTGTACGTAATTCTAAATATGTGTATATAAATTATAGATACATTTTTTATAGTATGATCACACATTCATGTACCTATAATTTTTCAAAAAGCATTTTTTATATTCAGAAATTAAATTATAGATAAATTACTTATGCAATATAGTATATATCGTATATATGCAATATAAATGTATATATAGTAATATGTATAGATGTTTGTTTATTGTATATTAAAGTAGTTTTCTTGAATTTAATACACAAATATACATGCATACGACAACAATATATACATGTACAATTACTATGCTAAATATTATATAGCATAATAATAATGATGAAACGCACATTTTTTTTTCAATTAAAATATAATTTCAAGCATTTTAAGCTCATTTGTTAAATTGTTTCACACTTTTGTTTCATTTCATCTTGTATTTTTTTTTAATGAATAACACGTTTTATGACAAATTACCGTAAATTGTGTTTAAGTATATTTAAATATATTTGAGCCACCGTGTCTCACCTTATTCCACCGTATCTGAGTTACCTGCTCTTGGGTGTTTTGAATGTGGACAGTGTTCTGGCGTGGTTCTCGTGGGACTGCGGGTGAGCTCAGGCCTCCTCTGGAACACATCACGCTGTTGACATTGGCTATAACGCAGGCCCGGGACCATAAGCACAGACCGCTGCAGGAACAGAAGCTGCTTATTGGCCTGAGCATGATGGGAAGAGAACATACCACACCGGCTGAATGGAGATACTGTGGACCTTCTCACTTCAGCCCTGCTTAACCAGACCAGAATAACTGTAGACGTGAAGTCGCACTTTTTAAAAAGCATTTGAAAGGACCATGTGACCTGTCGCTGGTCAAGCTTTAGCCTGTATCTACAGTAGAACTTAAACTCTTTAGGTTACACAAAGCCAGATACAGTGTCTTTATCTAATGCAGTTAACGTTTAAATATTCATATTTATTTTAAATATGTATTTATTTTACATAAAAAGTAGTAGTTTCCGGCAAATTTAACCCAAGCACTTGTGGAATAGTAACTTGAAGAAAAACATTTTTTATCATGTAGTAACCACGAAAACAGGTCTTTCAAGTTCAAGTTTATTTATATAGCGCTTTTGTCAGTCCCAGCCATCCTGATACCGAACTCCTCCAAGCTACAAATCTCCTCTGGTTTGCTGTCATAGAATGACTAATAAAAGAACAAAAAACAAAAAAGCAATACAAAGCTAGTGTTGAGACACTATGTGTCTGAGAAAATATCCTCTTTGAGATCAGTTTATCTTCTCATTTCAACTAGAAACTGAATGATGAGTATGAGTAACATTTTTTTTTCTAAATGATATATATGACGTAATGTTGTTATATACTATATCATTTTACAAACAAGTGACTATTCAGCTACAATTAAAAATAAATTTTACATTTGTTGTTTTGGGTAGGCCTTATTTTCAGAATAGATTTAATTGTTAAACATTTTAAAACTTTGCTATGTATTCTTTTTTCAATTCAAATACAGAGTGTCGAGTTATAGTGTAGTTTTAGTCCTAATGTAATATAATAATAATAATAATAATAATAATAATAATAATAATAATAAATAATAATAATAATAATAATAATAATTTATTATTATTATTATTATTATTATTATTAAAAATAAAATACATTTTTTTATACATAACAGACTTTTAAAAAAAAATGAATACATATAATACACCGTTATAATACGGTAATAATATTGTAGAAATATATTAAAAAGAATATGAAAATATTAACTTAAAATAAAATTGAACTGAATCAGCAAATATTTGCAATACTAGTGTTTGTGTGTCCATTTTCAGCAGTAAGTTGTTTCTTGTAATGCAAAATACATCGCTTTTGTTAACATGGTCCACTAAAAGTGCAACACTTAATCCAAAATTCTGAGTTGAAAATCTGTTTAGCGAGTAGTACTGGATTGTTTTGCTTGTTTCTTCATTGTCCTGATCTTCCTCACGGAGCAGTGGAACAGAAGAGAGTCTATTCTCGCTGCGTGAAGGGTGGTAGAAAAACAGCTTCAGGTTCTTGCCAGGACACCGGTCCCATACAGTCCCTCGATGCATTTTAAAAAGCATCTGATTCGGAAAGCCTGAGCAATTTCTAAAAGAAAGTCTTAGATAGTGGCGGAAATTACTGCGAGCTCTCCGACAATCACAGTAAGAAATTACTAAGCAGCATAAAAAGAAAAAGATCTCATCATCTCAAGAAGTTTCCTCTCATGGGCACTGATTAGAATGCAGCGTACTTTGTCCAAGATGCTTCCTGTGGCACAAAGCAAACTATTCTTCTTTAGAAAGCCAACGAGAGGAAACGTGTGAATATTTAAATAGACGAGTGAGTTCCTGACGTCATGCTCCAGTCCACTCCAAATTTCCACTGAGTACAGTAGCTTAGTCAGGTCGAGTTGGACAAACCCTGATTAGAACGACCTGAACGAATCAGTCCAGAGTTGCTTGTGTTCTGATTCTCCGCACGAGTTTGGAAATCCAGGAGAAGTTCAAGTTCAGTTTATTAATAGTTCATTCAAGCTTTTCCCAGTTACAGCCCGTCTCAATTAAAGCATCTTTGTGAGAATGTAAAAGAAGAGGATGTCGTTGTTTGTGAGTATTATGACTATGGTTATGACCAGTGAGCAAGCAACATATGCACTGATGCACAGATAAAACACTGGCAGGGTGAGAGGAAATAACCCGACTCACTGGTGCCAGTCTCCACTGGCATTCCAGCATTATAAACTTGTGATGATGGTTCCAAATGGTGTCCTCCTTCTGAGTGGCGAAGGAGGCCGATCCATCCATCCACGTGGACACCACGATGCTAGGTCTTCTGAAAGGTAAAGGGGAGTGACATCACAGAGGTGACAATCTCAAAGCTTCTAGAAGCAGGCAACTGTTTTCAAAGCAGTCAGAACGGCCTCATCTCCATCATAGTGGCACATTCACTGCTCCAATCATTGAGTACTCATAGCTGAAGAGAAGAGTAAAGCAGAGAAAGAGAAAAGCAAATAGTGAAGTGCCAAATTGTAAGATTTTGACGCTTTTAGGTGCACGTTTGTTTCGGTTCCGGGAAACTAGATTAGGCAGCCTTTCTGTACGATTATAAGTCACTAGATATGTTAATACAGCTGTATACTGTATGTTCTTCATTGAAGGGATGTGTCTTCAGTCTAGACTTGACCTTGACCTCCTGTTTATGAGTCTTTAATTGTGCTAGGCTGAGCATACAGTACCATAGATTTTGTGTTACTGTAAATATGCAAGATCTTCATCCTTTGTAGGTTTTGGAGACGTTGGGTATTATACGCCTACGAAAAAAGGGGCTTACCTACAAAAAATATGAATAGTACAGTATCAGGAGAAGTAACATGGCTGTTTGTCTTCATTCCTTAGGGCAAATATGTCCTGGCTGGTTCTGTGTGCCATCCTACATGCCGCCTCGGGCACCGTATTTTTCAGCGACGTGGATGGTGGGTGACAACATACATGAATAAATATGCAGACCGAAGCTCCTATTCAACCCGAGTGTTATTACAGAACAAGACAGCACCCTCGGTGTGAGCATCCCAGTGGAACAGCCCCTCCGTCCTCTGCTGGGTGGGAACATGGTCATCCCCTGCTACTTCCAGGACAGCACCGTCCACGACCCTGGCGCTCCAACCGTCGCCCCCCTGTCTCAGCGAATCAAGTGGAGCTACATCTACAAGGGCAGAGTCTCACCGATGTTGGTAGCCACTGGTGGACTGGTGCAGGTGGAGAGAGACTACATGGACCGGGTCCACATGGTGAACTATCCCATGGTGCCAAGCGATGCCACCATCGAGATCTCCGAGCTCCGCTCCAGCGACTCTGGGACGTACAGGTGTGAGGTCATTCAGGGCATTGAAGACAACTATCATTCCGTGGAATTGCAAGTTCAAGGTATGTTCACTCTCTTTTTTTTGGGACATATGGAGCCAGTAAGAGATCTGCAAGTGGCTCCATTTGCAGGAATTGTGTTCCACTACCGGGCGATCTCTACTCGGTATACCTTGACGTTTGAGAAGGCAAAGGCGGCGTGCGTCCAGAACAGCGCTGTGATTGCAACTCCTGCACAGTTACAAGCCGCCTATGATGATGGGTTTCATCAGTGTGATGCTGGCTGGCTCTCGGACCAAACTGTAAGGTAGAGAACTGTACGAATGCAATTCTGTCCTTTCAAAATGTGTAGAAGTGCAAAGAGTACCGGAAAACTATACTTGATAAAAGGTACAGATACTCTATATTAAAATTACTACATTACAAGTTACAAGCTGTCAATTCCAAAAACTCTTCCTAAAGTATCCAATTTTTAAAGAAGTATTTTTCTTTGTACTTAGTTTAGGCTCAAAAAACAAAAGAAACTGTTTATGAGGAATAAATAATACCTCAGTGTTTCAAAATTGCAGAACAAAATAGATAAAAAAAAAAGCCTGTCAACCTCGAATGTGCAAAAAAGGAACAAACAAAAAAAAAGTAGTAAAATAAAGAGCTGACTTTGATGTGATTCACAACTCTTTTAATTCTGCTTCAACAAAATCTAGTACTCAAAGTTCTTGGAACTTATTGTAGCTCATTGTGGCCTGAAAATGAGGCCAGCACTAAACGTTCATGTGATTTAGCTAATAAACAGCATACAGTATCTTCAGCACCCTGCAGATGGCGATATCACCTCGTCCGCCCGCAAAATTAAATTTACCGCATTAAATTTTAAAAATAAAAATTAACCAGAGTAGAAAAGATGCCAACTTGTTGCACACGATTCAAATGTAGTGGAGTAAAGAGTACAGATACTCAATTAAAAATGTAGTTAAGTAGACAGTTGAAGTTACTTATAATTTTGATACTCAGTACAAGTACAAAGTAGCCAAAAATGCCCAAGTAAAATAACAAAGTACATTTACTCAAATACTTTGCACCACAGGTAGAAGACTGTCATAGCCTGCAGTTCTTGCTTTGATTTTTGTCCATCCCAATTCTCCATAGGTATCCCATTCATGAGCCAAGGGAGCCTTGCTATGGAGACAAGGAGCATTTCCCAGGTGTACGGACATATGGAGTACGAGACACCAATGAGACCTATGACGTCTACTGCTTTGTCGAGAAAATGTCAGGTAGCCAAGAAGGAGATACCAGATTTTTACAAGAGCGTTTCCATACAGTGGTTCTTTTTTTCGCACAGGGAGTGTGTTTTACTCTATGTCCGTGGAGAAGTTCACGTTTGCCGAGGCTGAAGATCAGTGCGCAAAGCTGGGTGCCCATCTGGCTACCACGGGGCAACTCTACCTGGCCTGGAAGTCTGGAATGGATGTGTGCAATGCTGGCTGGCTGGAAGACAGAAGTGTCCGGTATCCCATTAACATAGCTCGACCCCAGTGTGGTGGGGGGCTTCTGGGAGTGCGAACTGTCTATCTGTTTCCAAATCAGACCGGTTACCCGCACCCAGACTCCCGCTATGATGCAATCTGTTATCGAGGTACGCTCATTTGCATGCTATTTAATTAACAGTTTTTTTGTGTTGTTCTTCAATTTGTGTGCACGTGTTCTTCAGTTTGTGTGGCCATTTACATCAAAGTGGGGCCCTGAATGTTTTATTACTATGGGGCCTATGGGACCTTTACTGTAGATGAGCCTCACAACTTTCAAAGACAGGTAAAATGAGGTAAAAAATAAAATTTTTGGGCTGAGGTTAAAATTTAGATTTGGTTAGAGTAAAGAGGGGGAGTGGGATAAATTTGATGGATAGGGTTAGGGGGAGTGGCGAAGAAACTGGTTGGTAAGTGAGGTGGGACCCCACTATGATATAAATGCAAGTATGTTTGTGTGGATTGGGAAAAATTGATAATTAATCTTGATTTTGTTTCACTAAAGTCCACGTATTTACTCACCAGGATAAAAAAGAAATTTAAAAAAATTAATCCAATGTTTCAATGAAAAGCTAAAAATTGTACATAAATGCTGTGTGAGAATGGGGTTCCGAATTTATGGCTATTTTGTTTCGTTACTTTATCAACTGCCATTTGAGTCGAACCTAAAAAGCTTTGAGACTGTTTGGGCTCTGTTGCAGAAAAAGAACACATGGTTTCCAGAACAACTTCGCCATTCCCTGGAATATTCACCACCACTGATTCCACAATAAGTGTGGGGACACACACCTTACACACCACGAGTCCACATGACTACACTCACCTGATGACCACTGCGGCTGAGGTCCGCGGTCAGGTGGTGACCCTAGAGCCCACCGCATGGACAAGTGTGGAAAGTCCATTATCTCCCTCTCCCAACATAACCGAGGAGGACCTGGAAGAGGAAATTAGACAGGACACTCTTGAGGTTGATCCTACTGTTCGTAACATAACAAACACAACCTTTCCTTTACAACCAGGTATGGGAAAATGTTTCAATCTCTTATATTTGAGCGATTAGTGGAATCAAGAGGCAGTGACTCTTACTGGTGGTTTCTTACAGCTCTTCCGATTGTCCCGCCGGTTTCAGAGGAAACATCTGGATCAGGGTCAGCATCGGGATTTCTGGATTCGCATTCCGGGCACTTTTCTGGGAGCGGTGAAACCAGTGGGGACATTTCAGGATCAGGATTCGACTCCGGCTCCAGTTCTGGGTCCGGCTACATCTCTGGCTCCGGTTCTGGTTCTGGCTTCAGCTCTGGCTCCGGTTCTGGCTTTGGTTCTGGCACAGACTCTATTTCTGTCTTTAGCTCTGGCTCAGCTTCTGGTTTTAGCTCTGGCTCTGCCTCCGGTTCTGGCCAAAGTGGATATGGGTCAGGTATACCTGTGGTTTTTGAAAATGGTACAGATACCCTCTTTTGGGAGACATCTACTCAAGGAAGTGACCAAGAAGCTAGAGAGGACAGTGGCAGTGGAAGTGCTTTTATTTATTCTTCAGGGACACAATCAGGATTTGAAGGATCCGGTGAGGACTCCGGACTCTATCCAGCAAGTGGTAGTCCGAGTGGTTTTCCATCCGGGTCCAGTGGGGTTAGTGGGTCAGGACTAAGTGGATTCTACAGTGGATATGAAACAAGTGGGTCAGGATTTTCTGGCGTGTCATTCACCAACACAGAACTGATAGATATGACTTTGGTATCTGGAGAACAGGAATTGTCTGGTGTGTCCACATTCCACTGGACTTCTGGAAGTGGTTCTGGCTCTGGACTGGACTCTGTTTCTGGAATTTCAGGTCTTTTCTCTGTTGAGGGATCTGGCCTGAATCCTAAACTGGAGCAAGAGGTTATCATTCTAACAGACGACCTCTTTGAGTCGACCTCCAGCCCTGCAGCAGAACTGGAAGAGGGCCGCGGGTCTGTGGAGTTCAGTGGAGAAAGCAGTGGCTTGGAAAACATTGGAGACGTATTCAGCACTGCTGCCTACACAACCACAACTTCATCTGCCCTCACATCACCTAAAGAAGCCGAGGAGCCATCTTATACCTATGGTAAAATCTGAAATCTACATAGAATAACACATGTACCACATGTAAAACACACATTATCTTTACATTGACACAAATCGACATATTTCTTAATAGGACCATAAACAGATGGTTAACATGAACACATTTTACTGTATTTACGCAAATAAAAGCACCTGTTTTTTTCCCAATTTTAGCGACTCCAAAACAAGTGGGGTGCTTATAATTGCCAATTTCAAATATTCACTCCTCTCACTCTTTGCAATTCCCCGCTCACAATAATATAATAAATACAAATAAAAACAAATACATTTTGAACTTTATTTCACAAGCTGAAAAACATTTCAACCCCAGTCATGGGCAATTTTTCTGAGTTTTGCTTTGCTGGCGCTTAGAGTTCTGTTCGATGACAGGTGAGATATTAAGTAAAATAATTATTGTTTTACCAATAATTATTAATAATAAATAATTACACTTGCTAAAAATAAAAAAAAAATACCAGTAAAATAATAATTTCCAACGTTTAAATATCGGAATGAGAGATGGTTTGATTAGTTATAAATTAATGTATTTTTCTGCAATTTGGAAAAACAAATTTGCAGAAGTGAAAAAATATTCAGGTTCCATTTTGTCAACTGAACCCACCCGGACCTAGTGCTGCTGACATCCCATTCAGGCAGAACAACACAATCATTGCTGCTGTTCCGTTCCAGCATCACTGGAATGTGCAGCAGGGTGGACCGAGTTCATGGGAAGCTGCTACATTCACTTCGACGAGCGTCAGACTTGGGCCGCTGCTGAGCAGAGCTGCCAGGATCTACAGTCCCATTTAGTGAGCATCTCCACCCAAGAGGAGCAGGAGTTTGTAAGAAGTGAGTGGAACTTCTAGCGATCATTTTTTCCAACACCTCGGCTCAAACTAACCAATCATTGGTCTCCAGCGCTGGCTCATGACTACCAGTGGATTGGGCTCACCAGGGATGATGCGCAAAATCCATTTAGCTGGACCGATGGAAAACCTCTGGTGAGATATTATTTTTATATTTACAATAATTTTATTCCATTAACGGACATTTGAGTCCCAAACGTTGCAGTTACACTCTGAAAGAGCAATATTCTCTGGCTTAACCCTTTAATGCGGAGTCCCTAAAGGAACCATTGTTTTTGGATTCAACATGATAGTTCTAATAAATATACGAATAAATTAATTAATATTTTTTTTTATTATTTTATGCTTATCTCCAGAGATACAATGTGATACACAGGAAAGGGTTAAAATTTAATTTAACAAAAACATTTAACAAAAATGTACCACACTTTGTGTGAATCTGAAATAAATGTGAAATAAATGATTTCAAACGTGTATGTTTAGATGTTTGAAAATATTTAATAACTTGGAGAAAAACTTTGGCAACATTGTGTGATTGAGCGCGTTAGGCTGCGTCTATACGTAATGAAGATAATAACGCGACAAATACAAAGGCGTAGAGCGATAATAAAATAAGAATTGCTTGGGAGCCTGTTGGAAGCCAGAAGGGAGCAGAATCTTGGAAAAGTGCCCCTAGTGGTCATACTGACAAACTCACTCACTTTACTTTACTGACTTTTCTGCAGGTTTATGATAACTGGAGACCGGACCAGCACGAAGGCTATTTTACAGAAGACAATTGTGCAGTAATGATACGTCTTGAAGATGGCCAGTGGAATTTTGTTCCGTGCTACTACTACCTTTCGTTTACTTGCAAGCGCGGACCTGGTAAGAAGAGGTGATCGATGTTATCTTCAGCACCAGGGGAGATGCACCCATACTGTCTTCCTGTGTGTGTGTGTGTGTGTGTGTGTGTGTGTGTGTGTGTGTGTGTGTGTGTGTGTGTGTGTGTGTGTGTAAATTCACTAAATGGTTAAATTCAGAGCACAGTTTTGATACGGCCCCTAGTGGTCATATTGACAAACTCACTTTAACTTTAGCGTTAAATTAAAAGCTTTTCAAGAAAATATACACCCGATAATGGACGTTTTTCAGAACTTTTGTAATTGATCTTTTACACAAATAAGATATTTCTGCTGTAAAGCAAAGTGATACATTTTAATGAAAATATATATAAATATACGTATAATACACACAAACACATTGTGTATGTATTATACTTATATATCTTTCAAACACAAAGAAGTGACTATTTTGAACATATATTTTATATAATGTATATTTTTAAACGCATAATTGCATATTAACTTTTCTAAATATTTTTTTTTGCTTTCTTGCTTTGTGTCTGCAGTAGGATGCATATCACCTCCTGAAGTTGCAAATGCAAGAATCTTAGGCAAGCACAAGGATCACTACCCAGTGAACTCCGTCATTCGCTACAAGTGCGACGAGGAGTTTGTACAGCGCCAGCGTCCTGTTATCTACTGCAAGTCAGATGGTCAGTGGGAGGAGCCTCGAGTGGAGTGTCGAAGAGGTAAGAAGAAAAAGACCAGAACTTAAGAAAAATTATCATTTTGAGTCAAAAATTGAATGAGGATTACGATTTTTGTTCATCAATATCAACAAAATATATATTTATGGAGGACAAAATGAAGATTAACTTCATTTATTCTAGAGTACAATTACTGTTTGTGTTCATCCATAATGTTGTTTAAAATGTAGTTTTAATTTCAATTTCAATTGAGTTTGACACACCTGCCTTTGAAAGTTTGTACTTGTAAAATCTTGAAAATCCGAATAATATGCGTCTCTCTCGACAGGCCAAAAAAACAACAAACTACGGAGCAGATCACCGAAGCCTCGACGTATAGCACTTAGAAGTCAAACATAAGTCTTGTAAGCAGCATTCGAGTCACACTTCGGTTTACAGAGGCCTGTTATTAACATCATCTGTACATTTACAAATTAAGAGTCAAGAGCTTGAGGAATCTCAAAAATAATGTGTACTTATATGCAAAGTTTTTTTTAACTTTATTCTGCCTTGTTGTTTGTCCACAACTGTGTAAATATACATACGAATGAAAAGACTCTAAGTTTTTAACTCTGGAAATATATAATTAAATTAAAGAACATTTTAGAATTCAGGCGTTTGTAAAATCATTGTGGTCCAATGTAGAGACATTATATCTACGGTATGTCAACTCTAAAGTTGAGATGCATATGAAAAGAGCAACTGAGTCCAACCTTACTTATTGCAAAAATTGATTTTAATAAAATCCCATTTCAAAATCAAAGGTTTTCTGGCTCTTCAGAACATCTTAATTTGCAATAAGAAGTAAACTGTATGTTTCAGGACTAAAACAGCATGAGCAGTTCTCATTGAATTGACTTTGCACAATCCTACGTTTTTAAAATATAACATACTTGAGTCGACTTAGGCTCTGTAATATTTGCCTTTAACAGGTAAAACGGCAATGTGCGAACTATACATTTTCCAAACACTTGTCCATTCCTGGGTCACGTGGAGCTGGAGCCAATCACAGAAACTCTGAGCTTGAAGGCGGGGCACACCTTTAGTGGCCGACCAATCACAGAGCAGGACAGCCAAAACAAACGACTTTAATGTGTATGATAAAAATCAATTTTTAAACATTTTGTTGAAATGTTTTATCAATGAAAAACGATAAATGCTAATATCAGTGATTTAAAAAATAAAATAAAATAAGCAAAATCAGAAAAACTAAGAAACAAAGCAGGACGAAACAACTGAAAACGTTCGTTGTAAAATAGCCGCGTTGTTGCACGGATAAGGACTTTTGTTTTGTAGTTTATGTGTTCTGTACATTTGCATCTTTCAAAATGAATAAATCTGCCATTACCTGTAAAATGCGTCAGTCTTTGTTCAAGAACAGTAGCAGCAAACGTGATTTTCTGTTGTGAGTCAGACCTGCTGAAACAGACACAAGCATGAAAAACTTGTTAATAAAGAGAATGATTTTAAAACTCGGCATAAATGGGAAACGCCATCTATCTAATGCGCTTCACCTGCGTAGTGCGTATCCGACAGCGAATGAAACGTCCCCTAGCGTCCACAAATCCAATGAACACGCATTTACAGGGACGTGGATTTAATTAAAAAAAGAGCTTTTAGTATTACGCACTTGTTTGAAATAAACGCTTTCTCTTATAAGAATGCGTTTATTTGTCAGTTTGATTTGGTCTGATGTAGTTTACAATACTGTATGTATTTTTTAGCACTTTATTATATTAATTACGTATATTTTGAGACAATATGTTTAAGAGTGTTCATATCCCATCTAGATCTGATGTATTATATTGTGATAACTTCTTGATTCGCTCTTAATTACGTATAACGGTCTGTTTTTTTCCCATGTGTAAATTGTGCGTTTGCCCTCGTTTTCCTTGCTTCTGTGTCGTAAACCTATATACCAACTTCTTCTGTCAGGCTTCTGGACCGATTGGCGCCGATTTTGTGTTTCTGTGTTGTTATTGTTTTGTTGACAGCTCGCCACGTGCGTTGCATTCAGTGACGTCATGTCTCCGCCAATACAAATTTCAAAATTTGAATAAAATCATGAGCCAATTTACATTAGTCATATAACAAGTCAACAATAGTTTAATATGCACCAAAGCGATAAAAGCGACGAGCTTGAAAGGAAATCCCCATATCTGAGATTCACAAGACCTTTATGAAACTTTACTTTAAAATAAACGGATCACAGCTTTTAAAAATGGTAACTACCTTGTCAAAGGTGTGATGTGTATGATTGTGACGGGTCCAGCGAGGCAGACACGGTTATTTTAACTTTTATTTCACCGTTAACTGTTCAAGCATCCAAAATGTAATAGAGAAAATCTCATACGTATAAAAACGTATTTCTCTAATAATATCTCAGGACTACCATCTAGTGGTATTATAATGAAATTACATCTTAACTTGTATTTTAAACTTAAACTTGTGACAACTTAAATCAACACAGAGAAATAACCAAAAATCTGTCCATGCATTTAATAATTGTTATAACTTTTTTTAAATTGTTGTGATTCAGACTTTTTATTGTTTTAATTCTCCGTAAAAGGATATTTTGCTGTGGCGACCCCTAGTAAGGGAAAAGCCTAAAGAAAAGTATAAAGAAGATAGCTTTTTCACGTTAAGACTGTCCTCCTGAAAACTCTTCTTCTTTAAAACCTTCATTATCATAACTGTGAAAAAAACTCTAATTCTCACAATCTACTTTAAAAAACAATGGAGTAGATAATAATAGTATGTTGCCTGCTAAGCTGAGACACCCCACTGAGCTGCAATTTATAAAAAAATATTGTCCCGCAGCATTTTCAGTAGAACTGGGGTTTGTCAGGTGGTCCGAGAAGATCTGGATGGTCTGGAGTTCTTTAGGATACACTTCTGTTGGACACTTACTATAATCCCCATCACCCCAATTCTGAATACGTATATTCAGCGACCTAAGAAATTTTAAAACTATTTGCTGAAAAAATTGAAAACCAGCAGGTGGCGCTCCCCAACAGCAAGACAAATCGTTAACAAATACAAATACCTGCGTAAATAAGTGAAAGAATGCGTCAAACCAATTCAGATACTTCCCTTTATTATTTATTATCATTCTGAAAAATCACATGAACACTGTAGATCTACGTTGCTGTATAAAATGCGATCGTATTTTAAATCACGTCTGCATATTTCTTTACATTTAAAAAATGTAACGTTTAGAATACTGATACTTGAGCTGTCTCGTGTTTCCAGGGCATTTAAATCGAAGCATGTTAAACGTGTTGAATATCAGTAGTATAAAAAAGGAAGCACTGGATCACCGGAGCTTTCACCAGCGGACCTTGTAGCAATACACGCCGTGTTTGAAGTGTTTGGGCGGGAAGCCAAAGCTGCGCACGCCCGCTTCTGATGGACCACAGTTCATCCTGGGACTGATGATGGGGTAACGGACGCTAGCATCGGCCAACCAGCCGGCGTCACAGCGGTCCAGGCCCACAAACCTCCAGGCGGCGTACAGCTGCCCCACCTTCGCTATCCGGGCACCGTCCTCCTGACAGGCCGCCACAGCCTCGCTGAAGTTCAGCTTCACCGGATGCTCCAGCAGGTACACTTCACCTAGGAAAATCATCGCGCTAAATACAAATAATTGAGACAAAAATATATTTTTTTTTTCTGAGACAAGCGCGCGAGAGAGAGAGAGAGAGAGAGAGAGAGAGAGAGAGAGAGAGAGAGAGAGAGAGAGAGAAAATATTTTTTAGTTTGTTCTAATAATGTATTTTTCTCTCTGTCTGTCAGTAAGTTTGTCTGTCTGCCGATCTCTATCTATTTCTACATATGAATTAAATAATTTTGTGTGCGGTGTCCTTGTGTGTTTCAAAGGCGCCTATAAATAAAATAATTGTTGATGGTTATTATTATTGTTGTTGTTGTTGTTATCATTATAAACAATAAAAATAACAATAATAGTCTATCCATGAAGTCTTTATGTTTGTCCATGAGTCTGTGGGCCAGTCCTTCGTTCGATGTTTTCGGTAATTGTTTTTTTTTTTTTTTAATTATTGAACAAAACTGCAATACCATTCATCAACAATAGAGGACAGCAGTGAACCTTGCACAAAATATATTCCCACAGCAGTTTGTTTTCTTTCTTTCTTTCTTTCTTTATTAATGTATTATTATTATTTTAGTATTAATAATAGCCTTTCCATTAAGTAATGTTTGTCCATCTCTCTGTGGGCCAGTCCTTCGTTAGTTTGTTCTTTCTTTCTTTTTTTTTCTTTTTACCTGTCTTTCTTACCGTATACTTTTCTGTATGCCTTTTTGACTACCCATTTTTTAAATCTAAGAACATTAGCAGTCGTTCTGTTGCTCATTCCTTGAGTCTGTCTCCCTGTCTTTATGTTAGTACTGTATATCTTCTGGTCTGTCTTTCTGTATTTACTGTTTTATCTATCAGGCTGTCTGTCCTTTTACATTTGTGTCATTTATATTTTTGTCTTGAACTTTTCATACATTTCATCAGTCTGTCTTTCTGTCGTTCACTCATTCCTTTCGTCGTATGTCATTACTTTTTTCTGTTTTTCTGTATTTCTTCTGCGCTATATCTGTCTGTCTTTCTGCATATCAATTTGTCTGTCTATCTAACAGTTATTGGCCTGTAATTTTCTGTAAAAAGTGTCTGTCTATTTAGTTATCCATCTGTTTGTCTTTCCATTTATTTTATAGCTTCTGATTTAATTTATCTTCATTCCTTTCTTCGTTTATGCCTGTCTGTCTTTCTGTTCCATCCGTATCTATGTCTGTTTATACATCTGTTTGTCTGTCTTCCTCACTCATTGGCACACATTTATTTCAGAAACATTTCCAGAACCAAATCTTTCGGCCATGTGTCCTGAGGTGAGTCTGACATTTACTAATCTCGGTCTGATTCTCTAATCTAACACACCCGTTGTGAGCTTAATTCGTCTGAATGATTCAGGCCTGGCTGAACTGGGTGAACTCATGATGTATGTGCAGGAAAATCTCCACGTATATCCACGTGTGCAGCTTCAACATGGGACTTTTACCTTTAATGGACGAAACAAAGCAGAAAGCATCAAACCGGTCCAGACTTTTGTCTCGGACACCGTAGCTGCGGACACCCGGTGCCAGGCTGGAGCCCCCACAAGCCTCTCGTGGCACCGCGACGGGGTACTGTGCCGTCCCGTCCGCCAGCCAGCCGGCGTTACACCAGTCCAGACCCTCCTCCCAGCCAGCAAACAGCTGCTCAAACGTAGCCAGATGGGCATCTTGATTCTCACAGGCTTCTTTAGCCTCGTGAAAGTTCATGAGATAGCGCCCTCTAGGAGAATAGTAGGGAAATACAACACCTGTGGATAACAAGACATGAGTTTATAACACAGATCACGCTATATAGGTCAAAATATCTTGTACAATAGATTAATCTGTTTTGTCTATGTAAACTTAAATGTTTTTTTAAGTTTATTTTTCTTATACAGCATTTTATTTTATACAGGGATTATTAATTAATTTAGTTTTAAGCCAAATTAAACATTGTGCTGGAATTGTAAATTCAATTTCCAAGTTTGGTCACACATTGTTACGTTGTAGTGTCATTAAAATGTTTTCAAAACAGTAGTTCTGTATTGAAAATGTTTTATTATCGAGTAATGGTTTAGGTCATTATTAAAGCAATAATAGCATATACTGTGTGTATGAGCTAAATAAAAGCGAAAATTATTATTTAAAGATTATTATATTAGTTGTTTTTATAATTACAACGGGCGTGCCTTTTATTCTTTTTTTTAATAGTTTTATTGGTTTTTTTTTTTCGGAACAATTATTAATATAAACATTTACATTAAATATTTCATAGTACTTAACATGAAAAGCAACACAAAGAACAGTAAAAATATAATTGTGTTACTTGCGCAATTGCTGCGAACTATTTTTTTATATCAAATTATTGTAATCACTTTTTAAAACTACCTAAAACCTTTTTAAAGAGATACCCTGGAACTTGAGTTGCACCGTGACGCTCTCGTCCTCCAGCCCATCAATAATTTCGCAGCGGTATCGGCCGGTGTCGTCTGAGAGTAACGGGTTGATGACGAGTGACGCGTCACCCGGGACGCTCCGACGGAGACGCACGCGCCCCTTGAACTCCCCGTAACTCCGATGACGTGTTCCGATGGCCACCATGACGTCACGCTCCTCTCCTCCGCCCGCCCCGGGCTGCCAGAACCACTTGACGCGCGCTCTCCGGGGCGAACTGAGCTCGGGCTCGTAGCGGTAATGACACGGGAGAGTGACGTTACTGCCCTGCACAGCCGACACCAGAGACTGAGGAGACTCCACGTGAAGACGGATGCTGTGGAAATAAACTGAACGCACACACACACGCACACGCACACACACACACACACACACACACACACACACACACACACAC
>CM051501.1:5159339-5189503 GCA_028031935.1 Paedocypris micromegethes | reverse complement strand
AGAGAGAGAGAAAGAGAGAGAGAGAGATGGGCTTATAAAGAGAGAGAGAGAAGGAAAAAACAGATGGGGAAAACAGAGAGAAGGTACGATACAGAGAGAGAGAGAGAGAGAGAGAGAGAGAGAGAGAGATAGGAGGGAAAAAACAGAGAGTGAAAACAGATATAGATGGACCGATAGAGAGAGAGAGAGGAGGGAAAGACAGACAGTGAAAACAGAGAGAGACGGACCGATAAAGAGAGAGAAAGTGGGGTGAAAGACAGAGTGAAAACAGAGAGACAGACAGACAGGCCGATAGAGAGAGAGAGAGAGAAAGAGAGAGAGAGAGAGAAAGAGAGAGAGAGTGAGAGAGAAAGAGAGAGAGAGAGATGGGCTTATAAAGAGAGAGAGAGAAGGAAAAAACAGAGGGGGAAAACAGAGAGTAGGTACGATGCAGAGAGAGAGAGAGAGAGATAGGAGGGAAAAAACAGAGAGTGAAAACAGATATAGATGGACCGATAGAGAGAGAGAGAGAGAGAGAGAGAGAGAGAGAGAGAGGAAGGAAAGACAGACAGTGAAAACAGAGAGAGACGGACCGATAAAGAGAGAGAAAGTTGGGTGAAAGACAGAGAGTGAAAACAGAGAGACAGACAGACAGGCCGAGAGAGAGAGAGAGAGAGAGAGAGAGAGAGAGAGAGAGAGAGAGAAAGAGAGAGAGATGGGCTTATAAAGAGAGAGAGAGAAGGAAAAAACAGAGGGGGAAAACAGAGAGAAGGTACGATACAGAGAGAGAGAGAGAGAGATCGGAGGGAAAAAACAGAGAGTGAAAACAGATATAGATGGACCGATAGAGAGAGAGAGGAGGGAAAGACAGACAGTGAAAACAGAGAGAGACGGACCGATAAAGAGAGAGAAAGTGGGGTGAAAGACAGAGAGTGAAAACAGAGAAACAGACCGACAGACCAATAGAGAGAAAGAGAGAAAGATAGGTAGATCGAGGGAAAAACGGAGAGTGAAAACAGAGTGAGAGAGTGAGAAAGAGAGGGGGGGGGCAAAGAGTGAAAACAGAGTGAGAAAGAGACAGACAGACAGGCCGATAGAGAGAGAGAGAGAGAGAGAGAGAGAGAGAGAGAGAGAGGTGATCAGAGGGTAATACAGATTAAAAACAGAGTGAAAGACAGATAGAGCGATCGAGAGAGAGGTCACAAGAAAAGATTGAGATGAATCCACGTACTTTCTTCATTGCCGTTTCCATTAATTATATCCTGATAATAAAAGCCATTGGAGTAACGCTCCGCCAAAGCTGCAAACAGAAAGTGCGGCAGGAGAACCAGCAGGTGGCGCAAAATCCCCATGTCCGCGTTCCCAGTTTTCCGGCGGATCCCTTCATCAAAGACAAACCAAGACGTCTCAGAACAAGCTGGAAGTCCTGTTAACGTTCACGTCCCGCTCATTCATAATATATAGCAATATTTAGTCATAAGAATCTATTTGTAATTGCGAGGCGCCCTGGACGCAATTTACGCAAAATAAAAGTCGTGACAACAACCAAAAGAAAATCCCCGCGACAAAAGTTGGAATTACAGATATCAGGAACTTCTGACATCACGACTGAATCAATAGTACATTGCTGTATAGTATAATTCAAAAAGAAAAATGAAAGCATATGACAACTTACCACAGAAAATAGTTTCTCAGGCTCCTTTTGACACAACTACTCTGGTCATCGTCTGCGCTGAGAAATAATAGCTCTCTCTCTCTCTCTCTCTCTCTCTCTGAACAGTCAGATGACGTCACCCAGGCATCTCCTTTGAAGCGCCGCCGCTCGTGAGCAGTAATTGCGGGCTGCGGAAAGCAGACGAGGGCCGCCGTCCGTCATCACGGGATCATTCTAAAGCTCAAGGTGTGTTGGGAATTTCACCAAAACTAAAACAAAATCTCTGCTCGAATGTCTTTATCAGCATCGGATGCGGCCGGCTGCCTTTGCATTCCCGAAACACGGCTATTTGTCCTAATAACACCGTTGGTAATAACAGGGTTTATTACCATTACTGTGTTTTTAAAATTCTCCGCGAGCGATTGACGCCTCTGATTTTTGGTTTTTAAATGCACGATAAAGTGTTTACGTTTGCACCGTGTTACGCAAGTACCTGTACGTACAAGTGGAAATCTACTGTACTTTTTCCTGTTGATTCTCAAAAGCCCCTCAGGCAATGTGGAATTACACGCCAGCAACACGGCGCTTGACCTTTGACCAGGCCTTAAAAAAGCTATTCATGGGAAAAAAACTGAAATTCCGCCACTTCCCCCCCAAAGTGCACCAATTTTCCAAAGTCAATATCAGAGGAGCGTATCCGTAGCCTGGCAGATGTGAGGTTTCCTTCTCATGAACTCAAAGGTTTGTTGTCCTCAGACGAGCAGAACCTGAAGAGGAAAGGACTGCTCCACGGCCTTTGGAGTCCCCAGGATGCCGGACGTGCCGTGTCACTCAATACTTGGCGGTCCCAGGGAGGCGACGCAGCGTGAAAAGACTTTTGTTTCTAAAGACAGTGCCATTTACATTTCTTCCATCTCTGGTACCTTCAAGGTCTCCAGCACTTCCCCACGCTGGAGATGAAAGGCCTGGCCCGGGGCGAGGAATAGCTGTGGGCTTCTCACGGGCGTAATTCTGGCAGCTGTCATCACTGGAACACTGGACTCTAATTGTTTGCCCAAAATGAAAAGGTCCGCGTCAATAATTCACGGCGTGTCATATTGGGTTATTACGGTGCCGGAGAAGGCCAAATATGATTCCTCGTGTGTTAAGAGAAATCTGTGGATAACTTGGTAGAGGTGATGCAGCAGGGTGATGTCACAGAGACAGACAGACAGACAGGCCGTAAGAAAGAGAGACAAGCGAGAGAGAGAGAGAGATAGACAAAACAAAGTCAAACAGACGTTGAGAAAGAGAGAAAGAGAGGGAGACTCACAAAGGCCTTGCAAGAGAGAGACAAATAGAGAAAGTCAGACAAAGAGAGTGAAAGACATACAATACAGAGGGCAGAGAGAGACAGACAGACAGCAAGAGTAGAGTGAAGTGAGTGAGTTTGTCATGTGGTGTTCATTAGAGGGATTCAAACCTGCAACCTCTCGGACACAAGTCAAAGGCCACTGGACCACAACTCCCCGAGAGAGTCGAGTCAAGAGAGAAAGTCAAACAATAAGATGGAGATAGACAGACAGCAAGAGAGAGATGGTGCTAGACAGTCAGACAGAGACAGAAAGAAGTATTGAAAGAAAGAAAGAAAGAGAGAAAACTGAAAAAGAGACAGTGACAGAGGGAGAGACATTTCAATAAATACAGACAGAAAGAGACAGACATGGAGAGAGAAACAGAATCAGACAGACTGTAAGAAAGGGAAATATACAGTCAGAGAGAGACAGACAGACAGCAAGAGAAAAAGTGAAACAATTAGATAGAGACTGAGGTAGACAGACAAACAGAAAGACATGGAGGGAGACAAACACAAATAGAGAAAGAATATGTCAGTCAGACAGAAAGACACAGAAACAAAGACAGAAAGAAAGATAATTGAAAGAGACAGTGACAGGACATATTAAAAAAAATTCATACAGACAGCGAGACAGAAACAGAGTCAGAGAGAGAGAGAGAGAGAGAGAGAGAGACAGACAATTAGTGAAAGAAAGACAGGCAGTAAAAGAGAGATGGAGAAAGAGACAGACAGTTTGAGGAAGACAGAGGTACATAGAGAGAGTCAGACAGGCATTGAGAGAGACACTGAGAAAACAGAGAGACAGAGTGAGTTTAAAAGTGAAAATAAAATTGCATATACAATACAGTAAATGTCCTTTTTTCATGCCTGTCTCAATCAATAAAACATGACACTGTGGCTTGTAAAAGATCAGATGGTAATTATTATTATTCCCACGAGTCCGTGAAAAGCAAAGCATAATGTTATTTTTAATCATGGTTTCAGAAGGATTTTCTTTTTATCTGGTTTCAGAAAAATGTAAATATAGCTACTGTATTTCTTTATTCCTTGAATGAATGTGTGTAAATAATACATAATACAAACATAAAAACATGTGTGAGCGATTTCACTTCACATTTAAATGCACATGTGATTAGAGGCTTCAAACGTTGTGTCTTTCTGCGCAAAAGTGCAAAGAGAACAATAGACGGAGATAGAGAAAGATAGAGAGAGACAGAGATTAGATAACAACTTGTTCTTCAAGACAATGACAAGTGATAAGGTGTTCAGTGATTTCCTGGTCTGAATGTTCAAATTAATGTGAAATACTATTCAAATAATAAAAAAAACAATAATAAATTGTAACAGTCGCAACACAGAAACATTGATTGTGTGTGTGTTACATGTATGTAAAAGTTTGAGTGTTGAATGTTTTCTTTTGAGTTGAATGAAAAATAAAGCTAAATAAGTATTAAGATGACAATTATGACAATTTATTATGATCGATTTATTCAAATAAAAAAACAAAAACCTACATTTTTTTTCATGAATTCCTCCATGAGTACAGCTCAAGTTTGGTTTGGTTTGTCTTCTTTGGATTTTCGCCCAAGCTCGAAATAATTTAACCTGCTTAACACCTTTAATAAATGTGTCAAACGTCTACATTTCCCGTGACGAGGTTGTTAGAAAGCAAAGACCGTTTGTGTAAAGAATAATTGCCCTGAAAGCAAATCCAAAATAGCCGTGTTTTTACAGATAATAACCTTCCTGACTTTGCCATCTGGTGCCGCACTTTTCCTGTCATTCTTTCGATTAGCACTTGCCTTTTTCTTCCTGCTTCTAGCCCTATATAGTTTCCCAGTGTCCCCTAGCTAGTAATCACTATAGTCAACCACATAGTATAGATCCACTTTGTAAAAACAATGGAGAATCCATACTTGTCAATATTGTGTTTCCATACTTATTTGAGCACAGAAAAGTCGACCCACAACAGAAACAGTTTCTATACATTTAAATCCTCTACTTTTATTTTGTATTTTTACAGCCGAGAACATGAGGAACATCTGAGATACATGAGAAGTACAGAGCAAATGCATCAAAACACAAGAGACACAATTATTAAAAGAGGAAAAAGAATGAAACTGTCACACTGAATCACAATAAATGTCTTTATATGGGAAACAAAAACCATTTAGGAAAAAAAATTGCCGCAAAATAAACACTTGCAGCGTAAATACACAAACCTACTGGTTAAATCAAATACTGTAATCTTCAGTGTTTGTTACCAAGAAATACTGCATGTGTTTTGTTCTCTAAAGCCATTATTATCATTCATATTAATACTCGTATCATATTGCACAAGCCCAAAATCGCAAATGAATTCAAATGTATGGATCTGGGGGTCACCGCTCACCCTTTTTTGGAAAGATTATGTAGATTGGCTGGTGATATCAGATATTCAGTGCCACGCTAGAAATTATTCCGAATTAGATTCGCAAACCCCCCAAAGCATTTGCATCTGATTACGCGGAAGCTTCAATCCCGCCACGGACACCAAAATCCGCCATGGTCTCGGAAACGCACTTTTCAGTGACATCAAAATATGAAAACGACTCAATTGGAAACAATTGGCTATTTTAAACGAAAAAAAAAAAAAAACTTCATACTCGAAATAAAAAACGTTTGAAACTAAAAGGTGAATTATCAGTAGCACACTGCACCTGAATCAAATGTACCTGAGATCCATGGCAGCACAGGCTAAAGCGTTGAATAAGGTTTTATGAAAAGGGAATGAAAAGAAAATTCTGAGAATGTTCTAGTATAACACAAATTATCGTTGGCAAATATTACATGATATACAAATTATCAGAGCACAAAAACTTTGAAACGAAGGACAATATCTGATAAAAATGACTAATATCGTGGCTAAACTCAACTTCTAATCTACTTTCTATCCATTGAGATATAAAACAGCTCGTCGGTGGACGAAAGTCAAAATAAATAAATTGTGACATTTTATATTTACAGTAACAGCTGAGGAATTTGCAATTTTGTCAATCACTGCTGGAAATAAAAGGTCATTTTCTAATATGGTCATCTAGAGTTGATAAATATTCATGAGCATTGACTGGTAAAAAAAACAACAACTTGCAAACAGACAAATAAAACGCTAAACGTCATTGGCTGAGCTGGGACAGGAACAGTTGTGTGGTACTTGTGCCCTCTGCTGCTAGAGAGAGGCAGTGCAGGCGTGGCTCACGGGAGAGGGAAAGGAGGGAAGTATAAAAAAGAGGGAGAGACAGGAAGAGGAAGGTGTTCTACTCATCGCAGCCCAGCAGCTCCATTCGCAGAGTAATGCGCTCGTGCCACGCCCACGGCAGGATGCGGACGAATCGCGCGTAGAAGGCGGGCTCAAACACATTCTTCTTGTGCACGTTGTTGTCACTGTTGCCAGGGAATATCTGTAGGTTTACAAAACAAAAGTAAAATGTCGATGACCAATTGAAACGTAAAAACAGGAGGAAACAAAAACGTTTTGAATTTTCAAAAGCTTTGTGAAACTTTATCATTTAAAATAGTATCATCAAAAACCAAATGTGAATATTTATGGGGTTTTTGTTTTTCCCGAACAAAGAACAAGCAAACGCGTCAATAATAAAAGTCCTTTAAATAACGTCATAGAATAAAGTGTTGATTCTACTGGGGTTTCGATTACTCTTCATTTATATGCTGAAAAGCTTCTTGTTTTCTTAACATTTTTGCTCTGAAAACCAATTCACCATTTACAATTTTATTACATGAAACAGACAAAAAAAAAAAAGTGTCAAAACAAAAAAAAAACATTTAGATTGGCATAATTTCATCCAATTTTAAGTGACTGGGTCTTAAAAACAAACCTTTTCAGTTTGCGTCTTCTCGTCTTGGACAACAGTCCAGGTTTTGCCGTCGTCACTGTGAGCGACTTTAAAGGCGGAAACAAACTGCACGCTTCCAAAGTCTTTGGCTCCTTGAGTGATGACACCAGTGATGCGTTTCGGTCTCAGCAGATCCGCCTAAAAAACACACACAAGGAACGTCATTCATCGTCTCCAACCAGCCGCTGTGACGCCAGAGCCAAGTTAACAAACTGTTTTAAATCAAAACGTGTCAAAACACCATCACGAACTCACGACTGGACTTGCGTCACAATTTCACAAACATGATGTTCAAATCAGCTGGATCCCACACGGCTAAATTCTTAATCTTTGTAATTTGTATTATTTTATTATTATTATTATTATTATTATTATATACTTTTTGTATACTTTTTGTATACCGACTCAAGAGGTAATCCTCACAAAGAGTATACATTTTTTTTTCCAAGCTAGATTTGAATGTATTTTCATGGAACCCAAGCTATATATTATTGTAGTGCACGGGCCTAATAAAAAATTAATACGAGAAAAAAAATTATTAAATGCTGACGACAAATAACACAGTCATGAGTCGTAACAGTCTTTTTGTCTCACCACAGATGACGAAACCAGTCGCTCTGACGAAACACCACGTTTCCTCTTGCGTGATTAAGAGGCTTTTGTGGGTGCGACTGGGGTTTAATCTGTCAATGAAGCGTGATTCGCAAAGTCATGTGACCGCGGGGATTGCCACAGCACAGCCTGACTGACTTACACAAAATGCGTTTAATTAAAAATTGTGTAAAGTGGTGTGCTGTAGTGGGTAGCTCACAACATGGAAAAGCATGATTTAGTTTGAAATTATTTATTTATTATGAAAATATGATTATTTAGTAACTATTATTTTTTATTGTTGTTTATTTATTAACTGTTCATTAACATATCATTGTTATTTATTTATTAACCATTCATAAATGTATTATAATTATTATTATTTATTTTTTTAACTATTCGTTAATTTAATAATTATTTCTTTATTGAAAAATACATTTGTTTTTTATTTTACATTTAGTTTTTTGTATTATAATTATTTTTATTATCAAACGTATTTTTCCTTTCTTCTTCAGAGTAGTACCAGAAAAAAAAAACAATTTCCCCCTGCGATTATTGAAGTTTGTTTTATTTGTTTTAAAACATTTTTAATTGAACTGAATTGAAACAAGTTCGATCTCTTCCTGCGTGTTTTTGCATGTTTTTGCATGTTCCCGCATGAGTTTCCTCCGAGTCTCCACGGTGGATCTGGAGGTGAAATTGCCAATAGGTGTGAGTGAAAGTGTGAACGAGTAACAGTGTGTCCCGCTCTGTGATTGGATGGCTGTGCCCCACCTCTCATTCTCAGAGATAAACATCACATTTCTCACCTGCAGCCACTCGGAGCGGTTGTTAGTGGCGGCGGTCCAGGCGTTGGTCTTGCCCTGCTTGTCCAGCCGGGCGTAAAAGGGGAACCAGGTGAAGGCGTCGATCCCCCACGTGCGGAAGGAGCTGGAAGCCGTGAGCTGCCGGTCGTCGATCAGCCGAGACTTGAACCCTAGTGGCTCAGAGCAACCTGTCGTGTTCAAATACACTGCGGAGTGAGACGACAGAAAAGAGGGGGACAGGAAGTAGCAGAGAGATGGATGGGAAGCGCGTCAGCACAAGCCACACAAACCACATCAGCCGGTTGACATGCGATGATGCCGAACACCATGAAGCGCATGCAGACCAGACGAGAGCCACTCGGACGGACGGACTGAGACAGATGGAAGAGTGAAGTGAATGACACATGACACATGGCACGAGAACAGCTGTGGAAAGCTGATTCGATTAAAATAAGCGCATCCGGATAGCAAAAAAGCCACAGATTCTCCGCATACGGTGCAAATGAAGTGATTTGTTATTGCAGCGCGCAGCAGAGAAGTGAATAAGTCATGCTGAACGCCGGGATTATCCCACATTCGCTGGCTGGAGTCCCGGTTCGGAGAGATTTCCGGGCTCTTTATTTCTCTAGCCAAATAAAACAAGGTTCTAGATCTTCACCAGACATGAAAATGACGACACGCGCTTTTCACTTTTCAGAACTTCATCTTAAACGGTTTGTCATAACATCATAACATCGGCTTGTACGTGTGTTTTTTTTCTCCCGTACCGTTGAGCTCGCAGCCCACCAGCTCCATTCTCAGCGTGCAGGCCTTGCGACACACCACGGGGATGATTCGGATGAACTGGGCGATGATTGGAGGCTCAAACAGGTTGGTCTTTGTCCCGTCATTGTCCACGTTTCCAACAAAAACCTAAAAAATATTAAACAGAGGAACGGTTTAGCAGTGGTTAATATTAATAATCTTTCCATGCCGACCACATATTTTAATATATAGGCGGTAAACCGATATTAACATGAAAAAAGTTGAGTTGATATAGATTTTGCAAAACCCATTTTTTAATACATGTATATAACATGTATATACACTTTATCACAGTATAACACAGCTTATTATTACAGTTCCGATGTCTGTAGTGGACTCTTTAAGAGTGGCTCTACTAACTGTCTCTCTCTCTCTCTTTGTTTGAATAAATGCTAGGGCTACTACTTTTAAAAGATAAACTGTAATAAAAATGGCTGATGCTTATTCAGGTTACCCCCTGCGTCTAAATTATTACTTAAAATAAAGTTAGAATACATATTTTGTTTACAAATAATGCAGTTAAGGTCTACTAAAATGTACCGGTAATATTAGTACAACGTAGTATAATAACTAAAAAAAACGTCTTATGACTGCTGGCTGAAATCTTAAGAAAACCTTCTTTCTTTTAAAAAAAAAAAAAAACCCACAATCCTGCAGAAACCTTTTTTTTTTTACCTTTAATCATTTTTTGACAGTATGACACAATACAATGATAAGCAAACAATAAATAACATGGACAAATTTAGAAGAATCAAGTGAAGCATCACCACGTCTTTGTTCTGGCCCTCCTGTCGAAACATGGTGTACGTTCGTCCGTCCAGGCTTGATGCCACCTTGAAGGCCTTGATGAACTCGGCTGTGCCCATGCGACTTGCCCCCTGAGTGATGATGCCAGTAAAGCGCATCTGCCTCTGCATGTTAATCTACACGGCGACAAAAAAATGGAGCGTTTAGAACAGCCACAGTACGTGCGAAGGCCACATAGACAGTCTGACCTCGATCCACGGGTTCCTGTCGTGTGAAGCAGAGGTCCAGGCGTTCACCAGACCCTTGTTATTCAGCCGGGCCAACTCCGGTCCCCATCTCTGCAGCCTCAGAATGCCGTAGTAAACGGACGAGGCAGAGATCTGGGATTCGGCAATTCCTCCGCCTTCCATTCCCAGCAGAGAGATGCATCCTGGGAACCAGACGTGGTTGTTAACAGAAAAAGTGTGACTACATTCCCAGCGAGACTCTTTTGTTTTTATTCTCAAGCATTTGGAGGAAGTGAACGTTACTCACGCAGATGACAATGCTTTCCGACGTAGGGTGAAGGACACGAGCAGGCGAAGTCTCCCTCCAGATCTCGGCAAATGCCGCCATTTTGACAAGGTTGACTGACACAGTCATTCACATCTGGAGACAAGAGGATATGGTCTTAAAATGAGCAGGTCTTAAAAATAAACAACAGTTGTGTCCTCTAGGTGGCATCATGGTCTATCCACCATTCTTGTCTGTATAGGTAGAATAGGAATGGCTTTATTAGTTCCACATCGGGGAAATTGCACCTTATTGTTTAATATCCTTTTTAATGTCATCAAAAATATGTCAGTCAATATTCATATTCAGTCATTTCTAAAGTGAGAACCCACACTTACTATAGTTTACCCCAAGCAAATACTTTTACAACGGGAATTAGAATTTTTGGTGCTTTTTTGTGCTTCTCAAATGTATACATTGATGTGAATTCACCTCCATACAATTTGATTTGCTTCTATCTCTTGTGTATAGTCCTTATTTGTTTTTTTTTTTTAATCTATATTACAGATTCGGCTCCAAGTGGTGTAAAACAGATTGTATTCCAATTGAAAAAGTGTGTTTATCTGCTTAAATCTTAAACTCTGTGTAGTACAGTCACAGTTTTTTATCAAAGGATTTGGCTGTTCAAGTACATTCATAATAATACATTATAAAATACAATAAATAATATTTTAAGGCTTTGGTCATTTTGTCAGTAGCTCTCGAGAGAAAGATAGACAGGCAGACAGACAAATTGACATGGAGAGACATAGAGAGATAGATTGAGACTGGGAGAGAGAGAGAGACAGACATAGAAAGGTAGGTAGATAGAATAATAAAAAGACAGACAGATAGATAGTCCCTGCATTGCTGCTTGAAGCTGTATTTTAATATATCTTTTTAATGTGGTTGCTTCTATTTTTAAAGTCTGAGTTAAAGCTCACTGGATGTTTTATTTGATTTTTGTCCAAATACTCGTGGTTTGCTCTAGAAACCCCCCAAAAAACATCTGCTCATTTATTCGTAGTGTGTGATTGTGTTCAGGCCAATAAGAGGATGCACATGGCAGGAAAACTCTCGAGAAGACGCACACAGACATGACACAGCATAACAACACACGACGTGATCATGGCCGTCATTCTCTAAGAGGATATAAGTGACACAGACACCGACCGTGCACGAGACATGCTGAACTTCTTAATCCACTTAAGACCAAATCAGACCTCAAACACGCTTCCGTCAAAACCTGGGCAGGAGTTAACGGATAACAACAGCATTTAATATATGTGAAAATGGGTTTAACTGAGCATTTCTGAACGAAGAAGCCCCAATTTGAAGAAGAAAAAAAAACGAAAACACAAAAGCGTGAATAATTAAACATCGGTGACGCTGCACTAGAGAATTCTGGGAAAACTTGAGTAAGTCACGGAGGATAATCTGCAGAGTGCAGATGGAGTGTGACGGTGTGTGACCCAGTGCAAACCAAGCCAGACACACTTAACACGTCTAAACCTCCAGAGGTCAGCCGCACTTCCTCCGACGTGTTAAAACTCCTCACGCCAGGTCAAGAGTGTGTTGTTTGAGGATTTGAAAAATAAAGCTGTTTTTTTTAAAGATTATAAAAAACAATAAAAAAGAATTCATGGGAAGCACGTCAGTCTATGGCCGTTTTCTGTAAAATTTTTATTAACTTTATTACTTTTTAAAGTCATATATTTTATCCAGTCAAATTATGGTATTAATACATGCAAATCTGGTCTATTAACATAAACAATCTAACTTTATATTGCGATTGAATCAAAAGTATCTACCATATTTTCCAGATTATATGGTGCATTGGAATAAAACGGTCATCATTTTAACTCTGTCTCGTATTTTAAATATTTGAACTTTAAATAAGAAACCCAAAAAAAGGATTACATTTAAGTGAAATTAAACAATTAATTAAACATTGTAATAAACTTGCGATGAATGACGCTAAAGTGAGTTTTATTGATTGAATTAAAACAAAAATCTAATCTGCTCATGTGTGTAATAAATAAAAACATTTTTGGACTTTCATGGAGACAGATTCGTTGCAAAAGCTACTGCTTTCATTTTGTGAAACAATGAATCACTGCAAAAGATTCAGAAAAGCCATTTAGCAAAGTAACACTGTATTTCCATCAGAACATCAGATTGAAGATGGTATTGTATAAAGTGTGAAACATAATCTGGTGACCGTTGCAGCTTCATCCAAATCGATACAAATGCAAGGTCGACTTTTTGTATCAATGTGAAACCAAGATATGAAAAAAAAACAGCCAAAGAGCTTACACACACACACACACACACACACACACACACACACGTATTTACGTACATATTATTACATATAAAAGTAAAGCAAAGTTTGTTTGTCAAAATGACCACTAGGGGCAGTATCAAAATTCTGATCTGCATTTAACCATCCACAAACCTGGAGAAGTGGGCAGCCTTAATGTGGGGGTCTGTGTGAAGGACACATCAGTAGATCACACCGGACCGGGATTTGAACCTGCGACATCTGTATGGCCTTGTAGTGTAAGTGTGTCACCACCTTCACTCCTGTTTACTCTATCATTTTTGCTTTTATGTCTTTTTTACAATTCTGTTTTGCTGCCAAGTACCGGTACACTAACCGTAAACTAGACCCCCATTGTTGCACAATAAAAAGTGTCATCATTATTGTATATGAAAGGACTGACAGACAGATTTTAGTATAGGCTGAAGTCATAAACCATATCAAACTATTTGAGATTCAGTCAAAGTTCTTATCTAGTGTGTATTCCTGAGCTGGAGAAACCATCCCTCGCTTAAGCTGAAGCTATAATTAGCCTTCATGATGTGTTCACCGCGGTGGCGACGGGTCAAACGTGCTCTGAAACCACAGCGTAGGAGCCATTTAACGGAGCATTGATTTGGAGACGCATGGACAGAAACGAAAAAGCGACTCTGCAAGAAAAAGCGTTTGGCGAGCATCTGTCCATCTCAATCAGAGCTGTGGACGCCTTTCCGCAATGATTTCACAGTGTCTTGCAAGGCTTTCAGTCTGATTTCACGCAGCCGGCAAAACATTTTCCTCCAGCTGAGAGCGGCGAGTGTGTGTGCACATTTGATTTCACCCCAGCAACAGGGCCAGTGTGTGTCCGCGTGGGTGTGCTACGCTACGCTCATTTATCCGTTTGCGCTTTTGCTATATCCGCTACTAAACTAGTGCAGAGTCCACATTCTTTTTTTTTCTCCTAGCCGAGCATGATTTAGATGTCTCCTCATGGGATTAAGAAGCTTCCAAATGTCCAATTCTACATCGCTGACGTTTTAATCCAGCCGCATTCCAGCCGCGCTCTGGAAACGAGACCAAGCGTTTAACCGAAACCAGTCAAAACACCATAAACCCTGGTGGCTGGCACCAACGCTGTCCTAAATAAAAACCTAAATAAAGATCTATTAATATTAAAGAGGATTTACAGGTTTGTTTGGATGTTACCTTGACGTTTTGGGTCACAGGGATGGATCGATCCACAGAAATTCTGCTAAGAAACTTTGACACAATTACACAATTTCATCTTTTGATTTGGATTTAAAAGTGCAGATGTTAATGTGACGTCTCTATAATCTGGTCATTTGTTCCTTTGAGAATCCAGAACAAACGTGGTCCATAAGATAAGCAAAGACTGTTGGGAACAAATTCAGTACGTCATAGAAATAAGGGGAAGGAAAATTATGAGACAAAGGCCTTACAGACAATAATGTGGTCACTGCGTCCAAGTCCAAGTTTCGTTTCAGAAGAAAAACACATTTAAAAACTACAAATCAGTTCTAAATACTAAAAATAAATTACATGTAATACTAAATATGTGTCCAATTTTAGTTGGCTTTTGCCTGAACATCATGCAGTGTTCAGGCAAGATTATTCTCTCTACCAATGCGTTCTTTATGTACAGAAATGAGAGCAGCTAGATGGGTAAATCCTGGTTTCAGAACTCTTAAATATAATAAAATTCTATTCAAATCAAAACGTGTGGAGATCTTAATATTATTAAGTGAATTTATAGATTTGTTTGGGCAACTGGACAGAATTTGCGTCCTTTTTACAAGTTTTTATTTTACTTAAACTTGGCATGTGCAGAAAGCACACATACGTGTTTCCTGTCGTTCTTGGTCAACATGCACTCGTCTCCTGACATCTTTTGTCATAAGAAAAAGAGATTATGAAGGAAAATTATGAGATGATTCAACCAGCCTTACAGACAATGATGTGGTTTTTAGGCTGTTTAAGTTTCATTTCATAGCAAAAACACGTTTAAAACACTACAACTCAGTTCCAACTAACTCAATTCTATTGAAAGACTCATTGCTACACATGATTTACACGTAATACTAAACACGTGTCCAATTTTAGTTGGCTTTTTGGTGTTCAGGCAAGTCCAGTCATTATTATTCTCTCTACCAACTCAATTTTATGTACAGAATTTTAGTTGAGAGCAACTCAACCGGTGAATCCTAGTTACACAACCCAGATTGTTTTGCCCTGAGGGTTTTATATTTGTTTGCATTCAGCCAATAGTAGACAAGAACAGAGACCCAAGACCCAACACGACATTTGTTGACACAGTGAAGTATCGCCCATCTGCCCTCAATACATCCGGACACCTCTTCCATTGACTTAGACCAGGACACTTCCTGAAATAATTAGTCACACATTTCTGGAAACAACAGATGTGGACAGATTTGAAAAAAAAAAAAACAAAAACACTTGCTTTTGTGTCGGAATTCTGTGTCGGAAGCCATCGACCCTAAAACTCAAACTAGCTCTAAACTAGATGTCAGAAAAAGTTCAATTAAAATAAAAAAATAATTAGGGTACATTAGACCTGCACAATTAATCGCTAAAAGACCGCAATCTCGATTCCACCCTCCTCGCAATCTTAATCCAGCATTTATACGATTCAGCCAAACTCGTCTGATCTGAGATAACACACACTCTCACATATCAAATTAGTTCCAAAGAGAGTTTTGTGCATGCAACCGTGTTAAGACTCATGTTAAAAGAGCGCGGCACGTTTTACGCCTTTGTGTCTGGTACCGCAAGCACGTCTTTAAGCTTGCGAACAAATCGCTTGAGTGGAAATTGTTTAGGGATACTTTACATTACAATATTTTTCCTTACATTTATTTACATTTAAAGCAAAGAGTAATAGGTGTTATTCTATTGCAGTTTAGCAACATGATGCTCAGGATTAAATTATTAAAATGAAAAAATTCCAGAATTGTGACCTTTATTCCAAGCAAAAAAAAAATCGTGATTCTCAATTTTATCCAGAATCGTGCAGCTCTAGGATACATTAAAACCCACATTTATTTTTATGAAGACAGCGCTTCACAAGGAGACAAACTCACTGTTCTGGCAGTGGATTCCATCAAAACCAGTTGCGCATCTGCAGACGTACTCGCTGAAAACGTCTCCTCTGCGCGAGTGTGCGACGATCTCGCAGACGCCGTCGTTTTTGCAGGGATTGGGGTTGCAAGGCCCTGATGACAAAGGTCACATGATCAGCAAGAATTTTTTTTTATTTTGTTTATGAATGACTGAAATCTACCTATCTCGGTCTCGTTGCAGGTGTGTCCGGTGAAGCCTTCGGAGCAGATGCAGATGTACGGGTCACTTCCTGCTCCGGTCACACAGGTCCCTCCGTTCAGACAGACGTTCACTTCGCAATAATCCGCTGTGGGAAAAAAATGTACTTTTAATGATTCACAAATATTAATTTTGTATGCTTGTGCCTTAAGTGAAAAATATGCATAGGTCGATAAAGTAGACAAAAATAACTGGTCAACTGTTACTTATATGAAACCGGAGTAAAAAAATGTAATATCAAGTATTGTGGATATTGATTCACGCTTTTTCATTCAACCGAGAATGACGCTTTATCTGCAAAACTCAGAAACTGTGTTCACAAATAAAAAATAAAAACTGACCAATTAAAATGCCACACAAACATTACCCTCTATTTAAAACTTTTACAAGAGTAAAACTCAAAAATAAAAATTATAAAATGAAACTAAAAAGAAATATGAAGAAATATTTATGTTTGTTTTGATTAATTTTTAAAAGCAGTGACAAAAAAAAAACTTGTATTAAACAATTGAGTTAATCCTAGTCCACGGAACTTCATGTATTTCTGGTATTTGTGCACCTGGCCAACCAAACTCCTTGAATTGTCTGTGTTGGCCTTCATCTCAGTACAAATAACTCCTCCATAACAGAGTTCCCAAGCCTTGCCGTGTCTTCTCGCGGCATTCGTCCAAAACACGAGCCGAGCCACTCAAGATTATATGGGATTATATGACCTGACATGAGGTTGTATAATCTGAACTGTCCTTAAAGTGACGATTGGTCAACTTTGTGTTCCACTTTTAAGTGTCGTTTGGTTGTCCAGCACGACTGGACACGTCAGTCTCTGGGAACCGTGACAAAATGCCACAACCTTCACACTCAGGGTTACAGACTCTGGAAAAATGATAAGGCCTTGGCCTGCATAGACATAAACCACCTTATCCGAGTGCTTTGCGTGTTTATCTTTGGTGTGGAATGCTCCATCCTTATAATATGGAATGCTCCATTCCATCTCCATTCCAGAAGTATGAAAGCAAAATCCCCACTTGCTTTTCCCAAAGAAACCGGTTTGCAGAGAAGTTCATTCTCAATCTTCGACATTATATGCTAAACGAAGTCAAGCAATACATCGCTTCTGAGGAACAGAAATTCAGCATCCAGTAGTCACCATTTTCCAATAGTTCCTCTTGAATTATGTCAAGATCTTAGATAAAAGAGGAACACAAAAAGCAATTGAAAGCAGACTATCATCTACAAAGTTCTGCTTTTGTTTTCATACAAGCAAGACTTTGTGAGGTGAAGGATAATGCTGTCGTCGACATTTTTCTAACTGGGTTATTCACTGTTTACTCTCATTACTGTCTGCGATCGGCTGAAACCAACGAGAAATATTTAAAAACTACACAACTCAAAAAAAAGTTGAATAACACCAGATCCATAATAACTCAACGACAGATCTGAAATGTTATTTTACCTAGTAATGTGTATTTTTCATTACTTATTTCTATTGTTAGGTCTCATTTTATTCTCATTTATGTTTGGGTATTTAAACCACAGACGTGTGTTCACACCAAGTGTCTTTAAGAAACGTGACAAATGTTTTTAGCTGATAGCCTGGAAATCATTGGCAATGTTATTTTACAGACAGATTATGATAATATGATATGAATTCTATTATAATCGCAGATACAGAAAGCTGTGATTTAATAAAGATTGCATGTTAAAACAGTCAGCCAGAGACTGCGGTGCAAGCGGTCACGTGACATTAATCACACACAATAAACATTTTCCCACCACTCACAAAGAGAGAATATAAGGTATTTCATTCTAACTGTAAAATGTATCATAAAATTTATTCAAAAAGCATGGCGGTTTAGTTGAGTGAACTACATTAATGTCCAATTTCCGCCCTAAAAGATGCTTCTACTTACTTAGCTTTAAATGTTTTAAAACACCCCCACCCCACGATGGAGTTATAAATGAAATTTGCATTTAGATTTAGATTAAAATTTTAAAAAGTATGATTGAGAAAACATTACAAAGATGGCATTTAACTGTATTTTACTTCATACACTACAGTTAAGTCTAAACTGATTTGAATTTGCCTGTGTGGAAATTTTCCTTCACCAAGAAAGTATAATGACAATAATAATGAATATGAAATTTTCCCCAAACCGCGCATCTGAAGTTGGCAGCGGCAAAGAGTCTCACGCTCTCAGAAACGCTTTCAGACAGATCTGAACACAAAGCGCTTTGATGAAGTGAAACATCTGATCAGCAGAAACTCTGGAAGGGAAGTGAGAGGATTAGTCCTACAGGCTTACCACGTTTAGTACCACATTTTTTTAACCTTATTTCTAAAAAAAATATATAGAATTCTGTGATCCAGGCATCTGATGAAAGATAGAAGATAGATGGATGGAAAAAACGTGTAAAGGCAGCTGCTCGTTATTTCTTCACAGAAACATAAACTAAGACAAAAATGTAATTTGAAATGTATAAATAGTATTACACTTCAGTACAGTATTAAACAATATATTAAGTCAGATTATTATGATACTAATAATGTGAAAAAACATTTTTGTAAATTTATCTCTAAATTTAAATTAACCCTAACCCTAAATTTAAAACAAAAACTGTAAAAAACATTTACCTGTGATTCTAAATTTTCTGGTTATCATGCAGATTCTATGTAAATTCTATATACCATATACATACACTATACTATATGCAGTATCTTCTATATAATTGTATTTTCTTCAAAAAAACTGCAGTAATTTTAAACAAGAAATAAAATACAAAGAAAGGCGGTAATAAACGTTTGAGTATTGCCTGCACAAAAAAATAATAATTGTTTTCACAGCTACGTTTTTTGAACCCAGACAGAAATTACATCGTTCAGCAACTATAATTTTGGCTTGGCAGAGAACGAACCTAAATAACCAACTTGAACCCATAAAACGTTCAAGCTCTCCTATGTGTTTGTGATGTCAGTTGTGTAAATCTTTACAAATAGCACACGCGTGAAGACATTAGACGGCATTACACATACCAATATAATTAAAATGCCATTTTACGTAGGAAAGAGCTTTTAGAAATGAGTCATGGGCATGAGAAGTTTTTCTGAGCCGATCACAACCTCTTGGCCAACAAAGAAGTCTTGACATAGTATTAGGGAACAGGTGACACACAAAAACAACAGACGGTAGGACAACAAAAACACAACAACACAACGTATTGGTTCCAACCTAGGATTAAGTGAATTAAAGGAAACAACTAGTGTGATTCTTAACTTGCTTCATTTCCACTGATGAACGAATTACTGTTTTACAATGTAAACATTAACAGATGTTCGATAAATGTGTTACGCGCAAAGACAAACTGACGAGTGAAAAACTGACGCAAAGAAAAACTGACTGACCTAATTGACAGTACATTTCAGGACGCTAAGAACCGAATTTGGTTCATTTCAAAATTCAATAGCCAAATGAAGGAAAACAACTATAAATAAAGAGAAACAGCTCTAAAATAATTGTATTCAGTTTTTTTATAGAAAGATAAAACAAACAAGAATTTAGCTACAATCTGAACACCAAATTTAAAAGGGACCAAGCACTGAACCCTGGGGATCACCAAAACATTCTGTTCCTCTCATATCACCAAACTGTGAGGAATTTTTTAAGGTCAACGAATGTGACAGAAACAGATGATGCTTGGTCTCACATATCATGAGGACAAACTTCCTGTAGGCATGTGTTAGGTGAGATTTCTGCTTTCTCCTGAACACTAAGACCAAGTCACATGTTCTTAAAAATAAACCACAACGACTAAAAATATGCTCTGACGTACGAAACAAACAGACAATCTTTAAGGCAATAGCAAATGCAAATAGGCTTATAATAATCGTACTTGGAAACGCAACAAAGGCATGTTTTTACGCATTTTACAAGACAGGGACAAAACAAATGTACAATCTTCTTACAATGACTATAATGGAATCTGGTGATGAAATCCAGAACTGTTGGAGGCACTGAGGGAAATTTTTTAAAAATTCAAATCAGCAGATTGGAAAATAGAGCAGGAGACAAAGATAGCACCAAATCAGCTCATAAACGCCGTGATGCATTGGCGAGGAATGAAACATGACCGGGGCTTATTGAAATTTAATCACATGCGAGCAGCCTTCTTGGACCTTTAATAGGAAATGAAGGCATCAGGACAAATGAGCCCAATTCGGGAGGGTAAGACCATTGCCAGATGGCACAGGACACGCAACAGCTTTTGAACAGCTCGCAAACACAATCATGCAAAAGGGAGAGAGTGAAAAAGACATGGAGGCTATTATTAGTACGTTCTCACAATTCTTTTATTATCAGTTTACTGTGGTGTAAAGAAGTTTCACAAAATGGAGATTTTTACCAGTTCAGTGATCCTGACCAAACAGATCTTTCAAATCCTATAGTGGTATTATACAGTGTGTATTGTGGAATATTATATCATTATTTGCAAAAACTGTGCAAATATGTATGCTCACATATTTAGGGAAAATTGTGACCTGCACTGAAAAAAACTCGTACAATTCAGTTACTAAAACCTTAATCTATATCAAATCTAAATCTAAAATCAATTTGCACAAACATTTTTCTAAGCAAAATGCACATAAAAAAGTTATATTTTTTAAGAAATATAAAAAGAAATGTAATTTCAACTTGAAAAAGGTTGGTGCGAACGTTTATGAATTGTTTTTCGTTGTGCTTTTTGTGTCTGTCTGACTTAAAATAAACAGTGTGTGTTTCTTCATATATTACACTTATTTACCTTTTTAAATGTGATTTTTTGATCAATTGTCCAATGTACCCTTTAGCTCCATGAAAATAACCCTTGAGAACTGTGGGATTTCTTCATGTGGAAAGAAAAAAAACAAAACCACTCGAAAAACGGATGAGTAATCCTGAATTAGCAAACAGGAAGTACAGACTGAGACGTTCAACCACTAACCGAAAGTCCATAGTGGAGAGTCCCAGGGGAACATTTTCACATGGAAACTGACCAAGATGGAGCCACAAATCAAACTAGGCACAAAAGTCAAGCATGATATCAAGTGGTGAGGTTTGCGGGACAGTCCTGCTGCAATGGTCTTTAGTGGCAGGATGTGCCGAGACCTTACGGGCCTTATAAGATAAAATCTTACATGTTGACTGATAAAAATGACAAACCCCTTCTTGGTGAAACATTCTTAAAAACTTAAAAAAGTAAAATAATTTTTTAACAAAAATTCGATAACATTTCATTAAAATTCGCTTTAAAGACAAGACACCGCTGCGATAAAAGACAAAGAGTTTCTCTTCACCCATTAATAAATGTATGTATTCTGGAGTGGCAAATTTCTGCACCTGCATAAAATACAACGTAATCATTTCTCTTATCGGTTTATAGATGGGTTCACTTCAAAAAGTCTGTTATTTTTACATTCACACCAGTGTGGCCCGGATGGGGAAGGTAAACAAACAAACATTTGGGGGGCTGTAAATCTCTCAAAGCTTTGGCAAAGAAAAAAACAACACAACTTGATGACACTTTCTGCTTTTGCGTGGGGGAAAAAAGACGGATTTGCACGTGCTGTCGAAATGTTTACTCCAGATTAGAACTAAATAGGGCGCGCGAGCTGCCAAGGCACGAGATGCTGCGACGTTCTAAAAGCATCCAAATCAAGAATCGGGACACGGAGTTCGGTAAACATGGAAATAAAAACAGAGGGACAAAGCAAAGATCCCGAGGCGTTAAACGCAAGCATAGACACGCATAAAGGAATTAAAATGCTCTAAGAAAGACAACGTCCAGGGGGACTTTGCATGTCCTGGCGCAGACATACACAGTTGTTTGCAAACATAAATAAACATACAGTGACTTTCCGACATCAATAGATTAAAAACTCAACTTGTTTTGTTTATGACTGTAGTTTGTCGGGCGGTTTTGGCTAAAAGGACGCAAGAAAAGCAGCACTTACCGCTCGCGCCGGATATCGCAACAGCAAGGAAACATCCAGCCAACATTTGCAAACTAATAGCGGTGTTTGTTAAAGTTCTCATGGCGGCTATCGTTGCTGTTCGACCACTTCTCTTCGTCCTCGGGAGTCGCTGTGACTATGGCTGAGATTAGTGGTGAGAGAGGGACAATATGCGCGCTCCCACGTGTATCTGTGCTGTCAGCCAATCACATCCTGAGTTCCAGTCGAGACCCCGCCCACGAGCAGTGACGTGGGCGAATAGCGGGGCGCTTCTGGATTTGCTTCATGCACTGTAAACAAAACCGCTCGGTTTTTGCAGAATGTATAAACATGATTACGCCGGTATTTAGTTAGTGAAAATAACATAACAAAAAGGTTTATTCGTCCACTAACTGGTTTCGCACATGTGAACCGTACCATCCGGTGCGTGATAAGCCAAAGAGCAACTTTTTTATCGCACAGATATTAATATATTTTGAAATTATGAAGAAAATAGAAATTATGGATAAATGGATGGATGAATGGAAAGACAGACTCTTTATTTGTTTCACAACTTTCATTTAAAGCATTTTAAACACAGACAAAACTATGAATAACAAATGGTGACAACTATAAACAAGAAGTTGAGAAAAAAAGGAATAAAATAATCACATTTACAGAAGATGTATTCTTATTCTTGCTGTTGCTGTTGCTGTGTTGTTGTTGTTCTTCTTCTTCTTCTTCTTCTTCTTCTTCTTCTTCTTCTTCTTATTATATTATTATTATTATTATTATTATTATTATTATTATTATTATTATTATTATTGTTATTATTATTATTACCATCATGAAGAAGAACAAGAAGAAATTTTGATCTTTTATTATTTTTTCTCTGCATTTATTGGTACCAGATTTTGAAGCAACTCTGACTGAAAATATTGTTTCTGATATTAAAGAATGAAAGGCCTCCTGTGCAATAACAAATATTTATGTTTATTTATAAATATTTAATTATTCTATGATTAAGTTGCTTGTATTTTGGAAGAGGGAACAAAAGATGGAACCAGAACACATTGAATTCCTTGTTGTCATGTACGAACTTGGTCATTAATGTTGATACTGATTGTGACATTAAGGGTGTAACTGTCTGTCACTGATGGAGCTATAGATGAAGATAAAACTGCGCTGATGAAGACTTCAACCATCCTTCCGTCCAGTGTCCAGTTGAATCCCAAGAACAGATCTGGCCTTTCTGATCTCAGTGCTTAGCTCGGGTAAAAGATAAATTATGCATTCTGATCGATACCAAGTGTGGGAGTTGATGAATTGGAGATCAATGTGGATGTTCTTGCAAAGCTCCACTGAATGGCAATCTAGTCATTTAATGCATTGCTGCGGTGTGCAAAGAGGAAAGATGCTGTCGTAAATCAAAAAGATGCAGTGTGCTGGAATGTTCCAGAGAAGACGGACACACTTGCTTATAATATAAAAACATATTTATAATTGTATGTTTAAAAACAACATCTTCACTTTAGCTAAATGAATGAACGGATGTATGGACATGGATAGATAGATGGACAGACAGACAGACAGATTCATAAGGAACTTTAAGATAACATAAGAAAGTTTTAAAGCCAAACACAAGAGGGCGAAAACAAATAATAGGTGGCATGAATTAAACAATGAAAATGAACTGATGACAAAACACAAAAAAGTTAATTATAATTAAAAAGGTATAAAATTCATTATTAAATTAAATACATTTAAAAAGCATAAAACACTGATAGATTGTGTTTTAAACACAGAAATCAAAGTACAAAAAAGTAAGCATTTATTTTATTTCTGCCATAGTAAAAGGCTCAATCAGATCAGAAAACTCTCAATTATTATTGCTTTACCTGATTATCCATCCATCCATTTTTTACCTCTTACTCCATTTCTCGGTCTTGTCCATGTAACAAGCACAAAATATATGCATATAAATTTCCCTTTCATATACTAAACTGGCAATGAAATAGTTTATATTCACACCCATAATGACGCATATGGTTTTTGCTTTTTGTAGAGATATACCGTGCAATGAATATTCTGCAGGATTAAGTTCAGTTCGTTGGTTCGGCCCTCCACAATATATCACGTGGCCCACCAACATTAAGAGCGTTCATATAACTGATCCTCTACAGTCACTTTAACCAGCACCATGATTTGATTAAATATGAAGAGCGAGTTATTCCCTTCCACTGGAGCCTGTAAGAGCCTGTAATCCGGAATAGCATAATGGATGTATATAGGGTGATCTTAACTCAAGTACCACCATAAAGACCTTCCACACTTAAACATTTACCACAAATATCAGTCTTATTTAGTGTCTCCCACAATGACTGATCTTCTCTTGTGGTGCAAATGATACAATACATTATGAGGAGAATGAATCCATTTAGTGTTTTACATGGTGGATGGACTGAGTAGAGCTGAAGGAATTTGGAGTGTGACTGCTCTGTTTAAACTGAGATGTTCTTGACTGCTTGTCCTGTTGTTGCCGCTGCATCTGGCCTCCAGAATTCCACGAATGTCCGTGAGAACACAACACACTGACGAAAGCCCCTGAAACACACTACATGGAAAAGGTAAACAACTTCCTTTCGAGGTCCAGTGACATTCCACTAAGTTATGTACTGCCATCTTGTGGACAGTGTGGATTAATACACGTGGATAATTTGTACCGTTTTATTGAGGAAAAAATGGTTGTGTCCCAATTAACAGGAGTCGCCTGTACATCTTTCCCCAATTGTTCATATAGCATAATATTATTATTTGATATGTGTTTAATGAATGCAGTCCGTTACAGTTCATTTGCCAATTAAATTCCAACTATGGAGTTTAATTTAATTTAAGTCCATTACTTGTTAATTAATTTTAAAATAACCTTCGACTTTATTTTAACCGGACTCTTTTTATGTTCAAGTTCAAGTTTATTTATATAGGGCTTTTCTCAGTACCAGACCAACTCAAAGCCGCTATGGCAAAAATATGAAAAACAGAGTAATTAAAAAAGAAATGTGTCCATTGTTCACCGGTGTTGAGTAGAGTTTTTCTATTTTATTTTTTATGTGATGCAAATTTCCGTCATGGCGATCTGTTGTGGTACGTTCCATTCCGACGTCATTCTGTCGTTCCTCCAATGAAGAAGCAGGAGTGAAGGGCGCGCACCAGTTGCTAGGTATAAAATGAGCGACGACGCGCGTTCCATGTTTGTTTGATGTTTGTTGTCGTGTGATTGTGTCGGATCTGTCAAGATGTCAGTCGCGTCGACGCCGACAATTCAGTGCGGAACATTGATGTCAAGGTGTGAAATGTTTACCATCTATTTTAGACAGTATGCAATGTTGCGTTGTGTCAAAGATTAAATATAAATTCGGCAATGTGCATTGCGCGTTGTTTTGGCGTGTTTATTACATCTGCAAACGTTTATTTTGTATGATGGATTTTTCATATACGTTTAACAATCGCAAATGCAGCGGAAAGAAAAACGTGATGGAAATGGACAGAATTTCAGCCGCAGAATTTCACTGAGTATTTAAATTGTGGCTGTTGTGGTTTAACAAAATGTGTTCTAAAGCGGTTTTAATATGCCTTTGTGATTAAAGAAGTATTGAATGTCTGTAAATGTAATTATTATCTGCTGTAAAACAAAACTGCCTGTGTTTTTCAAGGATTGAAGATTGACATTTGGAGCTTTATTGTGATTCATCTCTTATTAATGTAAGTTATATCTATGATGTCTTCATGCAGTATTTACATTAAGCTGTGACCTTTTAAATATTTCATCCATTGTAATTTGAAATAATCTGTCGGGTCTATACGTGTATGGATTCTTGTTGCTTGTTTTATAATAACTACGTGTATATTCAGTTAGTAGTAGTTTGTGCATTTAAAAATATGTAGATTACTATATTAAAATACACTTTTTGTGTATTTTAATACATGCAAAATACTTTCTTTAAGATAAAACATTTTCTTTTCAACTTTTTTATATTGTGATGTATTTATATGCATATTTAGTATATGTGCATTGACTTCATTTTTTGACAAATGAAGGAAAGAAGGGATTGCTGTGAAGTCTTTTGTTTTGTAAAATTACTTTTTTTTTTTTTTTTTTGGGCTAAATATTATGCCATTGAAGGCAATAAATTACACATTTCTGGGAAAATGGCTAGCACGCTCATTTTATAATGTTTTGTATTTTATAAGAAATCCACAATGAGTCCCCAAATCGAGGGAAATGTCCACGCCTGGCCGTCTCATGAGATGCCGGCCGTGCTGGACGGCATGAAGCTGGCGGCGGTTGCCACGGTGCTGTACGTCTTGGTACGGAGTCTGAACCTCAAGTGTCCCACGGCAGCCCCCGACATTACCTGTCAAGACACCCCTCTCAACCACTACCTGCTGAAGTCCTGTCCCGGCCTTACCAAAGAGTGAGTACGGGCTCCTCTTTACTCTTAACCTGTTATGACCACAACTTGATGCTGTTTTATATATATATATATATATATATATTTTTTTTATATATTTTATATATATATATATATATATATATATATTATAATTTAAACGTTTAAAAACTTGTCGGGTGCTTATATTACTGGTTATATTGTGCAGGGCTATTTATTTATGGTTTGTGTTTGTTCATATGTGTGCTGTGTGTTATGGTTATTGTTTATTTATTTATAGTGTGTGCAGTGTTATTCATGTTTGTTAATGAATGCATTCTCTACTTATTTATTCTGCTGTTGTGACATGTAATTTCCCCGCTGTGGGACAAAGGCTTTTTAAAATAAATTCAGTAATCGCAGATTTCAAATGTCCAGGTAAACATAAGCGCCCATTTTTCCATTATTCAAATCAGAAGCAATCACAAATAAACAGAAACATGTCGTCTTTGTGCAGCGGTGTATGTTGTGGGGTTTTTTTTTCTTTAAATAAAGGTTCCGGAGGCAGACGTACATATAAGCTTTTATTGGCTCAATAACTGAAATAAAGAAGCATTAGTCAGGCCATGACACTTAACAAAGACAAAATAACACTGGAAGTAAGATTAAACTAAATACAATCTTTAATATTTGAATAAACAGACCATTTTGCATCCGGTAGATTAACGCTAACGGCCTGAAAACGAGTCCATCACGCAAAAGCTTCGGAGCAGAAAGAAAACCGTTCAAAACAAAGAACACAATGAAGGAAAAAAAATCTTTAATTTTATTGGAATTTTTTTTTTTTGTGCCTGAAAAATCAGGGCGGTGCTTTTACAGTGTATGTACAGTGCTTATACATTCAAATGGTTTCGTTCCAGCTCTCTGCACTTGCACTTGTATAAATGCCATATGTCTTCTTTCCAGATATATTCCTCCTTTATTATGGGGAAAGAGCGGCCACTTCCAGACTGCTCTCTATGGGAAAATGGGGAGGGTGAAATCTCCTAAGCCTTGTGGGCTGCGCAAGTTCCTGCCCATGCAAGATGGAGCCACTGCCACCTTTGACCTTTTCGAGCCACAGGGAGCTCACAGCACCGGAGGTGAGATGGACGTTTGGTTGTCTGCCAGCCAATGTTTGTTGTCTGTGTATCGTGTTCTCTGGAGAAGGTGTTGGAGTTTTTTTTTTTCTGTCTCCAAACAGATGACATTACTATGGTGATCTGTCCTGGGATCGGTAACCATAGTGAGAAGCATTATATACGGACCTTTGTGGATTATTCCCAGAAACAAGGTTACAGGTGTGCCGTACTCAACCACCTTGGAGCGCTGCCAAATATCGAGCTCACTTCTCCAAGGATGTTCACGTATGGTGAGTTCTGGGTAAAACAACGCTGCTGGATTCATTCACTTTGCATAATCTGATAATTCGACTGAAATCAATTTAGTTTTTTTCCTTTTTGCTTTGTATTGTTTTTTTATTTTTTGCTGATAAGACGCACCGTTAATTAACGCCTGTTTCCAAATCTGTTCTTCTGGATTATAAGGCATCCAGTCAAATGTAAAAACTTTTTTTTTTTTTAGAATTTTTAGAGCCTTTTATAGTCCAAAAATTATTTAATTTGACGCACCGTAAAGCATAGGGCTGCAACTATTCATTATTTTAATAATCGATTGCCGTAATTTGACATCCGGTTAAATTATTTATTTTTTTTTTTTCCCCGATCTCATAGAAACATTTGTTTGTAGCTCTTTCTGCTCCTGATCGGCTCTTAGTTTAGTATTTTTCTAAAGCTTTATTTTACCATAGTGTGAAATTATAAAATAAAAAAAAAATTGTTGAATCTTATCATGTGCCGGATTTTTCTGAGAAGCTTTAATTTTTATTTACTTTGTGCATTTTCTAAAAAAGTGTTTCAAGCTTTAATAGCTTGGTGGAAAATTGCTTTTTCTTTTGCAATTAAGACACTGTTTTCTGGTATTTAAACTGAAACCAGATGCTGTTTCACGCTTTGTTGCTGTAGGTCACCATTTATGCACACAATTTATGTGATGTCACAGCGAATCGATTATCGTGGATTATGTTGGTTAATCTTTGCAGCTCGGAAATAATGGTGGCAAACCTTGCATATAATGGAAGTAAACCCACCCTATGCTTCAACATTTGCAAATGAGATGGGTTTCCAAGTTGAAGGTGTTAATGAACTAAATTGCAAATTACTTGGTGTCACATAAGCAAATTACATTAAGCAAAATTGTAATGTGCCTTTTTATAGCAACAGTGTTGTCATTATGTAGAAGAAATACAGAAGAAAAAAATGGTAAAAAAAAAAAAAATACAAGAACTTTCAGTTATAGCCAAGACTTATACTGTATAAGTCAAATATGTCGGATTTAAGTCTCGTTTCCACAAATCTGGAGTCATTAAATGTCAAAGATGCCTTGATATGCTGAAGCATTACCTTCCATTCAGCAGAAACGAGCAACAAGCACAGATCGTGAAAATAAATGTTTTTATGACTTTCACACCTGTACACAAACATCCATATTTTTTTTTGACGTTTAATCCTCTTCAAAAGGTTGCACATGGGAGTTTTCAGCCATGGTGGGATATATCAAACCGACATTCCCAAAAACTCAACTCATTGTAGTGGGATTCAGTCTGGGTGGGAACATTGTCTGCAAATACCTTGGTGAAAATCCAGCCAATCAGGAGAGAGTGATCTGCTGCATCAGCGTCTGCCAGGGATATAGTGCGCTGAGGTGAGAAATCTAGTAATCTTTGGATCATTTAAGCGTCTAGTATCCGAATGTCCGTCTACTTGTTGCTTGTCTTCAGAGCTCAGGAGACGTTTCAGCAGTGGGATCAGTGCCGGAGGCTTTACAACTTTGTCATGGCAGGCAACATGAAAAGAATCATTTTATCCCACAGGTTTGTGTCTCATATTTTAATGCGTCCGAATCTGTTCAGTCTCAAGCCAAATTATGGTCTAAAATTAACATTCTGCCCATTTCTTTTGTCTTCACCTTTGTGCTAGTTTCATATTTTAGCATATTATTGGTCTCTCTTCCTTCCACAAAAGGAATGATTGTAACCTAAATCAGTCCTTCACTCAGGTTTATTTATATATTTCCAGGATTAGTAGGATCTTGTGCGGGCCGATGATGGAGCATTGTTCTAAAATAGACGTTGGTTTTAAGACTGTCTTGTGCCCCAATTTCCATGTCTGGGTTGATTTTCATTTTGAAATGGCATAGTAAAACACATCTGTCTCGTAGGGGAAGCTTGTTCGGTACAAGCTCCAGCAAAATGCAATCTTCCGAGCTCCATCGTCTGTACACCGCCACCTCCATCATGCAGATTGATGACAACATTATGAGGTAAGCACTCAATGACAGGGCGCATCAATCTGCCGTTTTGATGGCGATGAACCATGGAAATTAATTGTGATTAGAGATGTAAAGTACTTTAGTACACTTTAGGGATTTTTGTAAATTTGGTAAATATTTTTTTACTGATTAGTGTTTTTGGATACTTTGTACTTGTACTGAGTATCAAAAATTCAAGCAACATTTAAATTTTACTTTTAAAACTTTTCACGCAGTCCCAATAAATTCACACAATCAAAGTACAAGTACAAATACTATTCTCAGTGCTTCAACGTCTAAAGAATTTTTTTTCAGTTTTTTTACATGTTCGTTGTACTTTTTTTTTTTTTTTTTTTTTTTT
>CM051501.1:5119792-5149917 GCA_028031935.1 Paedocypris micromegethes | reverse complement strand
AAAAAAGTAAATCCAGAAAACCAACTAAAGAGAAAGTGTTTTATTTAAAACTTTGTCTGCAAATTATTTCACATGGCAGAACTGTGAAAAAACACTTTGTTGGGACAAACACCATGTAGTGCTTTTGAAATCACGTCAGAAAGCAGCAAAGTGCGTCAGCACGGGGGTCTTATTAATATCATATATTAATAGCGCTCACAAAAGAGGTTTGTTCTTAAAACACCCGACAGATTCCAGATTAACAAGCCTGTGAACTCTTAAAAACTGCAATTTCCTACACAACGCATTTCAATAATTTACCATTTCACACGCATCGCTACAGGTACAGCTACTCTTCGAGAAGCCACATTTCTCCGCACTTGCTTGATCTTCCGAACAGGAATCCATGAGATTTTCAGGCCAGTACTGGTCCTGCATAAAGTCCTCAATGTCCGAGATCTTGTTTGCACTTAAGTCTGGGAAGAGGAAGTCCTTCTCCCATTCGTCCTCCACAAGCTTGTACAGGTCCAGGGCCGCTTGCGAATCCTCAACCGAACAGTGACCTTGCCTGCCGACCTGGATGAAAAAGCTTGAATTTAAACGATTCGGTTGAAAGAATAAACTTGATTGCTGGTTTCTTACCTGTATTGACCTGTTGAGGAGTTTCTGAGACAGTTTCTTTAGAGAGACGGCACAGCAAGAACCATGATACATGTTTCTTAACAGTCTACAAGAGCAAGTGTCCCGGACCCTGTGTTCCGGAACAAATATGTTCAGAGCCGCAAAGTCGTGTGATAAAGCATGGCCGATGATGACTTTCCCATCTAGAATGCTGCTAATCTAGAAAGACAAAGCATGGGTCGTCAAAAAAAAAACATTAAAAAAAAAAAAAGAAGTTAAACCGGTCATCTTACCTCTTTCTGAGCTTCCGTAAAAGGGATTGCCCGCTCTAAATGAAATTTCCTAATACCGCTCCATCTTGTGCGGTAGTCGACGACAGGGCCGAGAGGTAAAATGTATTTATCATAAACTACACTACCGTAATAATTGACAATACTACAACGCGCAACTTCGCTACGCTTGCCACCAAGACCAGTGCCCACCATTTCACAGTCCAGAGCCACTATGTTTGAGTGGCCTATTCCCAAACATGGCGAATTCCTGCCACTAGAGGGCGGGCTGGTTTCAGAAGAAAAGCCACTGTCCAGTTCTGTGCCATCAATAGCCCAAGTGGCTTCACCAGTCAGAGTGTGTGGAGAGATTCTGGCCATTTTGACTTGGTTCTGACTCGACTGCTTTGATATTGATCCGAAAGCTGGTACAAGATCTACCCGCTCCATGTCAGTTTCCAACAGTTTTCTTTTCTTCCCTGGATTCTCGCCATATGCTGTTTCGTGTAAATTTGTAGAGTGCATCATCTTGTTCCGTTTCTTCTTCTTTCTATTAGCTTGATGAAAAATGGTGGCTGCTTCGTTGCCCGTGGCTGTCGAGGTGTTGTGGTCCATAGTTTGGTCCGTTTTGTGTTTCCAATGTATGGAAGACTTTTGACAGTTATGACGATCTGTTGGCATACAAAAACACATTACAACATGGAAATGTATAAAAATATATACTTTACACTTTCGAGTAACCTTAGAACTACAATACGTGTATAAGTAGACTATATACACGCACACTGACGATCCAGTTAGCATTAGCTAGCCGTTGTGCTAAAAAGCCGACGTCAGTGACAGTTGTACAGAGACAATGCCATTTTAAACAAACCTACAACCGTAAACACACGTTCAGAAAGATGTCATTTTCACATGCCGAACGTTTTGGTTCGTAAACGCAATGGTTTTCAGACAGAATCACGTACCTCAACGAACACGTGGACCCGGTTAAACACGAGCACGAGCAGCGAAAGAACATGTCAAGGCATGCCCAGAATCTCACGAATTGATTGGACGAGGTGGTTTGCGCGTCACTGAATTCGGATTGGATCAAATTGAAAGTCATTTAAATTACGCAATAAATGCGTCAAACATTTGGATTCTATCTTTTCATCGGCGGGAAAAATGCTTCATGCAGAAATAAGTTTGTGTTGTTGAACCGGAAACCCACCGCGCTAAATGTGCTGATTTTAACATGTTTGCGATATATTTCTCCACTCTATAGAGTTATATAGGTTTTGTCTTGCAGCACGGCTGATAAATATCGCGAGTTGATTAGACGAAGCAGATATTTATCTCTCCGTAATGTATGTCTGGAGTTTGATCAATGCTTTCATTTAATAGTTTTCTCACACGTTGAGAAATTTCGGTAAAATAAAAAATACAAAGCTAAGATTTAAAAAGTCATTCTAAATTCCAAAATGTTAATTACCTTACTTGATTTAACTGTCAGCTTTCTTAACCATAAATCATTGGTAGAAAACTGCTAGTTTCAACAAAATGTTATAAAATTGCTATGTTATAACAAAAATATATTGTTTTTTCCCATTCATTTAAAAATATTTTTTAATTAAATTTTTTTTAAATTCATCAATCCAAGTACCTTTTATGGCAAATAAAAAAAAAAAGTATTTTTCTAAGACACTTTAGTACAGTAATTAATAAATCATTAAACGAATTATTCACAGTAATAATTGGGTGAATGACAGCCATTGTTTACATTTACTTGCAGAGTATTCGGGAGCAGAAATTTTTACAATATGTACATACTTCTATGTATTTCTCATTGCTACTGTATGCAAGTTAAAAAAAAAAACATTATACTGTAGTATAGTACTTGTTTTTCTCACTAGGTGGCGTTATCTTTCAACAAAACATCTGTTCACTTACCCTGATTGGACAGACATGGCCCAGCCTCTAGAAATCACTGCTAATCCTCTTAGAGACAACAAAACTCTTTTCCATCCAATCCGATGCATCTTTCCCACATGCCCATCCCTTTCCCTTCTCTTCATCTCCCCTCCCCTTGCTCAACCCACTGTGCGGGGAGATTGTAATCCAAGTGGATTACACTGTAAATGGGGTGATGAAGGATTGGACACGTTGGAAGTGAGTCTTGAAACTGCTCCTTATTTTTTTTTTTTATGATTTTTTTTGTTGACATTGGCAACAGGAAGAATTTCATGGCACTTTGGACACCTGTCAAACGTGGACCATTCCCGTGAGGAATTTCTCTGGAGTGATTCCGAGGTTTAAAAGTTGAGTTTGAAAACCCCAGAAGAAGATCTGATGTTAACATTAAGTGGATTACTTGGCTTATCTGTATCATTGCGTATCATTTGTTTAATTGTGTATGGAAGTGCTGATTACCCCATGACTTATGATTGATAAAGTTTCCGGAAGATCTCTGACGTGGATCGTCAGGCTAAGCAGAACTCTTGGATGCATACAGTATTGAGTTGAAGGAGACCTATGAAACCTCAGAACAATATGACAAAAACCTCCATGGCAGCAAATGAATGGCAATCAAGCAAGCGGATCAGCAGTTCTGCAGCAGTGGTGGAATATTTCTGCTCATGACTAGATGAATGTGGATAGATGTCAGCAGCATGGGTCACATCAGAGGATCTTTGTGGGTTACACACTTTGTGGTTTACTCCTGCTGGCTCTGCATTTTCACACACGCTCAAATGAAGATTCCACCTGAAACGTAAGACGAATATTTTTTCACGCATTTTGGTTCAGTTTTTATATATCCTGCACGGTAGTTGTGTGGTTTTTCTAGAAATAATGTGCAGTATTCATTGTGGCCAATTGTTAGAAGGGGGAATTGATAACTACGTCTCTCTGTAAATCCAACTAATTTACCATTATCATTGTCTGTCTGTCTGTCTGTCTCTCTATCTATTCAACTCTCATTTGTCTCTGCCTGTCATAATATTCATCTGTATTTCCGTCTGTCTTTTCATCCGTCTCATTTATATCTCTCTCTATTCGTCTGTCTGTCTGTCTGTCTATCTATTTATTCATCTAATTTTGGTCTGCCTGTCAATCTGTTCATCTACTATATTTCTAGCTGTCTGTCTTTTTGTCTACCCTAATTGTGTCTATCTCTCAGTCTATTTATCTACCGCATTTTTGTCTAAATGCTTTTGTCTGTTTGTATCAAAACACCATTTTCTAGATACAAATGCATAAAGTCAAAGGTTTTGGTGAGTGAAGTGTATAAACAACCTCACCATGTATGTTACTGTGATACTCCATGTTCTGCGTTTCTGTTCTCAATAATATATGTTAATGAACTAAAGCAGAACTGCTGTTTTGGAGGCTTGAGATGGTAACAAACTCTGCTGTGGATCTCGGTTGTCTTCCGCTCTGTCCGTCTGTGTGTTCGTTCCATCGACAGAGAAACTCAAACGAGGCAGGAAGGGAAATTACGAGTGGAGAGTTGTGGTCTTTTTCAGTAATTCCCTGATCAACAGACTACGTCGAGGTGTAAAATTCAATCCCAGTGGGACAGGAAAGTTGTTCAGTGCAAAGCAGATGGCTGACACTTCTCGGCGTTTGCTGACAGTAAGGCAGTAATTTCACACGAGGAACATGTATAAACTCGTTTATCTTAGTCTAATACGACTAATGACACAAAACATTCAGATGCTTATAAATGGTGTTTATAAAGGTATTTTTCAGGTTAACATACCAACTAAGAAAACCTCATTTGGTTTTGAGACGTTTCGGTGAGGACAAACTCACTTGCAGAACTGAGAGAGGCTTTTATTTTACAAAATCAAAAGCAAATCAAAATATCAATTCTCCATCTCCAAAAAACCCAGCTACAATGAGCAATATTCAAACATAAAATAAAAGCCTTTTTTTTATCTTATAAAAGAAACTAAATCAAATTGTGACACAACTGGGAAATACATACATGTAAATGTCATTCCATCTCTACAACCTAAACTTGTAATAAAAGTGGCTTTTAAATTTGGGCACTGTCAGAATACCAGTCTACATCAGCACAGAAATAAAGATGAAGACTGCATCTCCACATTATCAATCTTCCGAAGTTCAGACGTGATGTCAAACAGATGCGACGTCACCTTAGGTCTTGCCTTTGAACAAGAAGATCATCTCTGAGTATAATTTAATCTATTAAATCACTGGTAATGTATGGCTCCCGGCAGACGAGTTGTAAGGATTTAATGCCAAAACATTTATTTTTTTTACCACGACCCTAATCCTTTTTGTTCTCCGCTTTATATAACTACAGCAATTCAAGGATATTTTTTTTGCTAAGGTTTTGCTGCATGAACGATATTGTATTCCTCATTTCCTGTTTGCTTTAATAATTGTCCATCAACTGTGACAGCAGCCATTACCTTCACATTAATAGCGTAATGTTCTTTCCAGCTTTTAGTTTCTGGTTCCCCACTTGTGTTGACTCTCAGTGGTTTCTCTTTCCGTCATTAGTATCATAATCCACTGCTTTGCCAGGATATCTGCACAACTCCCCAGACTCCGCCATGATCCCAGGCTCCTCGGGCCGTGAGTGACGCGTCCGCATAAGTCTGGTGACCTGCTCGGTTTACGGTTAAGTCTGTCTGACCAGGTCAACGCTGTCTGATCAAAATGCCAGCTAGACGGCTTGTTTAGAGTTTTCGGTTTTCTCGTTTTTCTACTGGGTTCAGCCGGTCAGAGATGAAACTATGGCCGTTGTGATTTGTAGCCTGATCAAGCTCCAGAATAGCTTCTTACAATATCATACAAATTATGATATTGTCTGATCAGTTTGGGTTTCAATGCAACAAAGTTGAACTCACATCAATGCATTTAGCTTATCAATAAATATATTGAATGGATTGGAAAGTATCAATTCTGTGAAGTGAAAACCCGGAGTAGTGGGCAGCTTTAACCGGACTGGAATTCAAACCTGCAACATCTGAGTGGCAGGTCCAAGCCCTCGCTCAGTTATTAATTATTCAATATATTTATTTAATCAATAATAAATATGTGTATGTGTGGAATTTAAATTAATCATTTAATTATTCAATTTTAAGATCATAGATGATGTATTTTACAGGCAGACTCTTTACACAATAAGTAGATGTTTTGCTCAAGGAAGTCTAAATTCCTTGAGCAAAAAAAAAGGAAGTGAAAGGAACTGAAAAAGGAACTAAAACGCCCTACAGCCAAGAATAATTATAGCATATTATAGCATATTTTTTATATAGATAAATATTTTTCTCAAATTATGGTGAAATTACCAAATTATCAGTTCGAGTTTTTTTTAAACTCAGATGAGTCAGTTGAGTGAAGTATGTAGTCATCTCTACTTAATACAGTCGGTCCTTTCAAAAAAATTTCCAACCGTTGTAGACAAACTCGTTGTTTAATTTAACAAAATAGAAATTGTTTTATTTTTGAAAAGTGCTCTTAAACAGGGAAAAGCTTTTTTAGACATCTGACTAGGATGACTTCAACTTGAAAAAAAACTGCAAATTATTTTTAAAGCACTTTTTAAATACTTTACTTTTAACATTTAACAAGCAATTAAAAAATAAATGACTTTCTTATCTTGACTTTTATTATTAAGATTTTGTAGAGGTTCTAAAAATTTTGTACTCAATGGTATCAAGCATCAAGGACAGATGGAAAAAAAGATGGCCATGTGTAAAGTTTATAAAATTTAAAATTACTATATGTTGTCAGCTTTGAAATTTTTTTTGACCAATGTCTTTTAGGTGGTAAATAAATGTATATACTGTACATATATTCAAAAACCCAAGTATATCTGATCGATTTTTAATGACCGTTGGACATCGTTGTTTTAATTTGATTTCGCATCTTTGTCCTGAAATCACTTATAGTGCTAATGCTCGGTCTGTTTGTGTCTCCATGCAGGGTTCAAAGATGGGCCATTTCCATTTCTGAGCAAATCAATGCTTTGGCTTCCAAATATTCCGGAGCTGCTCTTTTACAAAAGGTAAATTCAATCATTATAAAATATCATTTATCATGGTGTAGTAAATTATAAGTCTACAGTACGTTCACTGTTCAATGAAGGTTAAAGTTCTAAACCGTTAGATTTTCTTGATCTGTCCAGAAACTTAAAGACGTGGAACCCATCATCCGAATAGAAGATGTGGATGGGTCGGAGTTAGTTGTAGAGTTTGCAGAAGAAATCGAGAGAATGCTGGGAAGCAAGATGAAATCTGTAAAGGTGAGTTTTACTTGTGGATTATTTTTGAATGTTCTCGGCTTTAGATTAATGCCACACTTTTCTGTTCAGAGGCTCGCAGACACGGCCGAAGACGCAGACTTGTACCACGAGTTTAATGCGTCATTAAAGGTAAAACTGGCTGCGTTTGCATTCAAAACACACAATTTGCAGTGACATCTGTTTGACTTGTCTAACTGCTTTCCAGTTTGACTACTATAATGCACTATTAGTGAACTCAATGGATGAAGAGGGGAATTTTATCGAGCTGGGAGGTGAATTTCCACTGGAGGAAAACGAACATTTCAACAAGCTTGCTGTGAACACTTTAATGAGTGACATCCAGGTTCCAACTAACGTTTACAACCAAGGTATGAAAGCTAGAATCCCATCATCACTAAAACACTTGATTTTTTTGTAAACGATAAAAACAAATGCAAATTACAACAATGCACCAAAAAAATTAAACGCAATCAGCATACGTATTTTGTAACATGTTCTCAAATCCACAAATGTTTGGATCGATCTCTGTTGAAAACAATTCATTTTCATTTTGTTTCATTTCGGTTTTGATTTCCGAAAAATATATTCTTGAAAAACAAACGTCCGTCTTGTTTGTTTGTAGATCCCGACATTCTAAACGGAGTGTATATGTCAGAGGCCTTGAACGACATCTTTGTCAACAACTTCCAGAAGGATCCTACGCTGACCTGGCAATATTTTGGCAGTTCGACTGGATTTTTCAGACTTTACCCAGGTATGACAAATGTTATATTAAATATTTTTTTCATTATATATTGCTTATATTAAAAACAACAATCAGGGCGGTACGGTGGCGCAGTGGTTAGCGCTGCTGCCTCACAGCAAGATGGTTCCGTTTGACACTTGAGGTGTGAGTTCAAGGCCGGCCGGGGCCGTTCTGTGTGGAGTTTGCATGTTCTCCCCGTGCTTGCGTGGGTTTCCTCCGGGTTCTCCGGTTTCCTCCCACAGTCCAAAAACATGCGCTTCAGGCTAATTGGAATTGGAAAATTGACCACATAGGTATGAGTGAATGTGTTTGTCTGTGTGTCCCGCTCTGCGAATGGTTGGCCACCAATCCAGAGTGTGTACCCCGCCTCCGGCCCTAAGACGCTGAGATAGGCGCCAGCTCCCCGCGACCCTAAAAGGATGAAGCGGTAGAAGATGACTGACTGACTGAAAAACAACAATCATTGCATTTTATTTTGAAAAAAAATTATATTTTCATTCTAATATGAAAATATATCTAAAATGATTTATGTTATTACTGGTTTATTAATATAATAATTATTTTCACACCGATGTGATTATTATTACTATTATTATTATTATTATTATATTATAACAATATATTATTATTATTATTATTATTATTATTATTATTATTATTATTATTATTATACAACTACTATATCATCTTGGGAGTCAAATGTGAGCATTGTTTGTCTCTGTGGTTTTAGGGATCAGATGGACCCCCGATGCAAACGGCGTGGTGGCTTTTGACTGCCGAAACAGAAACTGGTGAGACGGAGAGAATGAGCTTGACCTAGAACCCACAGCACCCGTTATTCCCACGCATACTTCCTGTTTCTCTGCTCTTAATTTAGAAGACGCAAGAACATACATCACACAGCTTTATGCTTTCACGTGTGTATAATTGATACCTGTTTTACACTACAGATTTATAGCAAATTAATATATTTTATTAATTTGTTGTGTGAGATCAAGTCACTGGTTTTGCTGACCCAGAATGCCATGCTGGATTATCTGTACGGATGCTGCCCAAATGTCTGCCTGTGGTCGCGGTAGAACAGCCAGTTAGGCTCTTATCCAAGCAAAAGACTTTAATCTCATTCTAAAGCGGTTAGCAGCTCAACGCCAGGTTAGTAGGACTGACACAGGCCGACGTAGGACTGTTTATGTGAAAGCACTGGAACGCTATGAAACCGATAAACCTGGAGTCTGTCTGTGTCTGTCCATCCAAAACATAAATACAGAGTTTTGGCTTTTCCAACAAATGTTTTTAATTCATTTTGGATATGCCTTAGGCTTTATGGTTGTAATGTTCTTTCTGTTAGCAAAACCCGTATCAATATGTATCAAATAAAATTAAGTCTCATTTTAAAATATGACATATAATTAACAAACTAATATTCACTGATGATATCACAATGGATGCTGTAATTGATCAATATTTGATAGAACATCCTCTTTTTCAGGTATATTCAAGCGGCAACGTCTCCGAAGGACATTATCATTGTTGTTGATGTGAGTGGCAGCATGAAAGGTCTGAAAATGACCATAGCCAGACACACCATCAATACCATCCTGGACACACTCGGGGAGAACGACTTTGTCAACGTTATTGCCGTAAGTGCTTCTTCACCTAACGTTTCACTATCAAGCTCTAATCCAATTTGATCGCCTCGTCTTCTTCTGTTTAGTACACAGATTACGTGAGTTATGTGGAACCCTGTTTCGAAGGAACCCTGGTGCAAGCAGACTTGGACAACCGCGAGGTAAGTCGATTATCCACTTCGCTTGAGCTCCAGGAACTAAGCCAGTGACACCAGTTGAAACCACAGGATCTCAGCTCACTCTCTTTCCCCATATGCCCTGACACACCACCAGCCTTCAGCAGCCATTAAAGTTCCCATGAATAACTGCTTCTATAAAACAAATTGTCCTTTTGGTGCAGTTCATTCAACAAATGCGTTTTTTTTTCATATTAAAAAAAAAGAGTAGGTTTTTTCTTAGTACCTATTTCTCAGACTACTAGGCACACAGACATATAAGGTGTGCCGTTAATAAATGATAATTTCTATACATAAACAACAGTGGTGTATAATACTGTAGGCTACTTTGTACTTGAACTGAGTACCAAAAATATAAGCAGCTTTAACTCTCTACTTGACTACATTTGTGATTGAGTATCTGTACAATTTGCTCCACTACAATTGAATGGAGACTTACCGTTACTCTTTACATTGTGATTGTGCGCGACAAGTCTGGATCTTTTTCTATTGCGGTTAATTTTTTAAGCGGATGAGGTGATATCAGGATGGTGAAGGTACTGGATGCTATTTATCAGCTAAATCACGTGAATTAGCCGTTGCACTTTTTTGCACATTTTAGTTTGACTGAGATTGAGTTTTTGTTCTTTTTTATCTATTTTGCCATATTGAAATATTGAGCGGTTACATTTCATTTCTATATTAGTAAATAAAACAGCGTAAAAGAACAAAAGAAGAGCTTCTTGTTTTTCACATTTCCTGGTGTTTTGAGCCTATGTTCAGTACAAGAAATTCAGATACTTTACTTTTTCTCAAGTTTTTAGTACTGTTTACTCAAGTAGGATTTTCAGGTACTCATTACACCTCTGATCCGGTAAATTTATAGATCTTGCGTAATATGTGTATCAATATTTTCACTGCATCGCACATTTTAGTTCTTGGTATTGCTTGGGATTGCTGTTTGCTTCAATGTCCATACAACACAGCAGAACCCAACAAAATTCCTTTTTTAAGATGCTGTGCTCTTTTCTTAAAGGTAGGAGATGTGTCCGTCTCTGTTGTGTCGAGTCATGTGACAGAATAGCGGGCGATTTGATCAGAAGCGGATCAGATCTTTTTGCTTGATGCGAATCAGAGAACAAGCAGGGACGCGCTTTGTAATCTCTGGATTACAGTCCGTTACAGAATTACCGAGTGATCGGATAGTGAAATGATTGTCGCTGTGCACGCGTCACCCCTTCATATCGCTCGCATGCAGTAATGCGTTTAAATTCTAGAATAGAGCAGTCGATGACATTCAAAAGACACCAGCTAAGCATGAAGCAAACATTCTACCAGTGACCTTCAATGACTTTATTTTTTTTCTTCCATTTCTGGGACCAGTAGAGCAAATCTCAGCATCACAGGCACACACACACACACCACACACACACACACACACACACACACACACACACACACACACACACATTAGAGGTAACTTGCCGGCATGCAGTCATGAACAATGTGAACATGCATATAATCTGTATGAAAATTTGAAAATATCTGTAAGAAAAATCTGTAAATTTGTTCCGGCAATCGCTGTAGCTGTAAAAAAAAGCTGTAAATTGCTAGGTAACTGCTCTGTGTGAATGCGAAATGAAGTATGCCAGAATGAGCACGCAGACGTTCAAAACGCGCTGACAAACGACTGCTGTGGGCCAATCAGAACAAAAATGAAAGCGTTTCTCCTAATTCCAAAGCCATTAACAAAAAGACTGAGGGTATATCCATGTTTACAAAGGGGCAGCTGTTTAAAGGGTGTCTCCAGTTGATGATGTCACAGAATATTCTGATATTTTGTGAATGGTGCTTTACCGGTATGGCAGTGCTTGTGTGAAAGGTATTTATCGGTAATTCCCGGTAATGTCATACAAGTAAATATTGCAGCAATTCAGCGGGATCGCTGTATGAAAGGGGCTGCAGTGAGTCAACAGTGATGCCCACTACGCCGTGTTGTGTTGTGGTTGTTTATTACCATCGACATGAGGATCAAGAGAATGTAGGGCAGTTGGACAGGCCTGTTTGGGACTTAATGCAGAGCTGCTAATGATATTCCAGTTCTAAGTAACGCAGCATGGGCTCAAGGTGCTGACACAGATCCTGTAAGAAACACTGTGGACGACTGGAGACGCAATGAGATCCGTGTTCCACCTGCTGTGACGCAGACGTGATCCTGAACGCCCTGTCTGTCTGCAGTGTTTGCTACTCTATTCAATGATGGCTCGTAGTTTGTGCTCTACGCGACACAGCGAGATGGTCGGAGAACTGCACGCAACTGTGAACAAGGAGAAGGCTTTGAACTTTAATATATGCTCACTTTAGCTTTTTAAGTCTTTCTTGAGACAGATATGTACTTCATATATGGTCGGTGGGTGGGTGGGTGGATGGATGGATGGATGGATGGATGGATGGATAGATAGATCTTTTTTAAGAATAAAAAGTGTGTGAGAAAGGGTACAAAAGTGTTAAAAGATAAAACATCGGCGAAAGAGATCAAGTATGAGAAATAAAGTATTGAGAGTGAGGGATGAGTGGGTGGATGGAAGGATGGATAGAAATGTAGATAGTTAGATAGTTAGATAGATAGACAGATCAACCGATAGATAGATAGATAGATAGATAGATAGATAGATAGATAGATAGATAGATAGATAGATAGATAGATAGATAGATAGATAGATAGATAGATAGATAACAATGTGTATTTGTATAAATGCACAACATTTAGCTGAGGGTCCAACCAATGTATTTAGATAATTAAATACAAAATATAAAGACCATTAAAAGACCTTATTCATGCAAACTATACCAATAAATCTATTTAACCCTGTTTTCAACACTATTTTTTCAACTCTACCTCTAGCACTTTAAGATTCTCGTGGATGAACTCCTGGTGAAGGGTGAGGCTGAAGTGAAAGGAGCCATGAAGGAGGCGTTTCGCGTCCTCGCTGACGTCAGTATCGATCACATTTACGAACATTCAAACCTATGGATCTCCGCACGACCTCCATGTTTCTCTTCCTTCTGGCAGGCCCAAGCAAACGGTCAGGGCAGCCTGTGCAACCAGGCCATCATGCTGATCACAGATGGAGCTATGGAGGACTTCCAGTCGGTGTTTGAGGAGTTCAACTGGCCCGACAAGAAGGTAACACACAATCTGCTCGCTCCACAGGGAAGGTCACGTCTGGCTCCAAACTCCAAGCTTGACATTACATTTGCTTTGGCGTTGTTTGGGCTCGTGGGTTTAGAAGACGGGCTGGTTTGTGGATGATCTTTTAAGTAACGGTGACCAGATTAGAATAATCCATAATGATGCCGCTGTGTTTTTCCAGGTACGGGTGTTCACGTATCTCATTGGTAGAGATATGACATTCTCCGAAAATGTCAAATGGATTGCCTGCAACAATAAGGGTAATTGAATACTCAATAAGGGTGTTTGCTCTCTCCCTCTTTTTCTCTCTCCCTCTTTTTTCTCTCTCTCTCTCTCTCTTCCCCTCTCTCTTTCTCTCTCACACTCTTCCTTTCTCACTCTCTTAGACACGTTCTTGCTCGCACTCTCACTCTTTTACACAGTTTTGTACTATGATAGATATGTCTATCCGTCCATCCATCCGTCCATACACCCATTCTTCTCTCTCTTGATGTTTTATTTCTCATACTTAGATCCATAGGTTTGCTTTTGTTCTCTCTTACCCATGCTGTATCTTTTGCTCTTTTGTACATTTTCTCACACACATCTTTAATCTAGTTTCTATTCATTCATTCATCTAGCTATCCATCTCTCTCTCTCTCAACATTTAATATCTCATATTTGATCTCTCTCGGCCATATTTTGTTTTTTTTGTACTTTTTCCTCACACATCTATCTATCTATCTCTGTCTGTCTGTCTGTCTGTCTGTCTGTCTATCTATTTATTACCATACACCCACCCATCCCTCCATCCATCATTCATCTGTCTAGCATTCGTTTGTCTCTTGTCTGTCAACAAACATCTCATTTTCTCGTATGTGTACGTTTTACTGATATTTATGCATAGTAATTAATCACAGTGAATTACAACATTGCCAATCCGTTATTCACATAAAACACAACAATACTATAAACATTTTGCTACTTTTCAACTTTTCAGCTGTCTTTTAATATCACTTGGTCCACATCCATCCATCCATCTGTCAGTCAATATCCATTATAAGTCATTTACATTTGAACCAGGACGAAAATGATAAAACACTGTAGGATCTTGTTTTTTGTCACGAAGATGAAGAGCAGATCTCTGATGGTGTGTGTGTCTCCCGCAGGCTATTATACTCACGTATCGACGCTGGCTGATGTACAGGAAAACGTCATGGAGTACCTGCACGTTCTGAGTCGACCTATGGTCATCAACCACGACCACGACATCATCTGGACCGAGGCTTATATGGACACTGTGGTGAGAGCATTAAAGCTTATAACGACAGATCAATTATGTTCAATGCCGTGAAGAATGACCATGGAGAAACTCGTCTTGATGTTCTTGACTTTGTGGAACCATGATGTTTTGTCAGTGCTCTTGGCTTGACATGATCTCACTGGCTTTGTTTTCTGTCACACAGCTTCCTAACACTGAGGAGGTAACACGTAGCCACAGTAAACATACTGCTTTACTTTAGCATGCCGTTACCTTTATATTTTGTTTAGCGTTTAGCTTCAGAGTTTTTCTTTAGCATGAGTTTATCGCCTGTGATTAGCGTCCTCTAATTTGGCCTGTATTAGTGCGCCCCCTACTGCCTGTTGTTATTTATCACAGCCTTTTAAGCGTCCTGGTTTGCAGTCTGAACTACAAATGAGACATTTGCCAACAGCTGTTCAAGAGCAAGGCTCACAGTTTGCTGTTGATGACGTCAGTGGCCATGCCGGTGTTTAGCAAGAAGAAAGAAACCCTTTCTCACGGGATTCTGCTGGGAGTGGTGGGCACTGACATTCCCCTGCTGGAGGTCATGATGCTGGCTCCACGTTACAAGGTACCACACGCTTGTCAAACAGCTGCACAGGAACATAAGATGCCATAGCATGTTGACTCAAATCAAACACGTCTAAAATTTACTTGGATTAATTATATATATTTAGGTGTGTAACTATACTTTTAATTATTAACTAATTAATTAAAAAAATTGTTACACATACATACGTATATGTATATAAATAAAAACATTAATACACATGTATATACAATACTTTTAATAAAACGCACTAATACCCTAATGTGTATAAATACACATAGTATAGACACTAATATTACTAATATAATACCACTAATTTGAATACCACTAATATATATATATATATATATACACGGTATATATATGAGCTTTGTTATTTGTTATATTATTGAATTATTATTGATAAAACAAATGTATACCATTTATAATTAATATTACGGTAACTAAAATGTATTGATTTACTTTCATTAAGCTGTATACAATTTTGATGTATTTTAAATTTTAATTAACTTAATTTAATTTTAATTTATTTATAAATTTAACATGTACTTTAATTCATTACACTTTAGTTTTATTATTTTATTATTTTGCAAATGCATTTATTGAAAATAATTCTGTTTTCAGACACAACAAAATTCAAGACATTATCAATTGCATAAATAATTTTACAAAAAAATCATTACAATAATGTCGACTGTTTGAAATGCGGAGAATGAATGACGGACATTACAAAAGTTAAATTAGTTGCTACGTATATGAGTCTGAGTATTTGTCTAAATACTATAAAATGATATTGTACTTTTTTATGTAAAATATTATAAATGAATCTCAATATTTTTTGAAACGTACATATACATGGATCGTGTTTCTTCTCCTGGTTTCTAGCTTGGAGTGCATGGCTATGCCTTCCTCATCACCAACAATGGATATATTCTGGCCCATCCTGATCTGCGCCCGCTGGTGAGTCCATGTGGATCCTCTTACTGTCTACAACTTCTCAGAAAGTCAACCATTCGCTGCAGCGTCCACCACACTTAAATGAACCACTGTTACAGTTTATCGATTTTCACTTCTCTCTTGCTGCTGCTCTGTCTGCGGAACAGTACAACGATGGCAAGAAGCTGAAGCCCAAGCCTAACTACAACAGCGTGGATCTGTCAGAGGCCGAGTGGGAAGACACGGAAGACAGCGTGAGCTTCCCACACCGAGGCGTTGTGCTGGTGCTGGGCAGAGTCTGTAAGCTTGTGCCGTGTCTTCACAGCTGAGAACAGCCATGGTGAAGGGCGAGACCGGCACGCTGGCGTTAGATGTGAGGGCCACCGTGGATAAAGGAGTGAGTGCTTTACATTATGGCCGACGATTATAGGTTTGCATTTAAACCTTGAGAAAACAATGCAAGGCCGTGGATTCAAAGACACAAACTGATTAGGTGAAAAAAAAAAAATAGTTACAGTTAAACCTCAGGAACTATCGACGCAATTTTAATACTAGTAATTTAATATTTTGTCATGTTCTATTTTTTTCTCTGCTAAATTTATATAAAATAAAAATATCAGGAACCATCAACGTAATTACTGTATAATAATAGTGATTCAATGTATTGTCATATTTCTTTCTCTGCTAAATTAATATTTATAAAATACAAAAATATCTACATATACAAATTTATCCAAGACAAAAAAATAAAAACAAATAACTGATAAGAGGAACCATCAACCTCAAAATTATTTTAGTAATTTAATATATATTATCATATCAATTTTTTTGCTAAACTTATAAATATAAAATACAAAAATATATACTTACACAAATTTGGGTAAGAAATCACTGAAATTCACTGATATCTGAATTTATTAGTATATACATTTCTTTCTCTCTCTCTCTCTCTCTCTCTCTCTCTCTCTCTCTCTCTCTCTCTCTAAGCACACACAGACACACAAATGAAAATAGTTTAGTATTAATATAATTGCATATTTAGTAAATAAGAAACAAAATATAATAGTTATGCATACTGTATACTGTGTGTGTACACACACACACACACACACACACACACACACACACACACACACACACACACACACGTGTATGTATACATCAGTATTGTAATTGTAAATGTTTTCCACTTTATATTTGTACTATTTTAATTTTTTAAGTTCTAATTTTCAAATCTAATGGCTAGATTTTTAAGGTAGATTTTTTTATTAATATTTAAATTTTATTTTCCAGAAAAGGACGCTGTTCCTGAAACACGATTATTACTACACAACCATCAATGAGACGCCATTCAGGTCAGACATTGATCCCGGATCTTGTGCCGATTGATGCTGTTTCTGCATTTATAAACTGATGTGTTTCAGCTTCGGAATGGTGCTGACCAGAGGACATGGACAGTATCAGGTCTTTGGGAATGTGTCTGTGGAGGAAGGTGAGTTTATTAAATCGTTCACTTTTTATTTTGGACATTTGTGGATTTCCATACATTGTTGTATTGATTAAACATTCTTCTTGCTTTTTTTTTTACTAAGGAATAATACACTTTTATCTTTGTAGTTACATTCATATATTATGCTACATTTATTATTATTATTATTATTATTATTATTATTATTATTATTATAATAATTGCAGTTGCACACATAGTTACATGGCATATATCATAAAATTATCAGTTTGTTCATGTCAAAAACACAATTACAACATTAAATGACACAATTTGTAAAGAAAACATAATAAAATTCCGTTACATGCTGAGTTTTTAAAAAAGTTACAATTGCAGAAATCTTTTTTAAGGTCTCCATGATCTTCAGCAGCCAGATCTCACACTAGCAGATACGTGGTCAGTGTTTATCAAAGCATTTTATTTAAAGCCTCATTGACTGTTCAGCTAATTCAAACTCTATGTTTTGTCACTCAGGACTTATTGTGAGACAGACATTGACCCAAGTCACCGTAAACTCACACAGTTCCAGGCCGTGGTCCGATACCTGACCGGGAAAGAGCCGGATTTGGAGTGTGAGCAGTATTTATTCAAAACCTAGAAAGCGAGCAGACAACGGATGGATTTAACCTGTGATGGTTCTGATCCAGGTGATGAGATTCTGCTGCAGCAGGTTCTCTTCGATGCCGTGGTGACCGCACCTCTGGAGGCTTACTGGACTCAGCTAATGCTAACGGGCTCCGGGTAAGCGGCTTTACTTAATCTGTATATGCTGTACATTAAGCTCCGACACAAATCCCCACTTTTTACTGTATGTCGTGCGCAATCTCTCCTTTGTTCTGAAGAAGCTAGTGAGTGACGTGATCACATCTGTCTTTGCCTCTCTAGAGCTGAGCCGGGAATGGAGGCGGCCTTCCTCGGAACGCGGTCCGGAGTGTTGCGTGTCATCCGATATGCAGGAAGTGAGAAGCGTGTAGGAAAGTGAGTGAGATACTGTAATGTTCAAACAAATGGACAGTTGGTGGAAATGACGGCGTTACTAACAGTGTTAGTTTTTTCAGTAACGAGTTATCTAAAGTAATTACTTTTTCCATACGTTACAACGCCGTTACCCTTACTGACAAAAATGCAGTTTTCGTCCTGTTTTCCTCTCTGGTGTGTGTGTTGGTGGGGCGGGACATAACTGGTGATTGGTGTGTCTGCGACTGAAAACGTGATGATTAGCTTAGATTAAATGTCCACTATTTACCAACCGGAAGCGAAGTAGTGCGGTTGCACAGTTGCACACACCAACAACCAGGAGTCAGTGATGAGCCGAAGAGATGGACACGAAGTTTTATTTTGCTACCTGGTTTTTTTGTATTTATTGTTTAATTTTGGTACATTATTAAGTATTATATTGAGAGAAGAACACTTCTTGATAAACGGTTTACTTTTGTGAGAAAGAAATCACTGCAGGCTACAGTATGTCTATTGGTTGAGTGATAATTTTATTCATTAATTTTTGGTACATTCCTTAAGAAGCATAATTCATATTTCGACTTACGTATTTGTTGGCCTATTGTGGTCTGGGCAATAAAAGTTCTAAACCAGGGGTGGGCAAACTTTTTGATTCGCGGGCCACAATGGATTGTATTATTTGACAAAGGAGCAGATTGATGTAGTGCTTTGGCAACCTCGCCTCACTGGAAAAAAAAATACACGTCTTGGGATGAGTAGGCAAATAAATGCTATAATTCCAAAGGAAAAGGAAGAAAGGTTACAACAAAATATCTAACTTTTGGAAAAACTTTCATTTAATTTTTACAAGTTTAGCCGGCCGCATTAATGCATTTAGCGGGCCGCATGTGCAATCTAAACCATCTATTTTATCATTATCATTTACAATAATATATTGAATTTGACAGGTGTCTCGCACATTGTCCCACAGCAATATTAAAATAATGTAGATTAATGTACAATGCTGGATAATAATGGTGTATTTTATTTAGTGCCCATTTCATTCATTTAACATATTTAATATTGAGAGCAGCCAAGTTATTTGACAAATGAAAAAAAAAATTAAGTAACGCAATACCTTCCCTGGTATTAAGTTACTGTTATAACAATATAACTCAATTACTAACTCAGTTCCTTTCTGTGAGTAGTAACTAGTAACTGTTTAACTAATTACTTTTTTATAGGAACATACCCAACACTGGTTGTTAAGCAAAAGCCAGCCATTTTCCTAAAATGTAATACAAATTAATAAAAACACTGTAAATTAAGCGCATGGAAAATGTCTCCGGTCTCTGTTTTTCAGTGCATTTCTTTGCTCTTTTAGGAAGTTTTTGACCCCTGCGGATCAAGACAACCTCTTTACCATCGACCACTTTCCCGTTTGGTATCGCCTGGCGGCTGAAAACAAACCCGGTCAATTTTACTTCTATGTACCTCAAGATGACATTAATAAAGGTATTGTGTACACTTCTAGTTTTATTACTGAGTGAGGTAATGGATATTTGATACTTGTCCTAAATAGATTTTTAAATAGACTAAATGGAGTCACTGGAAACCCTTAAATATTCAGTCTTTTATCAATTCCTTTTATTACCTGCTGCTATTTAAGAGAGCAGATTATTTAGAAACTCTGTGCTTGTTCCAACAGGCCGGAACACATTTGTTGCCGTGACATCAGTGACGGTGACGGAGAAGACGAGAACAGCCATCACTGGAGGTAAGAAAACGAATGACCACATTATAAAATCATCCTGTCACATTGATTCTTACATATTGAAACCAAAGTAAAAAAAACATTTTACAAACAGACTCTTTAAAGATTGTTTGTAAACACATGTTGTTGTGTTTACCAACAGCATTTTACACGTTTCCGATTCCTAAATATATATATATACATTTATATATACACGTGTATATATATATATATAAATGTATATATATATATATTTTTTTTTTGTTTTTCATATTTTATATTATATTAACTCTTGATAACCATTTGCAATAATTATTTGTAAAGTACTGTAATACATTTATTGTTAGTCATTCAAAAACAAATGAATTTGATAATGATGAAAAGAATTGAACGCGTATAGAACCCCAAAATTTAGCACATAGAGGAGACACGTACAGGGCTAAACCATAATCGATAAAAAGGTTCACACACTTAAACACACACTTCTGGTGGAAACGCCACCCACTCGGGCGTCTATGCTTCCATTTTGAATGTGTGAGTGTGTAGGTGTGTGTTTATTTGTGTATATACTGGAATTATACTGTATTTGTATATTAATTTCTATAATATTTATATACGGTATATAAAATATATACAGTAAATGTATATATATGTATAAGCACACACAATAGAAATACACTTTGGTATGTATAAAAAATGCGTCCAAAAGTGTTATACTGCTTATAAAATTCTTGTAACACAGTCGTTGAAAAAGCGGTTTAGATAATGAATTGTTATTTATAAAATTAACATATTTCTATGTTTTTAATATATAATGATTATATGTAAATGTATATATGTGACTATGACTGTATATATTACCATAGATGGATATTAGATTTTATATATTAAATTGTATAGGACCCCAGAATTCAGCACACAGAGGAGACACGTGCACGGCTAAACATCCATAATGGATAAAAAGGAGCACACACTCAAACACACACTTCAGGTGGAAACGCCACCCACTCGGGCGTCTCTGGCTCCTTGCCAATGTTTGACATCAGCTTCTCCTTTTCCTCCACCTCGGGCTCCTTGGCCACGGCGGGCTGCTGTTTGTTGTCCTGCGTCATTTGCTGATGCTCGCGAGCGATGAGCGTGGCGTAGATGCAGCCATAGGTGGCAGTGACCACCATCAGCACACACACCACGCTACACACCACCCCAGCGATCACCACCGTGGCCGTGGCGCGACGCACACTTATGGGACGGTAGCGCTGGCGAACGCAGTCCTGGTGACCCCCGTGGACGGACGGGTTCCTAGACTCAATGTAGAGCGGATAGCAGTGTCTGAACATCTCCATAGGGACGTTGAGAAGGTCCTGATCATGCAGACTCGCCGGAAAAGAGCAGCGCACTGAGTCCACCTGGCCGCCTGTTGAGCAAAACGTTGAAAACTACACGTCCCATAATGCTTTGCTGCCTATAGATCCATGCAATGACAGATTACAGCAATGGCAGATTTTCTCATCTAAGTTGAAGGTAATACATTCGTAAAGTCCTTGTGAAGAACTTTGTTGCAAAATCGAAATTTAAATACCGGTAAATTTAAAAAAAAAAAATTTAAAGACCCAGGGAAAATAAGACCTAAAAGCTACAGGTTAATACCTTTAAGCACAATGTGTGGATTGTTGTGAGTGGTGGATTGTGAACGACATTCTGTTAAAAACATCCATTGAAATTAAAATGACGTCTGTGATGTCTTTATTTGATATTATATTATAATATCTGATAATATATGAATATATTAGTGAATTTAGTCTATTTTGAAAAAGGTGTTATGACCTTTCTCTGATATTAGAACAACTTTCAATCAGAGACGACCTTCAAACGTCTCTGAAGTCCAAAACTAAAGAGTTTTATGCTGAACTGCCCCTTGAAACTTTCCAAACTTTGAAAAGAAAATAGCCAAAAATTACAAAGGTTTTCGCAAGCACATGCATATGGAACAAATGTTTACTTTTTGATGAGGAGAACAACTTGTGTTATTTTAACTCTAACAATCTGTAACGGGTTTCTGAAAAACAACTGCAGAAGTCGCACTAATAAAAAAAGCATCAGATTTACAATAATTGATTTCTTTAAAAAGGATTATTTATATATGATATTGGATAGTTAAAAAATTTATAAATGGCAAAAAATATATTTTGGAAGCATCCAAATTTTGTATTGGATTTTTAAAGTTTAAGTTAAGGTTAAGTCTTTATTACAGCGTCTTGAGACCCAGGATCTGAACTTATTTTCTTTTTAACATTTGCTTTGCTCGTTTGGCTTGTAGGAGCGCAATAAGAGTTGAAGAACGGCAGTTTAGTCCAAAAACTTGTGCCAATTAAACAATCACTTACAAAATCGTATTTACCTTTATACTTGATCCATTCCAGCCAGTGCTTGAGCGGGATCAGTCTGCAGCTGCAGTTCCAGGGGTTTCTCTCCAGCAGAATGTTCTGCAGAGCCGACGCCGGCTCCAGTGACTTACGTTCCAATGTTCTCAGCTTGTTGCTCACAAGTGACAGCCAAACTAGGTTCTGGAGTCCGTCAAGTAGGTTTTTGGGAAGGGAGCTGAGACTGTTGAAGGAAAGGTCCAACCTTCTGAGTTCCATCAGGCTGGTAAACTGGTCAGAGTCCAGTTCCGTAAGCCCGTTGCCTCTCAGAACCAACTCAGTCAAGCTACTGAGATCAGCGAACAGGTTGACGTGCAGTCCACTTAGGAGATTGTCCGAGAGATCCAGGAATTCCAGACTGTTCAAATGGGAGAAGCTTAACGGATGGAGGTTGGATAGAAGGTTTCTGGAGAGGTCCAGACGAAGCAGGCTGCTTAGATTCATGAAGCTCCCTGTTTGCATGGCGCTGAAGTTGTTTTGTGACAGGATGAGGTAACGCGTGTCGGAGGAAAGATGCTCCGTGATGGAGTCCATGGAGACCTGTTGGCCGAGATCACTGCAGTCTGTTCTGTTCCCATTGCAGGAACAAACAGATGGGCAGCTGGAAGATAGTCCACATAGACTCAGGCAAGCCAAAAAACCTGAAGAACAAGAAATAGTGAGGTCCAATCTAGTAAAGAAGAATACAGTCAGAATAATGAAGCAGATCTCACGTAAAGTGTTCATCCTGCTCTTTCTGGACCACCAAACCGTGTTGTGAGGGGCTTCAGGAACGGTGGATGGTTTTCTTCTCCGTCATTATCTAGCCACAGTTGGAGTATTTGATTAATCGGATGAACCCGCAGATATTAATTATGCAAAGGAAGCATTTTAAAAGAATAATTTATAAAACATGGGTAAAAATACATCAACATAAAATGTTTACAAAACATTCTTATTTAGAAAATTATATCTTACATTTATTTGATGATGTACCACTAATTCACAAAGATGTTATTTATATTGTATATTGTGAATTTCCAATTGGGATCATTAATCTGTCTGTCAATCTAGTAATTTATTGGTCGTCTATCCATCCATCCATCCATCCATCTATCTATCGGTCTATCTCTGTCTGTCAGTTAATCAGCCATCAGTCTGACAACCTATCTATATGTCTGTCACCCGTCTGTCTATCTGTCTATCTAGGGCTGTCTGCCTCATCACATAAACATTTAGACTTTTAAAATACTTCTTTGAGCCTTAAGCATAAGAACGAGTGGGGAAATCTTAGTAGTGATGAAAGCTGCCCATGGCCCTGGAAGCAAGATGGATGTAAGAGCAAAGTAAAAAAAAAACAGAAGGTATTATGGGTTGGCATTTAATCTTCATTTGTGTAATCTTCATTGTGACTAGGCTATATTGAAAAATACAAGCTTATCTTACATGTATAAGTAGATAATATATAGTATTCAAACAACTGACAGACTGTGCGTGTATATATATATATATACACACACACTCATGTTATATAGACTGTATACAGTATACAGTAGATGAAGTGCTTTAATTCTGTGTATTTGATCCATTAAACTTTAGAGGATTAAACTGAGCTCGCATTAGTTAATAAATCAGCACTGGAAGTAATATCCTTTCTGCATATAAAGCAGATCAAACCATGAGTTTTGAAATGTTTCTGTTGCTAAAATATAGTAAAACGCTGTTCAGATCAAATTCAAGCACTGCAGTTAAACTATACATACAGTATTCAAACTGAAAACAAAAAGTTCTGAATGGTCAACACTGAACTGCAACTAGGGGTTAAACAGGCGAGTTCACAGAGTAAAAAGTGATGGTAAATCAGACCTGAGGGAAGTCTTTAAGTGTCTTCATCTATGATCTTCATCACTCCTCCATATGTGGAAAAAGTCAGAAACCAGGAATTGACAGCTTGTGTCATCCAGTGTGTGAATGTGAGTGTCTGTCACATCAGTGAGCAGGAATAACCTTAGAACAGACTGTACCGCCCACTCGACCCGAGAGAGAGAGAGAGAGAGAGAGAGAGAGAGATCAAAATCAGAATCAACTTTAATGGCCAAGTTTGGACATAAAACAGGGAATTAAATGTGGTCTGACACCGTATTTTGTTCCCTTTTTTTTCCAAAATACAAGAAAAACTAAAATAGAATTAAAAAATACACACAGCAAAAAAAATAAATATAGGGATAGGTTCAAGAAAGAGAGAGAGAGAGAGCAAAAAAAAAAAAAGAAACAGAGAAAAGTAAACCAAGAGATGGACAGAAATTGTACACGAGAGAGACAGTGAAAAAGAGATGGGGGAGATAGACAGAGAGGTTATAAGAGAGAGACTATTTAAAAACAGAGATGGGGGAATAAAGGAGGGGGCCGAAGAGATAAAAGACCAGCTGATTCTGCTTTGGATTTTTGAGTTATTATTTTTCTTCTTTTTTATTTACCGTGGTCTTTTTGTTTTCTTTTTTTTTGTGAAGCTTATGATTCGCTCAGGATTCATTGTTTAAGATTTTTTTAAGAATATGTGCATGTTTTAATTAAATCTTTTATAAAAGTTTAAAACTTCAATATCCAGTCAACTGATGTCTCAGAAATCAAAACCAATTACTGGAATAAACTTTTTGTGTTTTTTACTGAAAAAAAAGGTCTTTGTCAGTTTTTGACTTTCTGCTCAAATTTTCATGGATGTATTTTTAGTCTCATATACGTACAATAAATTCAAATTCAGTGTATATAAGAACAAGTTTAGTGGAATAAATTATCCATCCATCCAGTTTCTGAAACGCTTTTTAAATTTCTGGGACACGGGGTGGCCAACCAATCACATGACAAACCATTTGGTGTGAATGTTTTCAAAAGAAATAATATTTTTCATTTCTTCTGGTTTCTCTTGTGTGCAGCGATCGGGGCGCAAGGATCCGTAGATCTTCTGCTGAAGCTTCTCCTGTCCATTGCCAAGCAGGTGAGTTCGGAACTGCTTTTAAAAACGTTTTTTTCATAGTATTATGATTTTATTATACATTTAAATCAGTATCTAGAACTGTTTTACCATACATATAACACAAGTTTATCTTTTCCCATATTTTTCAGTCAAACGACACTGATGTAAGTATTTGCTGATATTCTCTGTATTCAAATATTTTACTGATTATTTAATGTATATATATATGTATATTTTTGTTTGTTTTATTTATATATACAGTATATATTTTATACAATATAGTATATATTTTTTTAATGTGAACAATATTTCTGAGATTTTTGTTGGTTTGTATTTACAGTACATTATAATTCTAAAATAATAGAAACTCTGAATTTTTCTGAAATCTTAGAAAAGTTGATTGACATCGAGATCTGATCTAGATCTAAAATCAATGTCTTGGTGCCTGTGTGTTACTGAAGTCATGTTCCATGAAAACCCTATTTAAACTGTATAGTTGATCGAAACTGTACTTTATGTGCCGAGCAAAACATATGATGTGGTGTTTCCTGAAGCGCCCGTGTTCTGTCTCTTTCAGTGCAGTGATGTGGAAGGCATTTGTCCTCTCAGCTGTGAAGGCATTGTGAGTGAAGCCATTAACCCTCTCCTCCATCTCATCCATCCATCTGCTTTAATGTTGCAGCTTATCTTACACATCAGGCCGACCTATAAGCCACACAACATTTAAAACCGTCCACGACTTTCTTCGCCACACTAGATCAACGCTCTTAAAACCCGTCTGATTTTTTGTTTGAATTTTCGCAGGAAGTGAACTGTTATCTTGTGGACAATAATGGCTTCATTCTGGTCTCAAAAGACAAAGGAGACGTAAGTTTCTCACATCATTTTGAAACTCTTGTCCAAAGCCACTCACTTTATTGAATTATATACAGTATTTAATATGCTGCAAGTCCTGGAGAGTGTTTGAAGCAGAAGCTCAACCTACTGAGTTCCCGAAATAGCTACTGTTAAAAGAAATAATCCAGTCACTATTTAATCTAGGGTTTATGTCAAAGTAATGGCACAGTGGGCTACACTTCTACATCACAAAAAGTCTGATGTCTGAGTTTGAGATCTAAGTCTCAGAATCAAGTCTGAGATATGACTCTGAGTCAAGTTTGAGATCTGAGTCTGAAAGTCAAGTTTGAGATATGAGTCTGAGGGTCATGTTTGAGATCAAGTTTGAGATAGGAGTCTGAAAAGTCAAGTTTGAGATATGAGTCAGAAAGTCAAGTTTGAGATATGTGTCTGAGAGTCAAGTTTGAAATCTGAGTCTGAGTCAAGTTTGAGATCTGAGAGTTGAGTTTGAGATCTTAGCTTGAGAGTCAGGTTTGAGGTCTGAGTCTGAGAATCTAGTTTGAGATCTTAGCTAGAGAGTCAGGTTTGATGTCTGAATCTGAGAATCTAGTTTGAGATCTAAGCCCGAGTCAAGTTTCAAGTTTGAGATCTGAAGCTGGGAATCGAGTGTGAGATGAGTCTGAGAGTCAATTGTGAGATCTGAGTCTCAGTCAAGTTTGAGATATGAGTCGGTTTGAGATTTGAGTCTGAGAATCAAATTAGAGATCTGAGTCAAGGAATCTAGTTTGACATACATGAAGTTTTGAGTCGAATTTGAGAGATGTTAACATCTAAGATAGCTCTGATAACATCTGAGATCTGAGAGTTAAATTTAGGAGCAGTGTCTCGCATTTGAGATTAAGTCCCAAAATGGTCGTTTTATCTGAGTTTAAAACTCGATTCTAAGAACCATGTCTAAGACCCGAGTCCAGGAGTAAATTTATGCCATCCGTGGAATTTATAAATACTAATTCCATAATACAGAATTATCAAGAAAAATTTGAAAGGATAATGAAAATGAACATCATATAACAAAAAAACATGAAAAAAAACATTTTAAAAAATTTATACAATTATTGGTTGATAAAATAACAAATAAATGTCAAATTCTACAGTTTTATAAACAAATTAACCAGAGTCACTACACAAATTAAATTAAAAGGTTAAACATGGTTTTATTTCGAATTTTCTTTTCATAACTGGAGAACTCTAACGCATCACGCAAAGGAATAGATTGACCGCATTTTGGGTCTTTGAATCATGAATTTAATTCCAATTCAGTGAAAGACATGTGGACATATTTTGTATTCACATCTTATGCTCTGCAGTAAAAAGTGTAAAATGAGGTGATGCTTTGGGCCCGGGGGATTTGGCTCAGGGCCAGCGGTCCCCACGTCCACGTCCTTGGGCTGAACAGATGGCATCCCAAACCAGACATTGATGGAGTGACGGTGGTTTAATTGGATTAGTGGGGAAAGGGTCCGACGTCTCCGTTTTTCCGAGAGGCGCTCAATTCCGGAAAACGTGCAGAAGAATGACAATATTGCATCTTCAAAGATGCAGTAAAGCACGCTGCGTTTATTTGTTCTATACCCGTGTGAGCAAGACCCGAGAGATTACGGTTAATGGAGTCTAATCCCAGATTGCTTTGGGGCAGGCAGGGCGGTTTCAGGCATCTGTTTGCACATCTGGATGGCTCTGTCTAAGAGTGTGTTGTTGTGTGAGCGCTTGATGCATCGTGGGATTTGATAGCGTGTGGTTGTTCTAAAGCTATATCTAAGATGGACTAATCCTCGCCGCATATGTGCGCATGTGTAACTGGCGCTGTCTGCCCTCACGCAGGTTGGGAAATTCTTCGGGGAGATTGATGGATCTGTCATGGCCCAGTTAATCAAGTCGGGCTTGTATAAAAGGTAATTGCACACGTCGCCCTACAACACACCCCATGTTTTACACCAAAGAGGACGTGTGTTGTAAATCATTGCTTGATTTGACTGGAAATGTGTATGGATAGACCGACATTAGGGTGACATACAGACAACGGAAAAACAAGTGCTTTAATGGATATATGGACCGACAGACAGATATAAAGATTGACAGACAGGTAGATAATATGACATAATAAGTGGTTGGTTCGATGGATGGATGGATGGACGTGCAGATAGAAAGACAGACAGACAGTTAAAGATAAATATTGGGAGACAGGGTGATAGATGGACGAATAAACGGACGAATGGACAGACAGATGGATGGATGGATAGATAGACAGACAGACAGATATAAAGATTGACAGACAGGGTGATGGATGGATGGACGGACCGACAGATGGATGGATGGATAAACGGATGGATGGATAGATAGATAGAAAGATAGATAGATAGATAGATAGATAGATAGATAGATAGATAGATAGATAGATAGATAGATAGATAGATAGATAGATAGGGAGACAGACAGACAGACAGACAGACAGACAGACAGAGAGACCGGTAGATATACAGAAAGATGGATAGACAGACAGACAGATAGATAGATTGATAGACAGACAGACATACCGGTAGATATACAGAAAGATGGATAGACAGACAGATAGACAGACAGACAGATAGACAGATAGACAGATAGATAGATAGATAGATAGATAGATAGATAGATAGATAGATAGATAGATAGATAGATAGATAGATAGATAGATAGATAGTAAGAAAGATAGATAGTAAGATAGATAGATGTCATAAATAGACAGACAGACAGATAGATGGATGTATGGATGAACAGATAATATATATTACAGTAATAAGGAATCTGTTTGTTTCTGTAAAGGGTGACACTGTATGACTACCAGGCGATGTGTAAGAATGCTCACCATCACGCCAGCGGGGCACGGCCACTGCTCAGTGTATGTAAACGTCAAGATTCCTTTGAGATTTACACTTTAAAAATGGCTGAGTTTTTACCCTTTTTTTTTTTTTTCCTTCACAGCCGTTTTATGGTCTAACGGCGATAATAAAGTGGTTCTTCTCCCATTTCATGATGTAAGAATTCAAGATCATTTATTTATATTAACCACAAGTACATATAATCAGAATGAATTATGGTCTTCTTCTTCTGTAACTGTCAGGTTTCTTTTGGAGTTCAACCTTTGCGGACTTTGGCATAACGACTATGTAGCCGACGGTAAGTTGACATTCATTTTACTTGAAAATAATGTAGTTTTGCTTTCTATAAGTATGTCACGGGTTCGTAAACGAAATGCACCTCTGTCCCAATTAAATGCTGTGTCTAACGACCAAATTGGATTATTGCGATGTTGTTCCGCATCTTAGCCACTAGGTGTCACTACAGCGCTCGTTTTTTTAGTTCGACTGAAACCTTCATTGATCCTTCACAATCTAAAACCAAATCATTGTGTTCTCAAAACTCATTGTGATTGCTGTCTATATTGTGTTTTGCGTTTTTTCATTTTCCATTTTCATGTTTTTATTAATGTAATGTCTGGTGCTCCTCAGCTAAATCGGTGTATCACACAAGTAAGTGCTCTGCGGGTTCTAAAGATACAATTCAGTCTAGAACTTTTTAGACATAAGCAGACAAATCTCCCTTAGAATGACACTAGAATCTAGACTGAGATGAGACAAATTCCCACTAGTGACTATACGGCGTGTGTGTGCGCGTGTGTGTGTGTGTGTGTGTGTGTGTGTGTGTGTGTGCGTGTGTGTGTGTCACGATATAACAATTTAATCTAAACTTTGAAACCTCAAATCTCACTATCCCAAATTTTTACTACAATAACTCCAAAAGTACAGTAAAGAAGCGGATTTATCAGATAAAAATGAAATATCAATTTTAAGTTGAAACAATGTTACTGTGAATGATGAAGAGACGAGAGAAGAGGCCATAGAAAAGAGGATGAACGATGAAAGCTGAACAAAATCGTTCAAACAGCAAAAACATCATAAGAAGAAAAAAATTGTAGATGAAAAGTCAGAAGTGAAGTTTAAACGTAAGGCCGAATGAATGTTGGACGGATGGATGGATGGATGGATGGATGGATGGATGG
>CM051501.1:5085413-5119768 GCA_028031935.1 Paedocypris micromegethes | reverse complement strand
ATAGATAGATAGATAGATAGATAGATAGATAGATAGATAGATAGATTGATATACTGATGACTGGATGAATAGATTACAGCATAATGGTGTTGATAGACAGAGAGAGAGATGATAGACAGATGAATGAATGGTGCACAGGTTGTTGTAGTAGAGTAGAAGAGGAGAGAGAAGTAAAAGCAGACGACTGTTTCCTCTGTAGCTCACAAGCAGAAGAAGGTGGACCTGATCCAGCCGTGTAACACGGAGTATCCCAGCTTCATGTACGACACCAGCATCAGAGAGACCAACAGCATCATCAAGTGTGGCCGATGTCAGAAGTGAGTCTCTCTCTCTCTCTCTCTCTCTCTCTCTCACATTTCCTGTCTGTCTGTGCCTCTCTCTGTTTTCATTCCTGTCTGTCTGTAACTTCCCTTATTTTGTCTTTATTGTCTGTCTGTATCTCCATTTGTCTATTTCTCTCCATCCCCTGGTATAATTGTCTCACTTTGTCTCTCTCCCTCTCTTTGTCTTACTCTCTGTCTGTATTTTCATCTCTCTCTGTCTATCTTTCCACCTTTCTGTTTTTTATTTTACTCTGTCACTCACTCACTTTGCCTCTCTCCCTCTCTTTGTCTTGCTCTCTGTCTCTCTCTCTCTCTCTCTATGTCTGTCTGTCTCCCTCCCTTTCTCGTTCACTCTCATTTTCTCTCCGTGTTTATCTTTCTCGGCCTGTATCTCACTCTCTTCCTATCTTTCCCTGTCTGTCTCTATCACTGTATTTGTCAACTGTCTGTCTCTCTCTCCCGTTTGTGCCTTTCTTTCTTTCTTTCTTTCTTTCTTTCTCTCATCCGTGTTTTTCTCTCTCTCAGGATGTTTGTCCTCCAGCAAGTCCCGAACAGTAATCTGGTGATGGTGGTGGTGCAGGCGGACTGTGACTGTTCTCGACAGTACGCTCCCATCACTCTCCTCCCGAAGGAGGTCAAATATATCCTTCTCACACCCATCTTGCTATTACGCATCATATTATGAAACATACTTACATCATAATACGTATAATAAAAAAAGAAACTCCAATTTTTCTTAACTCCTCTGAACATAACGCCACAGTCAAGTGCAACAGAATGAAATCGCAGAAGGCCCGCAGACGTCCCGAGTCCTGCCATTCGTACCATCCTCATGTGAGAACATAAAGCGAAAGACTCTGAGTAAGTACAAACACTGAACTTGTATCTGTTTTTAACAGGAAAATGCCAAGGACTGTGGCGGAGCGTGTGAGATTGTCCTGTCGCTGACTCTGTTCTTTCTATGTTTGATCACCTCGACAGTCCTGCGCTAATTCTGATTCCATTTTATAAAGCTCACTGGGAGAATTCTACATTTAACAGTGGGTCTCTTGTCTGGGAATTCTGTTTAAAGAAACTGCTGATGCGTCTTGAAAGGTTAATTAAATTTAGAATGTTATCATTTATGGCACATACTCATTCAGTGCATTCCAAAAATGTCTTTATTTTATTATAAAAACGTGTAGAGAAGTAGGCAGTCGAAAAAAAATGTATGCAAAACCTTTCAAATCACGCACTACTTCCGGTGTAACGTCAAAGCCTTTCCACATATGTGCGGTGATCGTCAACACTCTAGAGAGGTCAAAATGTTATATACTGTAATGCTTTTAAAAAATCGTTTTCTATAATATATAACTTCATATAGTATCGTGAAACACACTTTTTTCTATTCACCGTTGGTCTCTATCGAGAGCGTCACTTTTGTCCACTTCGGCATCTCATAAGTAAACGGGAGAGTTCGTCGCTAAAGTTACTAAATCAATCAATTGAGAAACAGAAAAAAATATTTATACATTTTGTTTATTTACCGTAACTCATGCGATACATCATACTTCGTTACTATCTAGCGCTAGGGAGTAGAAAACTGAAAAGTAAACGATTTCAGCCACAGATTTGAGTTTTTTAAGGCAGCAGCTGCGCCCCCTGCTGGACTCAGTGTGACATCACCACACAGACACCTCAGGGGGAAATCGATAGTTACGTATAACCTTACATTGTGTCTTTTGATGTTATACATCAGAACGGATATAACTCCTTTTTTATATAAATATACTCTAATTCTAATAATAACTTTAATAGGGCAGTGGCAGCTAAAGTTATGATAGTTTGCAGTCATATTTTCAGTGTTTTTAAAGTGGGCAAGTGGTTTTTATTTGTAAATACGTACACACAGACAAATTTTCTGATTTTATTTACTTGCCTCAGTTTGGCATGGAAGCGATCTGTTTGGTGTGTGTTGTGTGAAGCAGAAGCACTGTAGGTTTATAACATACAAACATGTATGAATTTATTATTACAAAAACAATTTCACGTAATCAGTCACAGTATTATATTTATTTCAATGGATATATGGTGTTATACGGTTTAAAAGACATGTAAATGCATTCCGAACACAACCAGAACTGGGAAAATTGTTTAGTTTTTCCTAAACGTTGGGAACATTGTCCTTTTCTATAAAAAATGGCAGAAAACGACACAAAAAAGACGGACACAAAAGTAAAGAGTGTTATTTATTGATTACCGACTGCACTGTCAAATAAATATGACTATGGAGATAAAAAAAAAATGTGTTTGGTTTTGAACAGTTATTTTTGATCAGCAGTGTGAGAGAAAAAAAAAACGCATTCCCCGCCTTTGTGGCACAAAACGCAGCCATCACAGGAAGCGGATTCCAGCTCCGAACTGCACTCCATCACATATCCTGAAAGTGGAGAATGGATCTCTGTGAGCACAGGACGTTTACCAGGAATAGTGCAAGCGGGGGTCTGCTCACCGGTCTCCACTCTGGACCCCCATGGGAATGCAGAAGTTCAGCTCCAGCCTGGCCACGTTCCCCAGACGCAGCAGTATTCCGGCTCCGTAGGACCACCGGATACACTCAGCCAGCTTGCTCAGGTGAGCCCTCGGCCCGTCTCCTGCTCGCCACGCAGAGAGATCGTTTCATCACCAAAAAGTCAAAAATAAACAAAGCTGTGGGGCTGTAATACCATAGTTGAGGTTACACAGGTTTCCGGCGTTTAGAAAGAAGTGTGTCCTGAACAGATCTCCAAAGCCGCCGCGTCCTGGTCGGAAGGGCAGAGGGGTGTACAGGTGGAGACCCCCGGCCCAATACGCTTCGCCACCCAGGTAATCGCCTGTAAATAAAGAGAAAACACCAATATCACCATAACAAGCAGATATTTCAATGACAAATGTTTTGTTTCAACTTATAATGAAACAGCAGTTAAAAAATACCCCGGGGTGGGCAAACTGCGACCCCCCCTATGCTTGACTTACACGTTTGTTTGAAATGTTCTATGCAACGGCTTAAGTTTAATATTTTATAAGTTCAGTTCAAAACTATTATGAGACTATTTTTGTAAAAAATACAATTAATATTCGGCAGGACTGAGCCTGTTTGTATTTTATATAATATTTGTAATATGTATAATAATAATAATATATTTCATACATATTTGAATATGTATTTTTTTGATTAAAAAATGGATACATGCAAATTATAAATACATCCCTGGACCAAAAAATAATTTCACTGTGACTCAAACCAAAATATTGGGTATAAATAGCCGAAAACATTGATACATAGTCATGGGGACATCATGTGTGGGTGGATCTACAATTGATTATTACAGTGAGATCAGCTCTACTGTAATAGCATTATTACAGTATAATGTTACTGTAAATACAGTAATAACATTGTAATAACTCCTACAAAAATTGTCCACAATGTTCGGAACGACTAAAAAAAAAAAAGGGAAAATAAAGGCCGGTCTGTTCCGACCACCGTGAACTTTGCTGACCTTTACTATGTCTAATATTTGTAACTGATTCTCATTACACAGCAGCTTAAATAGAAGTCCGTTAATAAAAGTCTACTAGGTCATATTTGTATGCGTGTGTGTGTGTGTGTAATGAGACTTACCTTCACTCTGAGGTCCGATGCTGTACATGCTGAAGCCTCTCACACTGGTTGGACCTCCCAAATAGAACCTACACACACGTTTAACACACATGAACACACTTGGCATGGGCTGCTCGTGACTGTGGGATTGTGGGGGATCACTGGCCTGTCTGCGATGCAGGAGGGCTTGTCTCCCAGTGGCAGCAACATCCCACCCCACAGCGAGGTGGAGAGCACCTACAACACACAAACAGGTCAGATGGTTCTGCCCACTGCTCCGGGTTTGTGTGTCTGTCACTTCACTGGATGGTTAAATGCTGAGCACGATCGTGATACTGCCCCTTGTGGACATATTGACAAACTAACTGGAATATTAAGCGCATATACAGTGAATAGCCACCAGTTTAGATATTTATATGCGCTTATAGTGCAGCAAGAAACTGCACTGTCAAATTAGGATTTTAGTCTGAAAAATACGATACAGTATGTGACAAACTTGGCACACATTTCTGAAAACAACCTACAAAATATACACCACATTTACTCGCTCATAAGACGGACACCGTTTATAAGACGCAAGAAAGAAAAGCAGGTAACGAGAGAAAATAGAAATGAGAGAAACGTTATAAGTATTTTGAAACGGGTTGTGTGTGTGTGTGAGTGTGTACATATCTTGAGCGCTCGCACTCAGTTCAATGCACGCTCACTTCTTTTCTCACATAACTTGAGCTGCGCAAACACATACAAATTAAGTTGCTCGCGCACAAATCAGTTTGGCACTGACTTGATCCCATGGCATTGTTGACTGCTCTGTCGTTATAAAAATGAAATGAAACCTGCGTGACTCGTTTTCGAAAAGATTTATTTAATTCATATCATGACAGTTAATGTAATTCATGCATACGTGTGTCTGTTTATTTTTGCGAGAAAGGGTGAAATATCTGCAGTACTGAGTAAACTATAGACCCGGTCTACAAAACAATTTGTAGTACACCCAGTTTGAGTTTGATAAAAAATACAAGCTGTTGTATCTTTTCCTATTTTGCTTTTAGTTTTGTAAATAATCCTCTTGTAAGCGAGTAAATACAGTCATTTCCAAATTGCAAAAAAATGGATTATCTTATGGATCATCTCACCGAGTCCCAGAAGAGAGTCTTGTTGATCTGAATCTCAAAGTCTTCCTTCAGGAAGGTGACGTCTCCTCCGGTGAAGCCGGCTAGTTCCTGGTCCGTCAGAAAACCACACACTTACTCACTCATTCATTCATTCATTCATGCAAGCTGCTGAATCCAAACCCACCTGGTTGATCTTAAGTAAGGCACCTTTTTTCGGAAGAATTGTGGAATTGCGCGTGTCGATGACCATCGAATGCTGCAGGGAAAACACCAAGCGATGACGAGAAGATCCAACCACAGACTGACATCATCACCTACCGAGAGCGAGGACTTGAGAGAATGTCCGCTTTGCTCCCGGACCGCGAAGGACGCCGTGCGAGTCAGACATCCCAGCTCCCGCCACACGCCCTCCCACTTCAGCGTGTGATTGGTCCTCCAGATGGGGAACTGGTCAAATCGGATCAAGTTTGAATTTCCTCTGGAGTAGTGGTGAAAGATCTGCTTACGCTGAGCTCTGCGGAGACTCCTCGGTCGGTTTCTCGGAGTGAGCTCCAAGGGAACTGCCCCGTGACCTTGTACAGGTTCATGGAGATGCTGAAAGAGTAAACCCAGAGAGGAACTGGTTAGATTCAAGAGTCTGCGTTAATAAAAAGTCATTTCTGGAGTTTAAACCCAGAAGGCAACTCAAATGGTCTCAAATACGCTCTAAAATTAATATTGATGTCGTTCACTGAATATAATTAAATCAATAATTGTTGTCAATGTGGCACAATAATATTTTACTATGTGGTAAAGGAACAGGTTAGTGCTTGGTGTAGTTTTATGTAATCAATTGTGCATTGTGGGGGAAAAGCAGATTAAATTAGCTTAAGGAAAGAGGATATGGCAAAAAAAGCAAACAAAGGGTAGTAATGCGATTTAAAACTAAAACTTGATAAACTTTACAGACGAGAAAAGCTATACGACAAATCCCATTCAAGTTAATGGGGAAAAAAACCTGAACATAAATAAAAGTATAAAAGCTGTAGAAGATGAGATGATCCATCAGATTTAGGAAGTGAAAGGACATTTGTACAGTGATGAAATGAGAAGCTTGAGAAACTTCTATTCAATCCATTCAACTTAAACAAAGTCAGTAGTTGAAAAAAAACAGATGAAAAAAAACAGAATTCGAAAGAAAATATAAGTTGACAAGATTAAAAATTATAAAACAATATGACGACGCACGTTCATAAATGCCGTTTGGTGTTTCTAAACCAAACCATGGAGAACTAGTTAAACACCCCCACTAACTTGAAAATTTATTTTATGTGTGAGCAAATTGATCTTGGCCAATATTATATTAATTTTAAAAGAATTAGGAGTATAGGTCAAGGATCCACCGTATTGGGGTTTAACACACATACCTTCGCTCAAAATGTCCAGGCTGAGGCTTGAAGAAAGACAGTCCATATGAAGTCTCTTTCGTGCCATAAGAAAACTGAAAAGTGAGTTTTTCTGCTCTGCCGAAAACGTTCGGCAGCTTCAAACCGAGAACCTGCAATTAAAAAGCTCAGTTTAACAGAAGTGTTTCCTTGACGATTGAAACCAAGCAGGTTTGAGCCGATGCTGGACACTCACCATGCTTCCCTCGTTGTTCCCAACCATCGTGTTGTAACTTCCAGTCATCCTCTTGAGTTCCTTCACCTCAAACGTCACATCCAGACCGTTGGGCAGAGCATCGGATCCTGGGAATGAAGCCGTCTGTTGAATTTATTCATTTTGCACAAGGGTAAAATCAGCAAACCTTCAGCAGTGTCAATGAGGACTTCCACATGTCTGAAGATCCCCAGCCGCAGTAGCTTTTGTCTGGCCTCGTGGGACTTTTTCATCACCTGCCACGTGGAAATACAAATAGAGTTCAATAAATACATATAAATAATGACCAAAGTATAAAGAGTAGTGTATAAACAGTAAATCAATAAAATTGAAAAATCAGACGTGAGAAAATGCATCAAAGGCCGATTTTCTACTCACGTCAATTAGGTTTTTGGCTCGGAAAACATCTGCAATCTCGTGGGTCAAAAGATCGTCTTTGGTTCGTCCCAGACCATCGATGTGCACGTGTTGTACGACAACCTTAGCAATAAAAGAGTTCCATCCATGTTATCAAATGAAAAAAATATATGAAAAGCCATGATAATCCAAAACTAGCCTTACATCTTTATTGTCAAGAACTTCTTGTTTCTCTTCATGCTGTGGTGCCACAGGATCCAAGTCATCGGCTTGGACGCCCAGTTCGGGTCCTGGCATTGGAAGGGGGTCCAGACTCTAAATTAAACATGGGTCAAGGGTCAGATTATCCTCAGAAACCGTTGAAATAATAGGCAAATTAACACTGTTCATGAAATGGCTTCTGAACTTGATATTTTGTGCGTACAAACAAGTTCATGCACCGACGGATTAGTTATGTCGGAAGAACAATTCGTTATCTTCATGTATTTTCGATTAAATTCTCTTTAATCGAGACAGGTTGATTTTAATGGGCATACGTCATTTCTAAGTCGCCCTGTCATTTAAAGGTCATTGCATTACATTTAACAACACTGAAAAACAAAGTCCTTACCCTCGCATGCACGGTGCCCATATTTATAGGTCCTTTACATTCAAACGACAGTGGAAATTAAAACTGATCAATAATAAGATTTAAGAAACCATCTGCTGCCGCAACACTACATACACCGGGTAGCCGCCATGACAGCTTGTTTCCACGCCCATCGAACTTCTGATTGGTTGATTTGGTGAGTAAACTCGCAACGTCAGAGGGTTGGAATTGTTCTGTTTGTAAATAAAATAAATGATTTGCGTATTTTTGCAACCTTTAATGCGATTTTGTTATTATTTATTCAAGATTGCTAGTTGAGAAAATACCTATAATCGCCTATTTGTGCACGTATCTGTATGCGTTTTAATGGCGCACACTGATTGGTTGAACTTTAACCATAATGATTTGTGATCAAATCTGTGTATAATAATTTTTTGCTTCTAAAATAAACACAAGACACGTATAATACTTGTATATTTTCTGAGCAGTAACATCGCTCGCAAATGTGAGAAACAAACGACTTTTAATAAGCAAGTATTGAACATGTGGGCGCGGCAAACGTTTGATTGACAAGATGATGTCATACTTTTTCCATGGAAACAGCGCCGCCTCGATTGCGCTCAACAAAGGTGCCTGGCTCCGATTTTCTTGTTAGTTGGAGCACCAAATCTGGAAATTTCGGTTTCCTTTTTAATTTTTTTAATTGGTTCGATGGCAGCCGTCAAATGTCCGGTGAGTCTTTCGATACCTACAACTGTTTTGAAAAAAAAAAAAACATTTAAAGTCAAAGTCAACTTTATTGTCGTTTTAACTGCGTTCATCAAAGACTCAATACCAAAGTGATCTATAGGAACATTGCATTAAAAAACAACGTTCGAAATATAAACAGAACAGTCAGTAGTGAGAGTGCAAATATATGTTGATTCCTTGATTACAAAAAACATGTCTGAATAAAAAAAAACAGGTAATAGATGACAGGGTAAATCAGATCATTTGGATTAATAATTTGGATACGTTCGTGTCATCTTAAACAGACATTTATACGAAAAGTACTGAAAAAATACTGGGTAAATTATAAAAACCTCTTTTTAAATTTTAAAAACCTCTTTTCAACTTAAATTTTAAGTTGCAAAAAAAAAACATGTTTACAATGTAAGCAGATGTCAACAGTCCAGAGAGGCTGTGGGGAGCCTGGCCACATGTGGTCCTTTGGTTGCCTTTAACTAGCCCACATAAGGCTAATTGTGAATTACAGAATAATTGCTTATGAGGTTTTTTTAGCTTCTTTTTTCACATACATATCGACATTTTTAAATAGAATTGAATTTAATCTGGGCGGCACGGTGGCGCAGTGGTTAGCGCTGTCGCCTCACAGCAAGATGGTTCCGTTTGACACTTGTGAGTTCAAGGCTGGCCGGGGCCGTTCTGTGTGGAGAACGTGTTCTCTGTGTTCTCCCCGTGCTTGCGTGGGTTTCCTCCGGGTTCTCCGGTTTCCTCCCACAGTCCAAAAACATGCGCTTCAGGCTAATTGGAATTGGAAAATTGACCACATAGGTATGAGTGAGTGTGTGAATGTGTTTGTCTGTGTGTCCCGCTCTGCGAATGGTTGGCCACCAATCCAGAGTGTGTATCCTGCCTCCGGCCCTAAGATGCTGAGATAGGCGCCAGCTCCCCGCGACCCTGTAAAGGATGAAGCGGTAGAAGATGACTGATGACTGAATTTAATCTAATTAGGGAAATATTTGTATTGAACTCCTTGTGTTTTGTAAAGAACTAAATTAATCATTCAGCAGAACTGGAGAGTTCAGACTTTTGGCTTGGCCCTCCGCGTTATTTTCTTATTCTAATATAGGGCTCTCTTGTTAAAAAATAAAAACAATGTTTGATGATAACATTTATGATAACTGCGGAAACATCCATCCATCAATTGGACAAGCAAACTCCACACGGAAAGACGCCAACCCGACCTCAATAAGGAAATGTAATTTTCCTGGAAACAGTGGTCTTCCTGGCAGTGCTTAATTACTGTATTATATTGATAATGTCTACATTAATTTATTAAATGAAAATGCTCTGCTTATTTCAGGGAACTCCAGAAGTGAAGTCCCCCCAGTCTGTAGACCATGTAAATCTGAGTCCCATCGCACACAGTCTGTCCATCACCCCCAGACCCAAGAGTGTGTCTCGCACACCCACTCCAGAACATTCCGGAGGAACTATAAAGTCCTACTCTGGTATGACCTCCAGTCTAAAAAGAGTGTGTTATGTGTTATGAACAGCGTTTTTAATCCTGCAGCATCCTCGGACCCGTCAGCAGCAGACGAGACCCTGTCTTTAGCTGACATTGAGAATCTGCTCTCCGAGAAGCTCAAACACAGGAAAGAAGACTTGATGGTTGCGTTCGACGTCTTTGACTATGAAGGAACCAGTACGGTGACCAGAGGAGAGTTCAGACGCGTCATCGAGGGCTTTCTCCTTCCACTCACAGACTCTCAGTTTGAAACTCTGCTGAGTCTGGTGGGTTCATTTCACTTCACCTTTATTATTTCTTACTTTATCATTACAGTTTTGGAAAAAAATGACTTTTACGCAAGACTTTTATGTGGATAATATGTTTTATATGTTCATTTTAGCTTAGAATAAGATCAAATGGAACAGTTCCCTACATGGAATTTTTTGAAAGGTTCTGCAAGGACACTTTTAAAGTGAGAAGGTATTGAATCACTTACACATGCGCTAGCGTGCATTATATCATTGTGGGGTCCCACCATTGACGTACATACGAAACACTAAGTTCCCTCCCCCCACTTTACTATAAATGCCTAAAATTCCCACACACATAAGACACAAAAACAAGATAAAAATGAAGAGTTGTGTTATTAAAGGTGTTGTTAAAATCTTTTTTCAGATACAGTGGAGAAACTGGTAAAAACATGTCACTTGGGAGACTCCAATGTTGTTTGAAGGACAAGGTGAATAGTTACACTGAATAGTTACATTATGAATAGTTAAATAAACCTTTTTATTTCACCCATCACTCCTGAACTTTAAATAAATTGCTTTATTCTCTTCTTAGATTGGGGGTAAGGTGAAAACTGTCACTAAGGCTTTCCGGCTGTTCGACTATAATCATGACGGATACATACAGAAACACGAGTTTCGGAAAGTTCTGGAAAGCTACTGTTTTCTCATGAGTAACCCGGAATTCCAGCGGTAACAGCTTTTCTTTTTTTCTGAATAATTTGAATTTAATTTGAAAATCTAATTATCCCACGAGGGTAAAACTAGAGGTGGACCTCTAGTTTGTAAAAGTACATTTTTTTTAAAAGCTAGATTACTCTTGAAATGAATCTAGATTAATTTTATTAGTGACTGAATCGAACTTTCCTGTAATCTTCATCCTGAGTCCAATGTTACAGATTATGGTCACACTACCGAGCAAAAAATGAAAACACGATATTCTACAAAGACTTTCTTGAGAAGCTTGGAGCTGATTGTGAAAACTATAGAAAGATCATTCGAGATCCTATAGAGCTAGGTAAGATTCTGTTGTTGATTAAAAAAAAATAATAATAATAATAATAATAAATAAGCTAATTCTCTGAACGTTTAGAATTCCCGCTATATATATTTTTATGCACTCATTTTATTGTATTTACCTGGTCAGCACTAAAGTGGGATCTCGCCAGCCATTCATCAAACAGTAAATCAACTGGAAAGGCCATTTCAGTCAAATCCACAGAAAACTTGGACAAATGCAAAAAATGCTTTCTGAGCGAAGTGAGTATAACAGATAATCTGTTCGGGGAAAAAAGCGTCTGCTGAATGACTGTGAAGTAATAATGGGAACATGCCTCATTTCAGTTAAACAATGTTTATTTTATTTGGCAGATGAAGAAAAATTTCTGCCTGGTTGAAAAAGCTCTCAGAGCGTTTGACTTTACGGACAGTGGTTTTGTCTCCCAGGCTGATCTGAAATCAGTTCTTAATAACTTTGTCTTTCATATGGACGACAGAATGTTCACGCGTTTGATGGACAGGTATGAAGATCCCAACAAATGTTGATGTATTTGGATTAACATTGTGTTGTAAAAGTACATGGTTGATTTGCTTCCACAGATTTGGAGTGAGAACATCAGATGCTGTAAATTGGAGAATGTTTTTGGACTTATTTACAGACCACGAATCTGTACAGTAAGTACAGTGCTATCAATTAACTTTGTTTGATAATTATATACAGTATATGTTCTCGATATCATATATTATCTTTAATGTTTATCAATTAACTATGTTTGGTACGTAATTATAAGTAGTCTATGTTACAGGTAACGTGTGAAATCAAGGGTTTCTATAGAATGCCTGGATTTCACACTTTGAAATGAATGAAAAATGCAGTGATTTGTCTCACAGTGGGGAAATTGAATCTCACAACAGCAGAAGGAATATATTGAGGAATAGAGAATATATATTTATATAACCACATCTATATAAAGAGAAATAACTATATTAACGTGCATAAATGAAAATAAACATAAATAAAACATAAAACAGAAAAACAGAAAAAAAAAACTCATTTCAATACCATGCAATTTTAGGAGTGACGCTGTTCCTGTCACTTCAGAAGAAACTGTATCAGAATTGTCTGATGCAAGTTCTCACAGTCAGACTCCATTGATGGAAAGTGTGAAGGTCGAAAGAGTAAGTTGAGGTTCAGAAGGTTCATATACTTATAGAAATCCATCAGAGGTCATTCCGACAAGGATAAATTAATAAATACAGATTCATTTTCTTGGTTTTAGAGAAGAAAACAAGCAGAAAAGGCTCCAGCGCAGATTAACACATGGGTTTCTTCATCAGCAGAAACACTGAAAACAGGAAGTATCTTATAAAGATCTTAGAAACCTTGGTTCTAATGGTTGGTTCTTCAGGTTTTCACTCTTCCTTTTGTCCTTTCACAGGTGGAAGGCATTCTTAAGGAGAAGCTTTTGGAGAACTATTACGCGCTGATGGAGTCCATCACCACCATCACCCAAAACCAAAGTAACATCATCCCTCTCGAAGACCTGAGAAGATTTGTTCAAAAACACGGCCTTCCACTCTCCAAACACCACTTTGGCATGTAAGTGATGCTTTTTCACTCTCAATTAGTCTACATTTATACTTATACAGTGGATTCTGGCTAATTGGGACAAAGACCTGAAATTAATCCTACTACTACTACTACTACTACTTCTCTTTCGGCTTTTCCCTTATCAGGGGTCGCCACAGCGAGTCATCCCTTTCCACCTCATTCTATCCTGAGTATCTTCTACTCTGACCCCAGCCAACCTCATGTACTCTCTTACAACATCCATATATCTCCTCCTTGGTCGTCCTCTTGCCCTCTTCCCTGGCAGCTCCATCTCCAACATCCTTCTACCAATATATTGACTATCCCTCCTCTGCACATGTCCAAACCATCTCAGTCTGGCCTCTCTGACTTTGTTGCTAACACAATCCTACTACGTAAGACAAATATTGTTCACTTTTTTGGGACACAATTCAGCTCAAGTGAGACAAAGAACGTAAGAAACAATAATTAGAAAGTCGCTCTGAGTACTGTTTTAAACACTGTGAGCAAGGACGTGCCCCGCACTGGATTATATCTAATCTGTCACCTCACTTCAAGAACTCGTTTGAGAACTGAGGTTTAATCTTAGGCCCACTAGGTTTCTGTATGGGTTTCTTTGGATGGATGGAAGGATGAATGGATGGATGGATGGATGGATGAATGAATGGATGAATGGATGAAAGTATGGATGGAAGTTTTCCACTCATGCAGGAACAGACCAGACAGATCTGAAATCAGTTCAGTATTACCACGCGCATGAGGAGTCGAAAACGAACAAATCATTCCCTGAGGCGGCTCGTTATTCGCGCTGATTTTAAGATTTATTCACTGAGTTAGTTCAGCTGCTGTCTGTCAACCGAACGCGTCAAGGATTTTGTGTAAAATGCTTAAACAGTAAAACCCTGAGAGCTGTTTTTTTGAGGTGACCTTGAGAACTGTGTGTCTACTATGGTGAAGGCACGTACTATGGCGAAGGCACGGATGAGCACACTCCATTCTTTACTTTCATAAAGTTTATATTTTAGTTTATTTGCATGACGCTATTCTGTGAGAGGACCACAACTGTTGAGAAACTCGCCATAATAACTGCTAATTTCACTGTGAAAGGTTGTGTCAACCATTTCTGGAAGACGGAGGTGTCAACTATAAGCTGTTTCTCAAGAACATGGGTGTTCTACAGAGACACGAGGAGGAGCCTGACGAGTATGTATATCATATGTTTGTTGTTGGTGTATCAGTATAAGTGGCGTGATGAATTACCGATATGCTGTGCACAGAGTAAAAGCCTCCACGGATAGTGTGAAGAAGGAAGCAGTTGAGGCCGTGGTGATGAGAAAGCTCAGAGACAAACTTCAGGACCGTGGTCAGACTCTTCAAGACTGTTTCGTGTCCAGCAGACCAGGCCAGACGCAGGCGCTGACTCTGAAGGATTTTTCACAGGTATGATTCTGGAGACAAACATCTTCATCCAAGAAAGTATTTCTGTTGAGTTTTCGACACCTATATACTTTTACCAATTATAAAAGTCATTTCACATTTTTTCCAATAATACATTTAATTTAAAGCAACATTAGGGAACAATTTTATTATGGTTTTTGGTATCAAACCTAGAGACTTCTTCTATGTGGCTGACATTTTACTTTTTTAATGCAATTTTAATATAATCAAATGGTCAAATATTCAATCAATTATTTGTGTCACCACCGTCTTTAGATTCTGGAGACATTTGGTATTTTCCTGGAAAGGCTTGAATTTGAGATACTCATAGAGTCTTTAGGATTTAAGTCGGGACAACTTCCTTGGACTGAATTTGTGGCCAAATACAATGGTGGGTGATGTTAGACCATGTGTTTTTCTATAATAAATACTAAATAATTCGAAATCCTTGTTCATAATAAAGAGCTAGTTTCTCAATGTCTTCTTTATCACAGAAGCAACAGGAAATGAGCAAAACAAAGAGGGACAAGAAAATACACCTTTCCTGTCGGCAGAAGACTGTCTGATCCAACTCCATACGAGAATCAAGGAGCGGCACGGGGTAACCAAACATCTCGCTTTTCATTGTTACTGTTCAAATAAATGGACACTTTTGGATATTTGAGGACAGATACACTAAAATTTACAATGTTTTACTGATAATTTGTATTTATTTGATGTAAAACTTATTTGTGACTGTTTAAAATTTTAAGTTATGACATTTTTACATTAAGGCTGTTGCATAAAAACCCCCACAAAATATAGAGTTTAGCAATGTTTTCAGTCCAACTGCATACACTACCGTTGAAAGGTTTGGGGTCAAATCTTCAGTTTCTTGGCAATTTCCATTCAAAAAAAATGGTATAGCCTTCATTTTTAAGAACAAGGAAGGTTGCATGAAAGTTCTCTATTTCTGGCCATTTTGAGAGTTTGATTGACCCCACAAATGTGATGCTCCAGTTTCTACATGATCAAACAAGGGTTTTACAATCATCCATTATCCTTCTGACACAAGTAGCAACACTGGAGGGACAGTTGTAGGAAATGTAGGCCTCTATACACTAATATAGATATTGCACCAAAAACCAGACATTTACAGCTAGAATATTTATTTACCACATTATCAATGTATAGAGTGTATTTGTGACTACTGTAGTTTAAAGTTATTTTCATTGACAAAAACAGTGCTTTCCTTTCAAAAATAAGGAAATCTCAAGTGACCCTCAAACTTTTGAACGGTAGTGAACATACATAAATATTTTATTTATTAAAGAATGGAAGTTTCAAGAAATAACATTATAAATTATTTCAAGCCACTGGGTATTTTGGTATTTCCAGGTATTTTTAATTTTTTTTTAAAGTTTGACTTTCTAATTCAACTGTTTTGCTCTTTCCAGAATACCCTGGCTGCTTTTTGCTTCATGGACAGGAACAAAGACGGATCAGTGGATCGGAATGACTTCAGGACTCTGTTTAACGGCCTGGGCTTTACCCTTAAGGAGCAGGAATATCAACGATTGCTGGGAATGTTGGGCTTCGAACTGGGTGCCACACGTAGTTTGTCTCATTTCAACCACATCATCGTCTCCAGTGGCACGGCGAAGCCACAGCATATAAAGCCCTTGTAGGACTCACAAACCTCTCTGGTTATTATCTCATTCAAGACTTAAGAGTCTAAGTGTCACGTTCATTTTTTTCCAGAACGGATGAAAAAGCCGACAAAGTGTGTGAACAAATACAGCAATACCTTGCGGAATACTTCATTTCACATGATAGACCTTCTCAACTCTCCAAGGTGATCTTCATTCAGCCTGGCTCCATTATATACGTATCACTACTTATTTTATAATGTTTTTTTGTGGATGTAGGTATTTTGCAAGCATGAGGAGAGCGGTGAAATCGTCTTGACCAAGATTGGCCTGAAGAGGCTTCTTTATAAATTCAACTTGCCGATCAGTCCGTTTTCATTTGAAAAACTGTGGGATAGGTACGTTTAACTCATTTTTATCCTTTGCCAATTAAAGTTTCTCTTAGCTGAAGACCTACAGAATGTCAATCAAAGGAGATTAATACATGTTTTTTTCCACAGTTATTTCCCAGACGAAAAGGTGAAGGACTTTATCACTAGGGTGGAGTTTCTAAGGAAACTTAAAATCGTACCAGAGGAAGACAATCAATCAGAAAAGTCAGAAGATCAAGCTTCAGATGAATCTATTCCCACAACTTTCGGAATAGACACTGTCCTACAAGATCTTAGGTGAAAATCTGCTTCTTCCTCTTTTGAATGAGTGGTTTTTGATGAACATGAGTTTGTGGGAAATGTGACTACAGCATGATTTTTTTTTACGTAACTTATAAACCAACATGATTAATTTCTTTTCATTTTGTCTTCATTTGAAGGATGTTGGTTCGAAAACGCTTTGCGGAAGTGAGTCGAGCTCTCTTGGGTTTTGATAGTCATCGAGATGGTCATGTGACTACGACAGCATTGCTCTCGCTGCTTCATAGACACGGCTTTCCCTTATCACAATCCCAGCTTTCATATCTTCTGAACCAGTAAATAAAAATTACTCACAAAATAATTTTAAAAGTCTGAAATGTAATCTGAAATCTTTCTCCTTGTCTCAGCCTTGGGGTTGCCACTGCTCAAAAGAAGCTGTCATACATTGATTTTTTGAAGCGTGTTTCTGGATTGTCAGTCTCCAATGGGTCAGTACAGAATGTTGCTCAAACTCCATCCACTGACAGAATGGAAAATCTAGAAGAACTAAGCTCTGGAAGAGCCACGTCCGTGGATAAAATAGAAAATCCAGAAGAATTGAGCACCGGAAGAGCCACGTTCCAGGACGAAATTGAGAATCCGGAAGAACTGAGCACTGGAAGATATACAGTCATGGACGAAATGGAAAATTCAGAAGAACTGAGCAATGGAAGTGCCACATTCATGGAAGAAATGGTGAATCCAGAAGATCAGAGCACGGATCGAGCCATACATAAAGTGAAGGAAATAGCTGCTCTTTGCTCAGACACTCTTAAAAGGGTTCGGATCATCTTTTACTTTTGATTTGAAAATCTAGACGATTCTGGGAAATTGTGGTTTCCTTAGAAATTTATTGTAATTAATCACAGTTAAAAGAATATGAATTTTAAATTTGACAGCCATTTATTTATTGATTGAGAACATTAATAATTGTATATGTATTTTTTTGGCTTCAGGCATTCTTGGCTTTTGATAAGACTGGTGAAGGTTTGATAGCACGAGGAGGGTTTCGGCAAGTTCTGAACCATTTTTGCTTGAGTCTCTCAGACGTACAGTTCAAGAAGTTGCTGTTTGAGATGAATCTGGGTGAAGACGAGGAAATTAACTGGAAGGAATTTCTTAAAGTCATCAACCACAACAAACACGGGGTCCGAAAAACTTCCATATTCAGCTTGTCGGATTTAGTGTAGATCTTCAGATTTAACATTTTTTTTTTCTCTCAAACAGACAGCAGACGAATGGATGAGGAAAATCCACAAGATGCGCTTTCCCACTCAGGCCAGACCACTACCCATCAATGACATCTTGAAGCGTCTTCAAGAAGTTGTGTCAGCCCGACTCTACACCATCACAACAGAGATGGTGAAGCTCGACTTTATCAACACTGATACCATTTCCAAAAATGACTTCAGGAGAATTTGCGACAGTTATTTCATGCGACTCACAGATGAGCAGGTCATTCTAGTTTTACTTGAGTACTATTATGATCTATGATGCTGGAAATGGCCTAAAAAGTATCTCTTTCAGTTTCAAGGCCTGTGGAAAATGCTACCAGTGAACAACTGTGGACATCTGGAATATCGAGAGTTCCTGAAAAAATTCAGTGGGGAACAGGAAGCCAAAGTTTCTAGACCAGGTTCCGCAAACTCATCAACACCAACATCAGACTCTTCAACATCCAGCGGACGTCCCAAAACGGCTCCTTGTTCTTCGGTGCAGTCTCATTCTGCTAAATCGCTTTCTAACTTGAAAACGTTTTGTCATCTCACGTTTGTCTTTTGTCTAGTCCTTTATATCGGAGCGTCGTATGAAGTCATCCACAGCCAGCATGAACTCCATGATACTGCTGAACTGTGAGGAGGTGGAGATGAAAGTGCAACCCAAGATACAGAATTGTTGGAGGAACATTCAGGCAAAATGCAGAGAGGTAGACACTGAGAGAACTGGGGAAATTGACATGGAGACCTTCCAGGGTACGTTTTAGGCCCAATCAGATTGTCTCATTGCCTCAATTTTCTTTCTCAGTCTTTTATAATGTACATTTACGACAAGCCACGTTTGTTTAGAGTTGCTACACATATTTTGTTTCTGTAGAAATTCTCCAGAGTCTTCATTTTGAGCTGAGTGTACCGGAGTTTAAGCAGCTTGCCATCAAATATGATGTGAAAAACACTGGTCGTCTCTCGTATCCCAAATTCTTGAGGCACTTTGTACTCATGTTTAATTCTCAGGTCAAAACATCCGACCACAGAATCAAACTCCAGTTGTCCAGGACCACAGTGAGTTCTTATCAGGATTTTTAAGATGTTCCTTCTTTTGTAAAAACAAAAAAAAATGTTTGATAGTGAATTCATTCGCTCTTTGGAATTCTCTTTCAGACAAGTTCTGGTCCATTAAGTGACCAGTGTGTAGAAGCCATGGTGAGGATTTCTAAACCTGTTCGGCTCATCTGGAGGCAGATGAGGCAACAATTCCTTTCTTTTGACAAAGAGCGTTCTGGGAAAATCTATCTTCAAGACTTTCGACAGGTACAAGGAAAAGATGTCCAGTTTGACGTGTCGTTTTTATAGCCGGGTTGTGTGTAACATTGCCCACCTGTTGTAGGTTCTGAGACAGTACAGCTTGAATCTGTCGGAGGACGAGTTCATTCAAGTTGCGTCTATTTTTGACACAAACCTTTCTGGAAGGATCGCGTACAACGATTTTCTACGTGCCCTCCTGAAATAAATGACACATTTATTACATGTAGTTTTCTAGAGTTATAAAAATGTAGTGTTCTAGATTTATACAAATTGGGTGTCTTTGAGATGTAGTTCTAGTGTTCTAGAAGTATAAAGTACACAATTCAGTTTTAAAATAAATTCCTATTATATGGATCCCCGACTTTGAGTCTTTGATTTTCTGTCGTGTAAAGTACTTGAGTAAATGGACTTTGTTACTCTACTTAAGTATTTTGCTTTTTTAAAGTATAAGCTACTTTTTTTTCATTTGTTCTGAGTATCAATAATCCAAGCAACTTTTACTCTCTAGTTGACTACATTTGTGACTGAGTATTTGTTCTCTTTACTCCACTACATTTGAATAGACACTTACCGTTACATTGTGATTGTGCGCAACAGTATGTTACCTTTTTTCTTTTTTGTACTGCTATTTTGAAACATCGAAGTGTTAAATTTTATTACAATATTAGGAAGTGAAACCTCATAGTTTCTTGTTGCCCACATTTCCTGGTGTTTTATTTAGCCTTATTTCAGTACAAGTAAAACACTGTACTTAAGTTCTTTTAAAATTGGATACTTTACAACTTCTATTCAAATTTTCTTGGAATTGGTGACATGTAATTTGAAATGAAGTAATTATTACAGTAAGGTATCTGTACATTTACTCAAGTATTGTTTTCTGGTAATCTTTACACCTGTTTTGATCTCATAGAGTAAAATTTTTATTATTACTGTGGTATCGGAGTTCACCGATGGATTTGAGCGACATAAACAACTTCTGTTTTTATGATACTTGACCCTTGTGATTACAACACTCAAACCCAGCAACCTGTGTCGCAATAACGGAGCAGATCGGCACCAGTGATTGATGTTCTCCTGCGCTCCGTGAACCTGGGAATTTTGATGAAACATGGAGCCGTCTTTGAAAAAATGGAACATCTCCTTCGCTGGCTGTGGATTTCTGATGGCCTACTACTGCGGAGTTTATCGCTGTTTGGCTGAACAGGCTCCGTTTCTTCTCAAGAGGGTCACGAGCATTTGTGGAGCTTCTTCCGGAGCACTGATGGGGGCTTTAGTGGCATGCCAGTTATCTCCAGGTATAGCTTTTGTGATTAATTCACGTTTTAAACGATATTTAAAAAGAAAGCAAAATCCTAAAGGAAGTTCCGTCTTGAAGACAAATGCTGTGAGAAATTACTGGAGATGTCTCGTGAAGCCCGGAAAGGCCCTTTGGGAGCTGTGCATCCCTCTTTCAGCCTGTTGAAGACGGTAGAAAGGTTCTTGATCCAGGACCTGCCCACCGATGCCCACCATCACGCTACTGGCCGACTCTTCGTGTCTCTCACGCGAGTGTCCGATGGATCGAATGTCCTGGTCTCGCAGTTTGACAGCCGAGAAGATCTAATACAGGTGACCTCTGAAATTGTGTTTCCAATGGCTTCTCGCGTATTTATTTACGGTTTAATATTACATTGTTAGTTTGTATACAGCTAATCATTGAAAAAAATGTAGGCGTTTTTTCATGTCACAATTGAACTAGAAGAAAATCAGACGTTACTTATTAACAAATTAAACTATTTTAAGGTTAAACATTTTTAATGTAATAACTATTGACATGTAATGAAATGTAAATATTTATTGCTTAATAGCTATTTTTTTCATTGCAGGCTCTAATTTGTAGCTGCTTTTATCCTTTGTACTGTGGAGTTATTCCACCCAGATATCACGGAATTGTACGTAGACTATGTTTTTTTGTAAATAAATAACGTTTTTAAGTCTATTCAAATTCAGTTCTTGTTCTTTCAGACTTGGTATGTTTGCAAAAATTGCTTTCCCTGTGTAAATGTTTCTTATTTAAGGTCCATCATTTGTATGTGATTCTACAAGGATAATTGTTTCAAAGCTACATATAAAATATAATAAATCGTCATAGCATTATGTTCTTGTGTTTTCGTTAAAATTACAAAATTGGGATTTTACAAGTACTGTGTAGGCTAACAGAGCCATATTTAAACAAGCTTTCTATACACAGTAGTTTATCCAATATCAGCAATATTCTGAAATGCTTCTTTCATTTCTGGGACAAAAAAAAATGTAATTGTTTAGAAAATTTCCACATACTGTACATGTTTGCAAATCAATATTTTAATGTTAACTGCCTACTAACCCAGAGAAAATAAGTCTATTTAAAAAAAAATCATTGTAATTACCTTCATTTTTTCTGCATTTCATTCGGGGTTTTCATTTCTATTTTTAACAATACGTAATAATGAACATTTCTGAAATATGAGTAAACAATTCCTTACCAAAATTATATGCTATGGACATTGAATAATTTGATTTAATTTAAAATAAAAAATTTCGGAACCATTTAATTGTCAAGTAAATAACACACACATTTCTCTGTTGACACAATTGATCACACTTGATTTTTTTTTCTTGGGATACAATTTATTTAGTGTGTCGTGTTTGACACACAGAGGTACGCCGATGGAGCTTTGAGCAACAATGTGCCTCTCTCCAACCTGAAGAACACCATCACCATCTCGCCATTTTCCGGAGAAAGCGACATTTGCCCTCGTGGAGATCCTTCATATTTCCAGGAAATCCACTACAACAACCTCAGCATCCACATCAGCCTCAGTAACGCACACCGGGTCACCACAGCATTTTTCCCTCCGGAACCAAAAGTGAGCGTCAGCTTTTACTTCTTCATTTTTTGGACCTTGTGTTTTCACTGACCTACCAATTGACTTTCTTCAAGGTTTTAACCCAGATCTGTCAGAATGGATTTAAGGATGCTTTTCATTTTTTAATCGATAACGGTGAGCTGCATCACATAATGTACCACATGGTGTACCAAAACAGTCATAATAAATAATTTATAAATGACAAGGGGAGTAAATGTACTTTAAATATAAAGAGAGACAAATTTATTATATAATTTTACTAATTTTCAACCCTTCCGACTTGGTTGCCTTTTATAATCTGTCTATCTGTCTGTCTGTATATATGTATACATTTTTTTTTTTGTTTTAACTTAGAAATATATATTTGTCATGTATATATTACTATGGCGGGTTTGGTACCCCATGTATTTCAAACGTCTACTGACCACAAAGCCAGATGTGTTTTTATTTTCTGACAATTTTCTTTTCCAGAGCTTGTGAACCAATCACCATTGTCTGATGTCACTAACACACTGAATGGGTTTACATATTTTAGAAGACCATTTATTTGGGATTCCCTATTAACTCGTGACTATAATGACCTTCCAGATTTTCAGAAAGGCAAGTCAGTGATTCTTTAATACATACATTGATATAACACAGTAACTTAATAAAAACAACATTTCATGCTTTCCAGTGTCTTGTAGTGCAAACAGAGTTGAAAATGAAGACACGTTTCCACCAAAGCTGGTTTCTTGGGCAATGTGGTGGATTTTGCCAGTGGAGATCATGTATTATTGGATGCTGAGGTACATACACAGTTGTAAAGAGTAGCTGACAATAATACTTGAGCTAAAGTACAGATACCTTACTGTGCAAATTACTCCATTACAAGTTACAAGTCACCTTGAGTAAAAGTCACCTTGAGTAAAAGTCATGATGTATGAAATTTTAAAATAGCTTAATAAATAAAGTTTTTTTTACTCGTACTGCATTTAGACCAAGAATTGCATTATTGAAGAACAATATTTATGACTTTAATTCCTAATAAAGAAATAAAATGCCCTCAATGTTTCAAAATGACAGAACAAAAAAAATCTAAAAGTCAGTCTCAGTCAAACTCAAATATAAGTGCATCCTGTAGATGGCAATATTTGTATATGCCGTCTTGTTACACATCTCTGTGATGTTTATTGTGTGACTGGTTTTCAGGTTTTCCCGCTGGACAGAGATGTGGTCAGATCTGCTGTGGATGTGGGAAACAGCAAAACATCTGTGGAGGAAAGCGTTTTCTAAAAGGTTGTGTGGATATGAGAATTAAACTTTGTTCAGATTATAATTATGACAAAGACTGTTATCCGGGAGTGAGCAGAATGTCGACAGTGGCCAGGAAAACAAACTAAGCTTAATGAGACATAGAACTGATTTACTATAACTGCTAAGATTTTTGGCGCTATTTGCCAAAAATAAATACTGTTCCTGTTTACGTGTTAGATTTTCTATGTATTATTATCTGTCTTGAGTTCTAGGAGTGCAACTGTAAAGGTGGCTCATAAAAGTCAGCTTGATTAAGTAGAGAGAGCTATTTATCGCCTTTAATGTAATTTGTTCACATAATTTAACAGGCTGAAGCTATTTAATCAATTTAAATCAGTTTAATTTAGTAACATTTAATAAGTATGAAGACTTTATAATTAGAGATTAATTTGTATACGGAATCTAACAGGTAGCCAGTTTGAAGAAGTTAAAATTGAACATCTGGTTTGATCATTGTCATTAATAAACTAAGTTTCCTTGACCGTTTACAGTACTTGCACAAAAGTGTAAATATTATATGATATGATAAAAGCAAATAAGACAAAAATGTATTAAACAGCCATTGTTCTATACAATCTACATTACAACTATAAGGGTTACTTTGATGACACATGGGCATTAGAAATTTGTTATCCAAAGTAAAAATTAGGGAAAAAAAACCTTACAGAGATAATCTGTATCTTTTAATGAACAAAAACAGTAACATATTCATGTTTACAGTAATGAAAATAGCACCGTGTAAGAGGATTTGAAAGTTTTCTAAGAAGCTCAGGCATTTCCTTTTATACATTTGTACACTGTGTGTTGATTTGCAGTAATACAGGATAAACATCATGTACCTGCTTTATATTCAAAAACACGTAAAACATGATTCCATTGTACAATTATTAGTAATTGTAAACCTACCTTACAGTGGTAATATAAACTTTCCCCTAAAACCATGATGCGAAATCATTTGTCACATGATCACACTAAAAACCGCCAATAAAAAGCTAAACGAAAACGACATGGTGGCGTTGCGTTAAAAATCCTGCAGCTAGAGCATCGTATCACAGAGCACAACACGATCCAAAAATATTGCATCAAATTGTGAATTCTCATGAGGAAATCAAACACCAGTCCCTGATGTCACATCGCGTGGCAAACCAGTGCTCAGAACCTCCCGCTAAACTACTGAAAGAAACGGAAACAAAAAAAAATTTAAAAAGTGAGTACATACTCCAATTCCATAGAAATGCTACTTCCTAAAAGACCTAACTGAAATGCGTCGCAAACCATCACTTAAAAGTATATTTAAGGCATCCAAGATCTTAAAGGGCCCGGCTGAAGTTCTGAGGTACACTTTCTTCACAGAGTAGCAGCTTTTGGGTTCTCTTTGTGCAAGGTGGGCTTTATCAAAAAAAAAAACCCTCCCACCTCCTCCATGTGGCGGAAAACACCGTTCACTGATTGTGTCATGTTGATGGATCAAACGTAGAGAAAGGGACCGGAATGTTCTAAGACTCCTGGATTGTTTTTGAGAAGATAGGAGGCACAGTATCTCGAGAAACGTGCAAAAACGTTCTTCCTCTGAAGTCCCTGGCTGTCGTCTTCCTCATACGCCCCATGTTGGAGCTTGAGAGGAGTTTCCGATGTCGGGGATCTGATCAGCGAAAGACTGTGTCATCCACTGTCCGTCCTGGACCTGGCCGACCGGGCTCGGATTCGTCGGCGCTTTGTCAGCTGTGGAACGACATAAAAAATAAAAAAAAAAAATCGATTGTCAAATTACCGCATTTTTTGGATTTTGACGCCTTTGAATCCTGAAAAAAACTGTGGAAAACCGGTTATGATTATTTTTCCGTATATTTATTTATTTATCTATAAATGTGTTTTTGTGTAAATTCTCTCTTTTCTGCCTTTCTCTCACTCTTCTTTGCTGTTGTAAGATGCAATTTCACCACAGTTGCTCAGTGCCCTCTTGTGTCTGAGAGTAAACTGACACATCACTCGGCTAATTGCCAGTTAAAACTGAAATTTCAAATTCATATTTTTATTTCTCAAATACACATGCAGTGAAATTTTTTTTACAGACTGTCCAGCATTTAAACATGGGGATTGGGCGGAGGGGATGCGGTTACGGGTGAAAATACAAATAAATATAAATATAAAAAAAATAAACAATAAAAACATTTTTGTTATAAAATATAAGAATACAATAAAATACAAAATGCAAAAAAGAAATCTAACCTAACTGCGTTTTTTGTGATAAATATTGCAATGCGATTTTCCATTTTTGCATTCAATACTTTTAAGTGCATAAATTTATATTGATGAATAAATATATTGTTACGTTTACGACGCAGTAATGAGATTGTTTGATGCTTCGTGATTATTAAATACCCGACCATACATACCAAAGAATAAAAATGGAAATTTACAATCTTAAACACTGAAAAATAGAAAATGAATTCTTATTTGAAATTAATTCAGACATAAAGACTCAATGTTGTCACTGGCACTGAAAAGACGTTCTTCTGGCATAGAATAATGCGACATACTGGGAATTCAATTTAGATTTTTTTTTACTTTTTAAATTACATTTAACGACCATTTCTGCACAGTTACAAGCTTTTTCTACTCAAATGTCAGAGGCGGGAAAATAAAAAACTCAACCTTCTCAGGTTAGGTTATTGCGGGAGTTAAAACCTCCATATTGATGCAATACAGGTTAATTTTACCGCCAATGAGATTTCCTTGCCCGCGAACAAAAATCCAAGTACAAAAACTCAACATTGACAATCTAAAGTGACCACCTACCTGTCTCCTCAGGCGTGAAGTTTTTGCAATGACCATTGCTCTGACCTTCTTCAGCCGGCTGCTCGCCATAAGCTCCTCCAAAAGCGGCTTCGTAGCCCGGATCATACTGCTCTTCCTTGATGGCCATCCTCTTCGCATCCTCTGAAATTCGGAAATCACAAAGTCAGCCACAGGAAACGGTTTTCTCACTCACAAACGCCGTTACCTTTAGCCAAGCCAAGATCGAAGCTATATTTGACTTCCTCGATCTCCGTGTTCTTGATCACGCCCTTCAGCTGGTCCCTCAGCTCTCTCAGCTTGATGTAGAAATGCACTTTGTCCTGAGCGCGAGGGAACTGAGCACATCGGGCGCTGGACGACGGCATCAGGTACAGCGCCTGCAGCAGATCAGCGTCATTAGTATGGAATCAGAGCAAATGTACATTTCAAAGACACCAACAAAAGCTTTTTCGTTTGTTTTTTAAATTTATCTTTTGCTTGCAATCTTCACATATTTGTTTGAAACTTTTTTTTTTCAGTTCCGATTTTTTTCTTCATTTCACTTTTTTTTGGCATCTGGCATGATTTTCACTTGGGGCAGGTTTTTACTGATTGACCGGTGGAATGTGATTGGCAGCAGTTGACCAAGAAGTGTGGGACTAGTTTAGTGGGTGTACATGTTGTCATTCACAGCTACAATGAACTGTAATTAAAGTGTTATTTTTGCACAATTTTGCTAAATTGGTGGGGTGGCAGACTACTTTAGAATAATAGTAGACATTTTATTAACAAACGTAAAACAAACAAAAATCTATACCGAAAAAAAGTTTTGAACAAAAATGGATTGCAAGAAAAAAAAAACCCAAACTAAAACAAAAATGTGAAGCACACCTTTGTTCGAAACTTTCTTTTCTATTCAGATGCTTTTGTTCTTTTTATTTTTTTGAGTTTGGACTGCAGGCACAGTTTCACGAGGGGGCTGTGCTTAGTCTGATTGGCTGTGCTTACTCTGTTCGGTGGGCGTAACTTTAGGTGTCAAAACAACTGCCATTAAAGTGTTATTTTTTCACAAATTTGCTAAATTATTGGGGCGGCAGACTACTTCAGAATAGCGGTAGACAATATATTAACAAACGGAAAAAAATCTGACCCGAAAAAATTTTCGAACTAAAATGTGGATTGCAAACAAAAAAAGTGTGAAGCATTTTCGTTTGTGCCTTTAAAAATTACATTTGATAGTTTTGGCACTAATCTGAAATCATACATTAGACGACAGAATCTCGGAATTTCAGACAGAAAGTTCTCACCGTCTCCGAGTCTGGAATTTTGTGCGGCTGCAAGCCAAATTCAAGCGTCTTGGGTTTCTTCCCAAACAGTTCCCTGCAGAACATCTCATAAATACCTGAAAGGATGGGAAACAACGCGTTCACATGCTTGTGTCAGCAGCATCCATCGCTTTATTTTCCACGCATTGAACTACTTACATTTCCCGTTAAAAACCGCTATAAGTGGCTTGAATTTCTTAATTTTTTCGACTAAAATTTTCCCACCCTCTCGAAGCTCCTTACTGTAGGGAACAAGAAAACAGGTCAGAGGAACGCAAGACGTCTCAAAGCTTTGGCTGAAAGCGCATTGTTTCCGGATTATTCCCCGATACCTCGAAAGATCTTTGCTTCCGGGTGTTGCTCTCGCCACCATGTTTGTGAAGCCGATGCCGTATTTCTCCGGCAAACTCTGATCGTCCATGTGATTCAGCAGCTTCTCCGTGAATCCAGACAGAAAGAGACACTTCCCTAAGAAATTGATTTAAAAAAAAAAAAACAATTACGTTACATCAGCTCAATGTTAATAAATAATGAGTGAGTGAGTCAATGTGGCCACTAGGGACAGTATTTAAATTATGCTCTACATTTAAGCATCCAGTGAAGTTGCACACACAAACCCGGAGCAGTGGGAAGTGATAAGTTAGTTGTAAATAAGCAAGTAGTTGAAGGAGTAATAAGTTATAATATAGCTGAGAAAACATAAGTGATATTGTAGCTGAGAAGATATAAGTGACAATGTAGCTGAAGAAGGAAAAACAACTCAAAAAAGACAAAGCACTCCATCAGTACTTACAAAAATGATTTCCTGGTCCAGGGAACCATCTTCCGATGTACGCCGCCATCAAGCCAGGGTTGATTCCAATCTAAATCGGCAAAACATTTTCATTAAAGCTTTGGTCACAAAACCAAACATTTTAGAGAGTGTGAAACCTACAATGACGTAATCCAGATTATAATTAAGGATGTCCGGGAGGGTTCTCTTCATCACTTCCTCTTCGGACATGCCTTTAAAACGGTCCACTTTCCTCTTGACTTTCTTGACGGTTTCTTCGGCCTTCTCTTGCCCCTCGGCCGATGGGCCTTCTGGATCCACCTTGGCCTTCTTGGGTTTGGGTCCAGGTTTGCCTTTGGGTTTTGGTTCAGGCTTGGGCTTAGGTTCTGGTTTGGCTTTGGGTTCAGGCTTGGGTTTGGGCTCTTTTTTGGGTTTGGGTTCTTTAGGCTGTCGTTTCCTTTTGGCTTTGGCCGGTGCTTGGTGGGTAAACACGTGCAGTGGTTTAGTTTTGGCTTATATATATATTGGATGTTGTTTTTGCTCACCTTGCTGTGGAGCATCTTCTGGGTGTCCGGGCATCTGCTGCATGGTTCCATCTTCCCTGGGACCCTCCATCATGAAGGCGGCGTTCCCGTTAGCCATGTGAGGATACTGAGCCTGCAGGGCCTGTAGATGCTGCTGAGCGGATTGAACCCTGGCGCGAGAAAGCGGTCGGATATCAGCTTGATCAAACCTACTTAAAAGTCCAACAGTGTAAATCCACTACAAAAGATTGACGCGATGGTGTTCCTCGATTAAATACACCTAGCTAGAACTTTCAACTGGTTTGGCATTTCGAGTATTTTTGAGCTTTCCGATAGATAGACAGAAAGACGTCTTTAGTGAGATTTATGAATAATTTACAAATTAATGAATAATGCATGACATGGTTCCATTTTATTCAAATGTAAATTCAAGTGTTTTTTTTTTCATCATATATCAATATCTTGTTTTTTTTTATCAAGTTCTTGTTTAAAACAGCCACACCCCAACATTTATGCTTGTTTGTTCTCTTGAGCAAAAGAAAATAAAGGACAGTGTCTTATATTCCTGAAAACACGATAGTTTATTATTATTTATTTATTAGTTTATGGTATTGTGTCTACAAACCCACTTTTGTTCAAACACCTGGTTTATTCCAGAGATGGCTTTACCGCCATGTATTGGTAGTTTTGATTAGCCATTAACAAACATTTTAACGCTAAAACCGAAAATTACAATTCACCCTCTTTTCTAATATTGGTTTCAAACTTAACTATACTGTAATTCAGTTTTAGAGGGAAACGGTTCAAAACGGTGACTTGCAAACTTTGCATACATTGTGAATTAGCCACCGGGATTAATAAAGCATCTATCCACCAATTCGTTTGTGATATATGTCCGTCAGTCCATGCAACCATTGATCTGGATGTCTGTCGGTCTCTTGGTCTGTCTGTGTGTCAGACATTCATCCGTTTCTCCTTCCAGACTTCTTAATAAACATTTACATATGTCCATCCATCCATATCTTGAAAAAATAAACATCTGATTTTCAAAGATAAACTATGTTCAATGCGTTTATAATGATTTGAATCGTGCTGTGTGTAATAAAAGTAAAGTGAGTGAAACTGTTAAATGAGATATGGGCACTAGGGACTAAATCAAAATTTAGATCTTGCCTTTTGTATTACACATACGCACGCGCGCGCGCGCGCAAACACACACACACACACACACGTACGTTTTTATTAAAATTCTTCTAATGCGTGTACGTGTGTGTGTTCCTAATGTATTCTCAAAAGCACTTTGATTGGAAAAAACACTCAAACACAAGATCAGTAGCCATGGTTATTCGTCATATTATGAATGACAATGTTTTGTGGAATTAAAGTCAGACTGCAGTGCTGAATTATTAGAATCATTTTTAAAATGGAATTAGAATTAATCTTGGTGCCAACTGAGGATAACTGTGGGCCACTCACCATTGCTGGAGATATTCCGAGGGGGCATTGGGCAAAGATCCATAGAGCCTTTCATCCATCTCTAAAGGATTTACTTCAGTTCATTAATATTCGAGTTCAGATCAAAAATAATCTCAACTTCCCTAACAAAGTTATTTCTATTCAGCCTTCTGACAGGCGACACACAAATACGAGAAATTAGTACAATTTAGTTGTTAGTGAAAATATAATTGTATGTTGTGTCAATAAATTCTGAAATAAGTTATATTTCAGAAGAAAAACTAAATATATTAAGAATTTAGTATGAAAGCAGATCGGAAAGCAGATTCGAGGTGCTGGACTTTAAATCCACGTCGTCACTCACCACATCCTACAATTTAGCTTCCATTCACGGTATAAATGATCGACCTATATGAACTAAAACATGATACCATAATATATATATGCATATTTATACATTTGTAATATCGTAATTTTCTGTAAGACGAGGTAATGCATGTGATATTGTTAGCACGGTCGGCTAACATTAGCCTGCCAGTTCATTGAGTACAATGAATGATCGCTAGCGAACGATTCTTTTCAATGTGCTATTCTAGAGACCTTTAAAATGCTGTTAGTTAAACCAGTCCATTGAATAAATCAATACATACCGATAGGATTCAGTAGTTACACTATTCCAATGAATTTTCTTTCTCGTTTTAGGAACAAAACCGGCGAAAAGCAACAAAGACAGATAGCGAGAAATCAATTTGACAGTGGCGTGTACCATATCTCGGTGAATAGGGGGGTTCTTGACACCCGGTGAGAAAGAGATACGTTTATGTAAAGAAAAACAACGCAACAACGTGAGTTTTAACGCTCGCCCTTTAAAAAAAATGCTAAACGTGTATGTCTATACAAAAATATAGATGGCTTCAATTTTTGTAAAAGAAAAAAGACCGATAAAATAATAAAACACCCCCTCCGGTGGATAGTAATGGGCGTGTCCGTGACGTTTAAATGCTCCAGCTTGAGCGCTGATTGGGTGTTCGTAGACAGCCGATATTCCAGTTCCCGTTCAGCTAATGTCAAAATAAAGTTTGCCTAGAAAAATAACGCTTACGATAACAGCAATTATTTTACATCACAATAGAATTATTCTATAATAATACACATTATTGTTGTTTTAGTATCACAATACTTTCGCGTACGAGCCGAACTCTAATGGACCTAAACAATGACTGCAAATTAACCCATGTGCAATAACCACTACTATTTCCATAGCGAGAATGTGCAATTATGCCATTTATGCTTCATAGCAAGTCCCTTTTTAACATTTAAGTCTTTGTGTTAATATTCTGTGCATTTGTTATTTTGTTTTGTAATAAGAGGTAACGGATTCAGACCACATTGAATTCCTTGTTGTCATGTGCAAACTTTGCCATTAAACATGATTCATGAAAAATAAATAAAAAAAATTTACTCTGGCATGTTCCTTACGTATTTTATATTTGGTTTTATTTTGGCCCTGAAAATAAAAATTAACCAGCATTCTTGAACAAACATGTACATAGTGACATACAGAATCCTAATGAAGAATCTCATGAAGAAAAAAAAGTAGCACTTCGTTATAAAAACACAATACCAAAAAGAGTTTTAAAAAATGAGGTAAATACTCATAAATAAGCACAATTGAAATGGCAAACTACACAAAATCCATGCATGAATTGCATGAAAAATTTAAAAACGGTTCTAGAATATAAAGAACATTAAAACATCTTTTCTTGAACAGTCCTTAGATGCAAACGCGAAAAGTCTGTAAACTGAATGCTACCATGAAGCTGTTCCTCCCAAAAAAACATGATCTGGCCTACATCGGAACAACCTCAAATAACAAAACTACATAACAGGCAAAAACTTTAACAAAAAGCATTTGTGTTCTCTTAAACATAAGTATTTTATGGCATAATATACTTCAAATTTCAAACAATTTTTAAGAGCACATCGCGGGACAGAAGTACATCAGAGGAGTTCAAAATCCGGTATGAAAATAGATTAGACGGAAAAGTTTAAGGTGGATATGGGGACGCATCAAAGAGATGTGCGGGGTTCCTTCTTATTTGTAACTTAGATGACCGTTTAGCGGAAAAAAATACAAATTTCCAGGCAGAAATGATACAATTTCAATATTTTCCGCGTTCACGTGTTTCAGAGAGGCAACAGCGTCTGTGCTTTCTTTTTTTGAAGCACGTTCAAGTAACATATCAAACTCATCATCTGATTAAAATGTATCTAGAACAATGTTGTAATAAATAAAAAACATATTTAGTACATGCGATGCAGGGAACAGTGAACGATTGCTTTTTAGATGGTTCCATTAGTATTAGCATTGTTGCTCCATCGGATTTCTGGGATCTGATCGGCGAATGGATTCATCGTCCAGCGGTCGTGAGCTGCCTGTTCTACAGATATTTGATCAAAGTTAGCACAGATAATTATACATTTTTCACAATTTAGAAGTCATGCATAATACTTTACTACATATAGGGTTCCTACACTTCCTGAAACATAAACTTCACGCACTTATCAAGCACTTTCAAAGTCCATGTTGTCCAGCATCATATAGTTTTGGTACAATTTATATTTAAACTATGCCTAAACATTCAAAATGAAACATTACCCTTTTGGGGGAAGGTTTTGTGCTATTGGTGGGAAAAAAAATTGACCTTTGTACCTAGTAGACCTTACTTCCATTATAGGCACATTTTCAGAAAAACGTAGTGAAAATTTCTTTGTGATCAAGAGCTATTTTTTCCACACACTTTTCCACTATTTACCGGATTCCACTGTATAATTAAAATTTCAAGTATTTCCAAACACTTCATTTAAAATTTAGGCATTTTCAGGGCCTTGAAAACACAGCATTTTCAAGCATTTCAAACACCTGTAATAATATACAATATATAATATACAGTGTACCTTGACATACAAGTTTGATTCGTTCCATGTCTGAGGTTGTATGTCAATTTGTTCAATTGAAAATAATAACCTTTTAATCCATTCTAGCCATCAAAATGCCACCCCATTTTTTACACGTCATTGCTCACGCCTTGAACCAGTATATTAGTTCCAATTCACTTGCAGGTCAAGGTACCACGGTACACAGTATAATTGTCAATACTAAATATTAACTATGCATCATCAATACCTATACTTCCAGAAGAATCAATCCCAGTCGTCTTCTGAGCTTCTCCATAAGATCCATGCGCACAGGTCTCACCGTACCCAGGATCCTGCTGTTCTTCTTTGATGGCCAATCTTTTGGCATCCTCTGGAAAGACATCAGACACATCTTAGCAAAAAAATAACTAAACTATTAATAATTAGCTCACGATACTTGTTCTTCAAACTCTTTACCTTTGGCTAGAGTCAGATCGAACGAGTAGTCGGTCTCCTGGATCTCCTGAGCCTTCGTCACGCCCTTCATCTGATCCCGAAGCTCTTTCAGCTTTATGTAAAAATGCACTTTGTCTTGCGCTCGAGGAAACTGAGCGCAGCGCGGACTCGATGACGGCATCAGATAACAGACCTACGGAAGAGCGCAGCAATTATAATTAATACGTCAGGAAAACAACAGGACTGAATATCTACTACCGTTTCTGTTTCAGGGACTTTGTAAGGCTGCAATCCAAAATCCAGGTTCTTTGCCTTAATTCCAAATATCTCTTTGCAAAATGTCTCGTAAATGCCTGTAAAATGAAATCACAATTTGATGAGATTGAAATGTCCTGATATGGCTAAAACTCTTAAACTGAACCTTACATTTGCCATTAAACACGGCGATTAACGGCTTGTACTTCTGCAGCTTCTCCAAAAGCTGATGGCCACCCTCACGGATCTCTTTGCTATGGGCAGAAGAGTAAAGAGTAGCTAAAAACTATACTTGAGTAAGAGTAACCTAACCTTACTGTACAAATTTACTCCATTACAAGTCACAAGTGTCATAAATCAGGAATTATTTATCCATCCCAAACTAAAAACTCAAGACGAAAAATAGTTGCGCATGTTGAGAAAAAAATACTGTATAATAATTTACATTACTCCTCCGAGTCGAACGGAGTCGTTCTTCAGTAATTAGGGTTAGGGTTAAAAGTAAAGTATCCAAATTCAAAAGAACTTAAATGTTTTACCTGTATTTAATTGAGGATCAAAAAATACCAATAAATGTGAAAAACAAGAAACTATGAGGTTTATTTCCTAATATTGAAATTAAATTTAACACCTCAATGTTTCAAAATGGCAGAACAAAATTGGGAAAGAAAAAAAAAA
>CM051501.1:5063079-5085399 GCA_028031935.1 Paedocypris micromegethes | reverse complement strand
AAAAAAAAAAAAAACAGTCGCCAATTCTTTGATTTAGCTCACAAACAGCATCCAGTACTTTCCGCATCCAGATGGCAAAATCACCTCATTTGGCCAAGAAATTAAACGTAGAAAAAAAAAAGTGACTTCGTAGAGAAACGTAGAGACAAAAATATGACACTGTGATTGTGTGCACACAATCACAATGTAACGAGTAAAAGTAAATATCTATTCAAATGTAGTGGAGTAAACAGTACAGATGATCACAAATGTAGTCAAGCAGAGAGTAAAAGCTGCTTATATTTTTAATACTCAGTACAAGTACAAAGTTGCCAAAATACTTAAGTAACAAAGTCCATTTACTCATTCGCTATAAAAGACAGAAAAAATGACGTGTGTCACAAATTGAAAAATCAATTCCACAATCGGGCGCAAGCTCTTACTTGGATAGGTCTTTACTACCAGGCGTCGTCCTTTCCACCATGTTGGTGAAGCCAATTCCATACTTTTCAGGAAGAGTCTGATCGTGCAGGTAGTTCAGCTGCTCATTGGTCAGTCCAGATAGGAACAAGCACTTCCCTGTGAGTCCACATACGATAAACCGATCATAATTCTAAGGGTTATTCAGGGACGAGATATTTATACAGAGCGTGTTTGACTTACAAAAGTGGTTTCCAGGATTTGGATAATGCCTTCCTTTGTAGGCTGAGAGCAGCCCAGGGTTTATGCCGATCTAGGAAGGTCATCCAAAAAATAGAATTAGATCTGTGAAGATATTCAACCAATAATGAAGCGGCATTTTGTGAGCAAACACGTACAATCAGGATGTCGAGATCATGCGCGATGACGTCCGGTAACTTTCTGGCCATTACGTCTTCCACTGACATTCCATTGAATCTGTCTAAAGTCCTCTTAGCTTTTTTGGGAGACTCCTCGGATTGAGCTTTCTCCTTTGCTTCGCTTTTCAAAGGTCGTCCTCTTTTTTTCCCTTTAGCTGTGGTTAGAGGAACTGAAAGGCCAAAAAGGTCACACTGTGAATATATTTCGACCGTATGTTTGATTTATGTCGCGAGCAGGGTTGCATGGCTTCCGACGCATAACTGTAAATAACAGGTTTATGACGCCTACAGCGGCGGAAACTGTCAGAAACTCAAAAAATTCTTTATTTTCCCCACAAATGTATAAAAGGATTTCTAATACAGAATAAATCGATCTTAGCTGTAGCGAATACTCACTCATAATGCAATTGTCTGTTTCTGGCTGTTAGGTATGAAACCTTTAAATAGTTAGATGCTGCAATATATTCTGTCTAATTATTTCTCAATTAGATTTCTGGTGTCACTATCAGAAGTTAAAAATATCTTATTATAAGCTGATTTGATTTCAAATACATTCATTTTACACACAACTGAAAACCATAGAATGATCTAAATGCCAAACCTTACAAAGAATAACTAAATTTAGTTGAAGTAAGTACTAGTGTTACAATACTAGAAATTTTAACTACGATACGATACTTAAAAAAGTATCGACACTTAAAGAAAAACTTCTAGGACCCTATTTTTGTTTTTGTTTTTTTAAGACTGGAACATGAATGTGTTGAAACGAGGACTACAAAGACAATAAACTGCCACAATTTTATAGATTTTCTAGAAAAGAGAAATGAAAAAGCAATCAGCAATTAATAATGTGACATGTGTCTTAGCCTCACATCATCAAAAAAATCCTCCTGTTTTAAAAATCCTTAATTCTACCATAAATATAATTCTAATTTTAATTTCTATGCAGGCCTACATTATTTATTTGTTTTAAAGTTCTATGTAACACAAGTAGACTATTACTCGAATACAAGTCTTCGTCAGAGGTTTAAGACACTTTATATCAGGTTTCCACCTGTTTTTGCTGTTTATCAACCTAGTTTCTCACAGTTTGCGTCACCATCTTTTTAGAAACAGGTTTCCGTTGGCAGAAATGCAATTGCGAGGATATAAAATATTAATAAACCTGGTTGTGGTGGTGGTGGTGGTGGTGGTAGAGAAGGCTGAGGTGGACAGAGTGGAACACAGGCCTGAGTGTGAAGATCCAGATACGGATCTTGATGGACCGCTAAATCAGTCATGATTTTGTCCTCCATGGGTCGCTCCGGATGCTGGACAGGATTAACCATTTGGTGGTACTGTGGTACCTGCTCGGGCTGGTACTGCTGATGATTGGACTGATACCTGCAGAGATAATAAATGATAGAAAATTTAAAATAAAAATGCAGTGCAAACAAATGTTTCTTTTTTGCTAATCCTACAATATCACAATTACCACTTTGTTTTTACGTCATTTAGCAGACGCTTTTATCCAAAGCGACTTATTATTACAATTTTTTTTTACAATTCAACAAATTCCTGCTTTCCAGGGGAATCAAACTCATGATCCGGTATTTCCAAACACATCACATTACACAAATGTCACGTATGTAATTTTAAATAAAACAAACAAACAAGAAACTATTCTTTGGGGTTGTTTCACGCTGGGCAAACTCACCAGTACTGAAGATAATCCATAGGCGCCGTCAGAGATGAATACTGCCTTTCTTCCATCTTAATTGGCTGGTCTTACTTTAATAGATTAATATTCATGTTTTTGTTACTTAAATATCAACTGGTAAACCACACCTCCCTTTGTTCTTTTACGTTTGAATTATATCCAGTTGGATCAGGCATTAGTACAAATCAAAATGGATATTTAAAATGCAGGTTTGTTTCATTAATGTAAAATGTAAACATATTTTTAACCAACGTTTAAAATATAAAAATTTAAATGCTGCAACTAACCATTGCACTAAAACACTTCGGTTGTCCGTCCGCCTGGGCTCGTAAACGCAATCGATCCCGTTACAAAAAGATAAGAGAACATTTAAATGTAGATTGTGTGTTAAAATGACCTTACCTTAGATTTATAACCTTCACGTTTTTTCTGGAACATGTTTAGGTTAATTCCGAGAACATGGGGTTTAAATGCCCGAGCTCACGAATCCTGAAGCAGAGGTAGAGTAAATGTCAACAATAAAGAAACTTCATAATAAAAGTTCAAAATTCCTATTTTTCGTTGTAATTTTGATTTAAAACGCGTTATATCACTTACACTGTAATAATACGTGTGTAATTTGTAAAAATAAATGCATATATTCTCTGTGTACAATATTTTAGTAGTTTATGATGAAATAGTATATGAATTCGTTACTTTGCTTTGAATAGTGGCTCGCTTCACATAGTTGGAGCTTACCATTATGTTTTGGAGGGGAATGTTTAATTTCGGTCCGACCGATATCTTAAACTAAATATATTGAGGTTTGTTAAATTCCTGTCGCTAAATTTAAACAAATTATATTAGTACTAATTAAGAGTATACATCGGTTTTGTTTAAAGTTTGACAAACAATATATTTAATACACCCCGTAGGAAATACAAATTGAATCATTCCAAATTCTATGGCCGAACATGTGAGGCAAGTTGCTTTTAGCGCTGGATTCTTAAGGTCTTTAACTCAACGTGTGAATTTACGGTAAGTAAAATATAGGGCACTAATACTAGTGGTGCGCATAATGTCAAATATTGTACTGAGAATTCTTTACAACGTTTGACAATATGCTGTAAAATGCTAAAGAGTAAATGACCTTCTTGAGAGAGGGAAAGATATGATGTGATAATTATAAAATACCGTATGTCTTTAGTAAGCTTGAAAAGCTTGAAATAACTTGTTTTAATAAATCGAAAACGAGTCATTTCCAGTAGAGTTACAGTAATTTATAACAAATCTAAAATAGCTTGTAACTGGATCAATATCACCGCATTTCATAGTAATCCTTATCTGTTCTAGATTTCCATTTTATAACTTACAAAATATTTTTTCTACTAGTGTCTATTCATAATTTATCTTTCTGTAGTGTTCGTAACTGTAGTGTTCTGTAGTGTCCATAACAATAATTTGCAATACATGTGCAATAACGTTTTTTATGTTTCTCTTTTTTCATGTCATTGTTTTTTTCTATTTTTTTCTTTTTACTTTTATTTATATATTTATGTTAATACTTGTAAAAGAGGGGAAAAGACAGAGTCAGTGAAACCCAATTCCTTGTTGTCATTGCAACTTGGTCAATAAAGTTTTTGGATTCTGATTCTGTTCTATTTGTATGTATTGTTCACTGTATATATTTTCATCCTATTCATTATTCTATCCTTTTCATATTTTCTGCAACATATTTTTTTACATGTCTCACTGTATGGTTATATATGCGACCAATACTTTTTTGTATTAATACTATTTGAATATTTGCACATTTGATCATGTTTTTATCTTTGACAGAGAGTTTGCTGGTTGGTTGGATTACAGCGAGCGTGAGAATGCCAGCAGGAGTGTCGTGGCCGAGATATATCAGGATGTTTGCGGCCAGTGTGTTGTCCATGTTTGCTGGAGCTCAGGTTGTCCATCAGTATTACCGTCCTGATTTGGTAAGATTACCTCGTCAAATTTTTGCCTTTTTATTGTGTGTTTTATGGCGACTTATAAGTCAAGCAGAGACGTGACTGAGGAAACATTTGTTCTGGAAAATGCTTGTATTCAGTATTCAAAATACTACACTTCGAATTTCTATAACATATGGGACAAGGATTGGCAAATTTGGTGAAAATTATGATTTTTTTTTGTTGTTTTATTGCTATTGATATTTCAATAGAATATATGTTTAATGTACAGATAAGAGTCTCCACTTAATGCTGTAACACAAAGTTTATCTTATTTTTCACTTCATTATTTTGCTGGCTTTTTGAATAATCTTTCTGTCTATTACTGTACCTAAACAGTACATACTCTTTACGGTCAGTGGCTCTCATATCACATTCTGTGTTTGATTAATAATGTCTGTGATGTTGAATACAAAGTAAAACGACCGTTCTGGAAAAACGTAACTCCAGTTTTCACTCTAGTATATCAGGCAGTATATCATCATTACAATTATAATAATTAGTGCAGTTTACGAATTAGTACATCAACGTATTTGTTGCGGTATTCTTTACAAGAGTAAACATGGCTAATTTTGTATAATTAATCAGCATTGTTTTCTGTTTTTCCTGCGTTCCAGAGCATTCCAGAGGTCCCACCAAAACCCGGGGAACTGCAAACAGAACTTCTCGGTCTGAAAGAAAGACGAACTGATCCTGATAAATCATGAGTTGTCTGTTGATTTATTTTTTAATTATGGTGTATGCATAATCTTTTCAAAATTTCTTTGGAAAACGTTCTGTCACATTCTATGAATAAAAATATTTATTCTTGTTATACGGTATGTGTATAAAGAATTATTCATTATTTTTGTGTGTTCTGTAAAGAATTCTTATTTTTTCTTTTCAATTATTTATACATTGTATGCTTTACAGAGTTGTATAGTTGTGTTAAACTACAACATCTTTTATGTAGTATAATAACCATGTCATAATAGTAAATATTTGGCTTGTCTACAATATTTATAGGTGAATTTATTTTGTAAACCAAGCTACTAAATTAGGCAATATTTTTTCGTGCGTTTTTTTTTTTTTACCAATTTGTTGTATATTATTTTCCATGACAGTTAGTCAAATTTCCCTGAAACTCTTTAAAAGCTTTCAAAGTGTAATTATGTTAGTAGCCTCCTGAGACCTAATGGCCTTGTCTGTGTACTGACCGTTTAGGCATTTTCCCACCTGCTGTTTTATCTCCTGACGTGCTAAAACCGATCGACCATGTTGTCGTGGTCTTAGACCACCATCTATCTAGTGGTGTCCGATCGTCAAAGTGCATTGTGCAGTTATAGCGGAAATGGGGGAAAAGAGGATGGAAGTTCGAGACGCAAGTCTTTGCAAATGAAGAATTTAAATTTACTATTTATGAAAAATTATTAGGTGGTAGGTATGATGTGTCCCTTTGTTAGAACACGAAGGATTGATGAAAATAACTAAATATTTAGTAACAACATATGTAATATTTGCAACACTTAATCATGTAAATGTATTTAAATATAAGTCTTTACACGTAATGCACTCCTATAGCCCAACTAGCAAAGCACATTTTTAAAAGTTCAGAGCTCGGGTCTCAAAGGTTAAAATAAAATATTTTAAATAAAATATTTTTTATTTTTTTATATTTTTGATTTCATATATAAAATAATATTTAATTTTGTTCCCATTTGTGTGGCAATTTTTCAGCTCAAATCACTGACTTTCTGATTTTTTTTTTTTTTTTTATATCTATCAAATCTGTTGCTCCTTGAGCTTCTAGTCACTAGGATCTAATCAGGAATAGGATCTAGTGACTTATCTTAGAACGGACCTTTATTTTGAAAGATTGCCCGCTACTATGTAAACGGAAGTAAGCGCGTGTGCCGACACAGTTGAGCATGTAGACTGCACAGTACCGAGTGCAGACGTAAAGCGCTGCCTGTCGCTCCGGAGGCAGAAAACATGTCGACCTTGTGTTTGCCCCCGTCAAACCTGCTGAGAAGATCAGGAAGAGTTCACACGCTGCTCACACACTTCAGGAACCTGCACTCCAGACGCGGGCAATGTTTGCGTCGGACCAGCCGCTCCTGGGGAAGGAGTCCGGGCTCCTGCGGACTGACAGCGGGGAACATGTGCACCTCGCCCCCTGACGAGAAGACCACCTGCCTGTGGTCCGTCTACAACCAAACCAAGCAGCACACGCAAGGTTCGACTACCTGGAAATCGGATTTGAATGTTTTTTTTTTCGAATCTGTTTAATGACACTAGATTTGCATTCATTAAAAAATTGCCCAAATATAAATAGATGCGTTATTAATTTGATGTTTTAAAATTAATTTTCGATAGAGGGAGAAGTATTGACTTATAGTACAAGATGCACAGAGAGAGAGAGAGAGAGAGAGAGAGAGAGAAAGAGAGATTGAGAAAGTGTGTGTGTGTGTGTGTGTGTGTGTGTGTGTGTGTGTGTGTGTGTGTGTGTGTGTGTGTGTGTGTGTGAGTGTGAGTGTGTGCGTGTGCGTGTGCGTGTGCGTGTGTGTCTTTGTTTTGTTGATTGTAAAAGAAAGCGAAAACGGCAAAGGAAAGGGAAAGAGAGAGAAAGAACGGGAGAATATGAGAGTGATTAAGATGGAGAGAGAGAGAGATGGTGGGAGACAAAAAAAGAAAGAAAGAATGATTGTGTGAGGGGGGGGGGTGTGATGGTGAGGAATAGAGAGAGGCGGATGGGAGAGATAGAAAGAGAGAATGAGAGTGAGAAAGAATGTGGGTGGGAGAGTGAGAGTGTTTGATTTTTGTTTTGTTTCGATGTTCCATATATAATAATAAGAGAGTATAATAAATTAGTTTGTAATATACTCGCTAAACACTTGTTTTTTTTTATTTAAAAAATAATTGCTCAGTCACTGTGTGTGGAATAAAATTCTTTCTAGTTATTTCAACGATTGTGTTTGTGTATGTTCCTCCATGTAGTCGAATTGTGATTTTCTCTTCATCATGGCAGTTCACTGTGAGCGACTGACCGAAACGTTCTCCCTTCGACAGATCTGATCCCTGCGATATCAAACAGCTTCGTGAACCCCGACACCATCTTCGCTAATAATGAGATGAGTCTGCAGGATATAGAGATTTATGGCTTTGACTATGATTACACGCTGGCGTTCTACTCCCGTCACCTTCACACGCTCATATTTAACATCGCCCGGGACATTCTGATCCAGGAGCACAGAGTGAGTTTATTGGCACGGCGTGCCAATAACTGTTCTTCAAGGTTGACATTTTTAAAATAATTGATTTAACATGCTCAGTAATAGACTAGAATAGACCAAAAAAAAGTTATATCTCGCCAGAAATGTAGGCTGGAAGACGTAGATGACACTAAAATTACAGCAAAGGTGCTGGAAATTACACAGCTCTTATTTTTACCTTGATTTTTATTTTGTAATTTTATCGCATATTTAGAATAAAATAATACAATTACATATTATATAAGTTATATACAGTAATTACTTTATTAAATAAAATTTTTTAAAAAAGAAATACAATTTATTTACAGAATATAATTATTATTAAACTTTTTTTTTTGTAATCATGATACAAGAACACTATTTTTCTTGGTATCTTATTCTATTAATTAAGCGGCCAGAATAAACGTACTCCCCTACAAACGGCAAGAACACATTTTTTCTTTATTTTTTACTACTATTAAAAAAGCTAGAACACATTTTTTTCTTGATATCTTTCACTACTTCTTGGTGTCTTATGCTACTATTAAAAAACCAGAACACATTGGCTTGGTATTTTTTTTTATTCAATTTAACAAGGTTTTTTCATAAAGTTTTGAGTACAATTTGCTCAAGCTAAATAAAAAACACATGAAACAATTATCGTGTTTATATTAACAGCCAAACTGTAAAATTGGCATGTACAGTAATAAATACAGCAATAAACCTGAGGCTTCTGTACTGCTGAACTTTTTTGAACAACTTTTTTCATGCTGTATTAATTTCTTCTTAATGGATTTGTATGTGACTAATTATTATATGTAGCAAAACAGAATTTCTGCCTTTCACAATGACTCCTCATTGAATTAGATTTTTTTTATTTTAATATTTACTCCAAGAACAGTGAATATGCATTTCTAAAGAATCAATGGCTCCTGCAATAACACTCTTGTCTTTTTCTCTGGCAGTATCCAGAGGGACTGAGGGAATATGAATACATCCCTAACTTTGTGATCCGTGGTCTGCACTACGACGTCCAAAAGGTTTGTGTCCATTTCTCACACGGTTTGTCACGTTTTTATACCTCGTTATATTTATACCACCTGCATCCTAGGCCTTACTGATGAAGATCGATGCCTTCCATTACATCCAACTGGGCACGGTGTACAGGTATCAATATTATTCGAATGGTTTTGGATCATCATCACCACCGACTGACCACATGTGGTCGATTTCTCAGGGGTCTTCATCCTGTACCGGATAGGGAGGTCATCGCCATGTACGAGGGTTCCCATGTTCCCCTGGAGATTATGAGCGACTTCTACGGCAAGGTCAGTATAGAACGGGAATGTATAGAACCTGAGGTGTTTACATTTAGAATTTAGTGATGTCGTTCGCGAACAAGCCGATGCTTTGTAGCCAACGATAAGAATCAGCTCCCGTTGGAGAAAGCACAGAAAAAGCGGGACTATATTACGGGCGCACGCTTCGGCCAATCACGTACGAGGACAGACTGGAGTCATACAATTATGTGAAAGAAACTATTTGTTTCATAATTTTTCCCTATCCATTCATTTTCCTTACTTATGTACATTAAAAAATAACGTCATGTTCTGCCTTCAAAAAAGCTTTGTGAATAAACAAACCTTTCTTTAAACAAATTATCGATAAGCAACTGGCGTCTTTTTTCTCTCGTGCTGCTTTTTTTAATCGTGCTGTTCTTTTTTGATGTCCAGATATCACAAGAAAACTGCATAAAAATAAGGCTTTTATGAAAATACAGAACGAACAAATGTTTAGAAACGCACAAACTAGTAATGATTGCTAAACTAGGCTAAAATATAAAGAGGCAATAAAATAAAAAGAGGCAGAGCTGTAGTAAAAAAAAAAAAGACTAGCTTTTACGAGAACCGAGCCAAAAGAGCCAGACTTCACATCAATATTGTTTTCCTGTCCAACAGAGCTCACATGGACACACCATGAAGCAGTTCATGGACATCTTCTCCCTGCCTGAAATGACCCTGCTGTCGTGTGTCAACGACTACTTCATGAAGCACAACATCGATTACGAGCCGGTTCATCTCTATAAAGACGTCAAGGTATCAGTTCTGATCATTTCAGACTAACTGTGGCTCCCACATTAGAGCAGCGGTGTAATTTAATCCGGAGCGTTTGGACTGCTCACCTCTCACCGACTCCAGCAGTCAGATGAAAAGACGGACGTAACAAGTCTCGTGGGACGCCGCCGCTTTTCCCAGATGACCTGGATTATGTTGTTTCACGCTGTTGACGTGACGTGCGCTGTGATCTTCTGGTTCTCAGGAGGCCATCGGAGACGTTCACATCAGAGGCATCTTGTACCGAGCTGTCGAGGCTGATATTGGTGATTGTTAACACACCACATCCATTTGTTTTGATATGGTCTTTATACGTGTATATTTGCACGAACGCGTGCATGCATTTTTAATCGTTTACATATACTTTTTTTAATAATATCTTTTTTTTTTTTCTTTATCTAATCTACACACAAAATCACACTCAACGACAGTATGTAATTAAACTACACACACACTACCGTTCAAAGATTTGGGGGTCACTTTGAAATGTACAGGTCCTCATTTAACTCTCCAGGTGACCCCAAACTTTTGAACGGTAGTGTATACTATATCTATATACTGTATATTTTTGCTAACATATATAAAATATATTGTTTATACACACATACTAATGTACAAACAATAACTGTAAATCTAAAATAAAAAATACATTAATCGATTAATATATTCAATTTTTTAAAATTGTATTTAAAAAACACAATCTACATTATAGACAAAGCACCAAAATAACAAAATATAATTATAGATATATAGTTATAATAATTATAAATTCATTATTGTATATAAATAATTATTATATTATAAAATTAAATTAATCAATGTCATTTAATTAAGTTTAGTAGTATTTATTTGATGTACTTTGCAAATAATATTATTATACGCTAATATGTGTGCATATTTAAAAATACTTTAATGAATATTCAGTGATTTACTGAAGATTTATTGTCTTTCCTTGTGAGTATTTATGGTAAAGGACTCTAAATGTCGTGTAAAAATAGCATCTCCCCACCTTTTACAGCTATTTACGGTATGTTCCTGTGTAACTGTACGTTTTCTTTCCATCTGCAGAGAAGTACATCTGTTACGGCGAGCAGACGCACGCCGTCCTGCAAAAGCTTTCCAAGAACAAAAAGAAGATGTTTTTGATCACCAACAGCCCTTTTGATTTCGTGTGAGTGTGGATTACAGCAGCATCCATCCTCAGCCAAAGCCGCCTCTAACACTCTTCCTGGTTTTAGCGACCGGGGCATGAACTACATAGTGGGCAAAGACTGGCGAGACCTGTTTGATGCTGTCATAGTGCAGGCCGACAAGCCAGGCTTCTTCAACGACAAGCGGAAGTGAGGGACCCCGTAAAAAACAGCCATTCTTTTGCTTTTTGACCTTGTAATTCCGTTTTCAATTCACACACTGGATGTTCTCCACTAGGCCTTTCAGACGAGTTACAGATAAAGGTGTGTTGTTATGGGACCGTATCCATCACCTTGAGAAAGGGCAGATCTATAAACAGGTTCGTGCCGTGTAGCCGCCAGCCACTTCCAGTCTTGCAGCAAAGGATCTGATCTGGCTTTGTTGGCTTCCAGGGAAATCTGTATGAGTTTTTGCGGCTGACGGGCTGGAGGGGCTCCAAGGTGTTGTACTTTGGAGATCACATCTACAGCGACCTTGCCGTGAGACTCTTATTTTGTTTTGGTTTATCACTCTCACACACACACACACACGCACACACACACACAAACTCTGTGTCATGCAGGATTTGACCTTGAAACATGGCTGGAGGACAGGAGCCATTATTCCCGAGCTGCGTAAGGAGATAAAGATCATGAATACGGAAGAGTATGTCCACACCATGACCTGGCTTCAAGCCTTGACCGGATTGCTGGAACAAACACAGGTTAGACCACCAGGCGGCGCTACACAATGCTTTTGAGTTCTAAATCTAACTGAAGATCGAGTCTTGTGGATATTCGTTCTAAAGTTCCACCATGAATTCAGGACGCTCCATCAGTCTGGAAACTGAAGTAGTTAGGATGCCAAGGCTGGTTGTTCTTTCTGTTCTTTCTCTCTGACTTGTGAGATCTTGATACTGTGGTTGTTTTGTTTCGCCAAAGCACAATGGCGACTGCCGGATTCAGATTACGTTCCCCTCAAGACATAATCTGTTCCCAATCTTTTATTCCTCCATCTTCTATTCCGAAAAAGAACAAGACCTCAAGTCAGTCGACCTACAGCTTAGATCTCCAGCTGACTTCTTTCAGACTGATGGTGATACCTAAATTGGTGGTGAAACTAAGGAAATCATGACATGACTTTATTTTCAGGATGATCGAGAATTACCACGGATACATAATCCAGATTTCTGCCACATTTGTCATGAATTGCTCAAATGTAAAGAAAAGTGCAGTGCAACAAAAGTCGTTCTAGTTTGCACTCTAGATACGTTTCTGCTCAAAACAATCATCAAAAACAGACGAACAGACAGTATGAAATAGTTTTTTCGGTACAGATTGATTCTTTTGTTTTTTTTTGGTTTACATTTTTATTAAAATCATCAGAGTGTTGAAAAAAAAAAGCATTCTTTTTTTAATGTATTTTCAGAATTTTAATCTTTATTAATTCTAATGACAATAGTACGTGTTACCAATAATATCTAAATTTATATAAATGCAAATAGAAATTTATATAAACGCACACTCACAAAATTATATACTGTATATGCATATATAAATGTACGTTTGTGTGTCTGTGTTTACATATGAAGATACATATATGAAAACAGTATTTTTAGAATATGTTAAAATCAGGTAAAAAACATAAATATTATATAAATATGTAAATAATTAGACGGAACATAAAAACGTATAGCAATTTGTTTTGTTTTTACATGTAGTTTTGTTTTTAATATGTATGATAAAATGTATATTAAAAAGCACTGACTGGGACAATGGGTGGAATATAATGTTTGTTCTAACATCTGAAGTGTGTTTGTGTGGGACAGGTTCACAGGGACCCTGCGTCACAAGCGGTGGTCCAGGAGTGGATCCGCGAGAGGGAAGATTTGAGGTCAGACGGATCTTATTTTAGACAATGCCTTTGAAAATATTCATAAAATCACATTGTTCCCCCAGGTTACGGACAAAAGACATCTTCAACTCCCAGTTTGGCAGCCTTTTCCGAACCTACCACAATCCCACGTACTTCTCGCGCCGTCTGTCTCGCTTCGCCGACATCTACATGGCGTCCCTCAGCTGTCTGCTGAACTACGACCTCCAGCACACGTTCTACCCCAGGAGAACGCCGCTCCAGCACGAGTCTCCCACCTGGCCCGAGCAGACCACCATCGGATCTACTGGGTCCGTCCAGCACCAAAGGACCACCGGAACTGAGTAGACAGACTCTGGACTTGTTTAGTTTGCACGTACGTACCACAGAACTCCTCCGTTTACCTCATTTATGCAGTATCCGGGCAGCACATGGCCAGTGTAGACACTATTTAATCCACTTTACTACGTATATAGGTGTTTATACGTAGTAATAATCAGCTATTTAATCCACAATTTATACCTACGACTATAGTAGCGATCAGACTAGTTTGTGTCTTATTATTAGACAATATCCTCTTAAACGGCTTAAAATACATGCTTGTATACATGATTTTACTTTTAATACAAAATCAATAATACCGTAATATTTAGTCATTTTATTTATTTTTCAATGTGCCTCCACGCCACAGTATGAAAGCCTGTTTGTGACACTTGATGAAAAAAAAGAGTTATTGTAGATTAAATAACTTCCAAAAAAGTACCAAATTGAATTATAATTAGATACAAACTGTCAAGGGTTGGAGGTGTGTAGGAACCACGTGCACAGGATGGAGAAGACACCGCAGGTAAAAATCCACAAGGCTTTAATCAGGGTCAGCAGGCAAGAGGGTCGTCAACAATAAATCCAAGACAAGATCCAAATCAGCAGGCAGAGCAGTGGTCAATTAAACGGGAGCAGGGTCGAGAAAACGAGCCAAGGCAACAAGACGAGATTTACAAGACTAGAATTTAGGCTGGATGACTGGTACAAGACGCAGACGATCTGGCACCGAAACGCGGAGTGAAACAAACTTAAATACATTGGGTAATGAGTCAATAATCAGCAAACACGGAACACCTGAACACAACATAACAAGGGTGAGCCAAAATGGCGGCGACGTGACGGGATTCAAAATAGGAGTCCGGTGTTCTGAAAATTCCTCCTACAGCTCAGAAGTTCCTACACTGACGTCACTGCTCAGCTGCTCCTAGCTAGCTCGCCGCGCAAGCGCGTTAAAACACGTCAAAACTGAATGCTAATATAAATAAGTACAATATATTGTAACACGCGCGTTAGAACATGGCTCTGCTCCAGCACAGCACTCACAGCAGCGGATCGCCACAATACGTCACTGCTCAGCTGTTTCTAGCTTGCAAGTTGCGCATGCGCGCTAATGAAACGTCACTTCTCAGCTGTTCTCACCCTTCGCGGTGCGCGATAAATGCACTAAATGAACATGGACACTTATAACAGTACACACGATATTGTACTTATTTCTATTAGTATTCAGTTTTGACGTGAACAGCTGATCAGTGACATAGGTGTAGGAACTTCTGAGCTGTAGGAGGAATTTTCAGAACACCGGGGAAGAGTCAAAATAAAAGTCAATGACGTCACGCGCTGTGATCCGTGACACAAACATTGATGCGTGTGTTTGTGACATAACATTATTTTACAAGATTATTTTACATTCTTCATTAACTTGGATGTAAAAATGTTATTAAAATATGTAAAAATGAATAAATATAAATGTTAAAGTAATTTTTATTTTTAAAGTAAAGTTTTTAAATTATTTTTATTTTGATATATAAATATAAAATAATATTTAACAAAAAAAATACACACACATATATATGTATGTTTCTTTACATTTTTACACACATATTTATATATGTAAAATAAATAATTAATTTAATAAATACATTTTTTTTTTACATAATTTGTGTGGGAAACAGGCTTTCATACTGAGAAATACCATAACATTTGACAAAAATACAATTGTGAGGTCTGCAGTCGTACGTTCATAAATCAAAAGGGACGTGAAACGTGGAAGATCTGAAATCGATCATGAAGATCCATCGACGTACATTGAAAATCTGTAACAAAGGATTGTAGAGAAGTAAAAGTGAGTTTGCTAGTGGAACATCTCAGGTAGACAGACACTGTTGAATCACGCTAGGATTTATATTCGCGCCTTATTGTGTTTTAGCAATGTAAGACAATCTAGAATGTTCTTCGAGAATACTAGAACTATAATTCAGTTTTTCTACTCCATTTATTTTGAAAATGTAACTCGGAACGCTAGTTTTAGAGATGCCGTGGCTGGTGAAACATCGGTGGTACCACCAGGATGAGACCCTGGATACAGGCAGCTGAAATGGTCAAGGTGACCGAGGTTGAGGAAATCTTTTAAAACCTGTTTATTTGTTGACACGTTGAGCTTCTGATGCTCTCGTGTGAACGTCTGCTTTGGCAAGAACTGTGAATATTTCATTATATTCAAGTATTCAAATGTATTTTAATGTTTTTAGTATTATATTGTTTTCACACATCATGCCTTTGTTGATGTTGCTTGAGCGCTCTTTATCTTTTGACTTTTGACTGTTTTTTATTATCTGGATTTGATTTTTTTTTTTGGTCTGTTGTAATGGTTACTGAATAAAAGCCAGTCGCAGTGTCCTATACTCTCTTTTTTTGTTAGTATTTTTTTTTGTAAGACTGATTTTATCTTAGAATTGATTTTTATTTATTTTTAAGTTATCAGTATAGTTTCAAATTATATAATGAATTACATTTATTCATGGAGAATTTGAGAATTTTTCAAAATTGGAGTCAGAAAAGTTGTACATGGGGGTATGAGTGTGTTTGCCGCTCTGTGATTGGTCATCCACCAATAGAGTGTCCCGCCTTCAGGCCCAGAGTTGCTGTGATTGGCTACGGCTCCACGTGGCCCAGAAAAGGAAATAAAACTCTTTTCAGAAAAACAATGGATGGATACAGCCAATATTTATGTTCTTCAATACTCAAGACTTCTCGTTGAAATCCCTGTTTTGGTCATTTCCATGATTCTATAAATGAAAATGATGAATGAATGAATAAATAAATGAACTTTATTGATCCCACAGTTGGGAAATTAAATTACTGGGACAGCCACAGATAAATAGTAAGAAAATATGCAGGATAGTGATAGTAATAACAATAGTAATAAACAAACAAAGCGAATAAAGAATATTAAAGCTTACACAGCTTCATTACTTTTATCGCTTCAGCCTGATCTGAGATCTGTGACGGCAGAACATCATGTTCTAATCAATCAGGCTTTTGTCTTCTCTCCATTTGCACAAAACAATTGCAATTGTCCATGGCGTTACCCGATGTCCAGAACTAACCAAAATCCTTCAGCACGACGAAAAGAAGCGGCGAGTAAGCGTTAAACTCTGAGAAAACCAAACGTCTCTGGTGGTCATGATCCCTGCCGGGTGTTAATTGATCAAGGCAAACACTGGCGGCCATGGTGATGCTAGTCGAGTTAAAACCCCTCGCTTTCTTACTACGCTCACACAGCACAAGAGCAGGAGCCTCACGGAAGGACTTCAAGAAAATTAACAAATATGGCCGAAATGGCACGACTGTTTGGTTGGACATGAGAAGCAATTTCACCAGCGTTTGGGAAGATGGAAACAACACGTGGCAAAATCCGATAAAAGCGGCGTTTGTGGCCACCAACTGCCTGGTTCTGCTGGTGACGCTGCAGGCGGGAATCCTCGCCAACGTGTTTGTGGCGTGGGCCGTGCACCATCAGAAGTCGCTCCAGACGGCCAACAACGCCCTTCTGGTCAACCTGGCCATCGTGGACCTCTTGCGATGCTCGGTGGACTGCCCACTGCTCCTGAGCATCGCCCTGAGGAGCCGTGGAGCTTCGGAGGATCTCGGACAGGTTTTCTGTGGAGCTCAGCTGGCGTCCTTTTCGCTCTTCTGCTGCGTCCAGCTCCTCACGCTGGCCTGCATCAGCGCCGAGAGATACCAGGCGGTGGCGCGGCCATTCAAACACGCCGAGCGGCGGAAGCGTGTGGCGGCCTGGCTGGTGCTGAGCTGGACCGTGCCCATCTCCATCTCTGCTCTGTGTGTGGTGTTCGCCAAAGATTCGCCCGTGTACCTCCGATGTCGAGGTCTGAGGACGGAATGGCTGGACTCGTACGACACCTTTGGGTTCTACATTCTCACGCCGGTCTGGTGCGTGTGTTTGGTGGTCATTGTTGGCTTTTACGGACGGATTTTCCTGCTGGTCAGGGCGCACGGCAGGAGAATTTTCGATAAGGGCTGTTTGCCGCCTCCACCGCCACAGAAGAAGCAAGACCAACCCAAAACCAACCCAAACTTTATGGATCGGAAAATCCACACGGTTGATTTGAAACCTCCTGAAGACCAACAAGGTGGAGACCAAAGCCATCAAACAGCTGTAGAAGCTTCAGCTGGAGGTGAAATCGTTGTTTCCGGGACTGCGAATGATGAAGATGGTCGTTTGACATCGGTAAAGGCAGAGGATGTTCTCGAAGCCCCACGTGTGAATTCTCCATCAGCGTTGGGAATCGATGTGGAGTCAAAGGTAGAACCATCTTCTGGTGGATGCGAAGACAAACCCAACGTCCTCCAGAATATTGATATTGAACATTCCAAGGGAGTAGAGGACGGACGTGACCCATCTCCATCAACCAATGGAGAAAATGCTGCCGTAGTCTCACATCGAGAGGCTGAGGAAACATCTCCAGTGTCCAATGGAGCCCAGAATCCAGCTGCTCCTGAAGGAGAAGTAGTGGGAGCGGTTTGCATGATGCCTTCTCTTGCTCAAAGGGAACGAGGGAACGCCAAAAAGGAGAGCAAACTTGCCAAGCGCTCCGGTTACATCATCTTCACCTTCCTCGTGTTCTGGATCCCACTGATCGTGATGGTGGTCTGCAATCACCTCTTTTACCAAAACAGCAACGTCACGGTGAGTTTAATGCGGATTTCTATAATTCTTCTTTCCGGAAGTTCAGTGTGTTTTTTTATGAGAGGAAAATGTGAAATTAAGACTTTGAAATATGTTAAACAATATATGTAGAAGCTGTTTAATGAAAATAGAGAAAATAATAAATTATTTTTAATTATTTATATTTATATTATTATTATTATACTATTATATACTTATAAATTATAATAAATGATAATCAGTGTTTTATTATTATTTGTGATGAGTCACATCAATGAATTAATCGCTATTCATTTGGTTGAGGAAGTGCGATTAACTAGTTTAAAAAATTATCGTTTGACAGCACTAATTGTAATATTTGTGCTTTTCAGATGGAGGTTTTGAACGAAATGGAGATTTTAACCGTATCTCTGGTCTGCATGACGTCCCTCACTAATCCCATCATCTACGCCGCTGTCAATCCCCAATTTCGCAACGAATTTCGTAATCTGAAGACCAAGTGGAAAGCTTTTTTTAAATGTTCGTAGTTACAGCAATTTTGAGGTACTGTAGTTCACATCCATAAACAACCTTTGACATAAATTATATGTTCTAAAATATTTTAGATCTATTTATTTAGAATAGCTCTCTCTTAAACAGAGTACAAATGTGCAAATTATGCATTTTGTTTACTTCACTCCGTATCTTTTTTTTTTTAATGAATTCCATATATTTTTTGTATTTTCTTTACTATTTCAAATGTAAAAAAAAAAACATTACACAATGGAAAAATTTGTTTTTATCATGTTTATTTATAGTATGTTGTACAAAACATTAAAGGGAAATAAATTGCAGGTTTAGTTGTTTCTCCTTAGTTTGATACCAAAAAATAATTTACGTACCTGTATTTAAAAATTGGAAAAAAAAGACAATAGGTTACTTTTCAAAGAACATTAACATTGTAAAAATAGTTTAATCTCAATTAAAGCAAATTATGCACGTTTATCTTCATTTCATATCTTTTTGCAAAAAGTTCCATATGTTTTCCATACTTTCGTTTATATTTTTACATTTAAAAAACATTACATAAATAAAAATATTTTTAGCATTCAACAACAGAACATTGTACAAAACAGTAAAAATAAATAAAATGCAGGTTTAGTTGTTATTAATGTTTAAATAAATGTTCCTTTTTTTTTTTTTGAAAAAAAAAAAAAAAAAAAAAAAAAAAAACCTTTTTCAAAGGTTTTGAGCAAACATTGACACTAAAAAACAATATTTAACTTAACATCAACAACATTAAATCAGTTTATAAAATGTTCACGTCATTGTTATATAGAATAGTACTGGATGATTAAGTGCTCAGAAAAGTGTGTGAATAAATTCGGTTTAGTTTGTAGTTTGTGTTTTTTGTTAAACCCAACCACGGAGAGTTCTACGTGAAAGAAAAGAAATTCCTATGATGCCGGTGACATACTCGGGTAAAACTCATCGCAGCAGTTCCTTTAACATCCAGCAGGGGACGGAGCGAAAAAATACAGAGCCAAAAAGATGAGATACACAGCCACCAGAGCAGAACCTGTGGAGGACAAATCCCACTAATTACACTCGCAACGAAAAGCCAGATTAAAGAAAAACACAACCAATCACTCACCTTGAAAATAATCAGACTTCCCGTCCATTAAGATGTAGTTGACGAGGAGAACGCTGAAGATGCTGGACCACAAGTGCAGGTCACTGAAGATCAGGACAAAGCCCACGTCCTACAAACACACCAACCAGATTTACACGTCCGGCCCGTTTCCACAGTGTGACGTACACACACACACACACACACACACACACACACACACACACACACACTCACGTAGAAGATGTTGAAGAAAACCAGGATGGGGATTTGAATCATGCAGACCTGCACAGCAATGCAGCTTCCCACCTCTAAACTGGGAGGAAAAGGCACGACATCAGCTTTTCAGTCAGTGAGGAGGAATATATTCCAGTATTTGGCCTATTCATTTTCATAAAGTCACTTAGTACGAGGCAGTGATGTAACTTCCTGCATTCCCTGGCAATCGAACCGATGACACAGATGGATGAAGACGTCCCACCTAAAATCTCCATTATTTTGTCCGTCTTGAAAGCTCAATTGCATTTAGATTTTAGTTGAAATTTTGTAGGGATGTACACAGTTAAATGCAGAGCCATTAATCTTTTTTATGTATTTAATTTTATCATTATAATTAATAGAATATCTAATATGAATTTATCGGATGTAATAGATAACTAGATTAAATTATGTATAAATTATATTATATAATATAAATTAAAAATAAATTATGTAGTATAATAGTATATTACAATTTAATATATAATAATAAATTATATAATATACATAAAAAATTACATATTTTAATAAAGCAAGCAAAACTATGCTATTTGGTATTGATACCAAATGGTATCTATTATAATTTGACTCCAGGTCATAGAGAGCTGGAGCCAATCACAGCAACTCTGGACTTGAAGGCGGGGCACACACCCAGGATTGGTGGCCCACCAATCACAGAGCCCACTCTTGTCACACTTGTGGGCAATTTTACAGAATCCAAATTTCCAGAACATGTTTGTGGAGTGTGGGAGGAAACCGGAGACTCGGTGGAAACCCACGCAATTGCGAGAACAATTGGAACAGTCATATATATTTGGACTCAGTTATGGGTCAATGAGGATTTTTAATCTAGAAAATGGACCTGATGCTGAAATGCGATGTTTGAATTTGATCACCACCTTTAAACATGTGGGATGTTTCCTGGATTGTGAGCAGACTGGTTCCTCCATTTGTGTTTGGACACTCCAAAAATCAACCCATGATGCTCCACAATGATTACGAGCCATGTAATCAATTGAGCGATTGAGCACTACGACGAAAACCAGTCAACGCAGAAAAAAAATACAACGCAGCTCAAAAAGACTCAACTTTGCCTACTGAAAACATTCCAGACTTGTATTAAATTGCAGAAACTTCTCTTAATCGCACATATTGCGTTGAGGTTGTTGACTCGACCACATCAAATGTCATCAAAAATCATTTGATCGTATTCATATTCCTCATTAGACAAGATTATATTCTTGGTCCTGGTTTTGCTCTGTATTGATCTCTGTGCGCCCTGATTTAACAGCGTGTCTGACAGACTTCATTAAACGTTTGCTTTTCTTCACACAGCAATTGAGTCTTGAACTGCTATCCAGATAAATGATAAATGCTTCTTGTTTAGACACAGCGTTTGAGTAAAAAAGAGACGGTTGGGCATGTCTTCCCCTCTATAAACAGCGCAGACACGGAACATTCAGTTTTGTTTTAACTTCGTTGAACGCTGGCGTTTTTTTGACGAATTTTTCTCATTCTCCCTCAAATTTGGCCCAATAAAGAGGCTTTTTTGGCCCAATAAAATGGCGCATATTTGCGGTATGAGATACGATTTGTTTTGGGACTTCAGGATTTGGCCCAATAAAGCAGCTGACCTGATAAACGTTTGGCCCAATTAAGCAACTGTTTATGTAAATAAAAATAAAGTTGAGTGAATGTAAGTTCAAGTTCAAGTTTATTTATATAGCGCTTTTCTTAGTCCAAGACCAACGCAAAGACGCTATGTGGGAAAAAGTCTGTAAAAAGAAAAATGTCCATTCTTTATGTGAGTTCAAAACATTTTGAATGTAGAATGTACTAGCCACACCACTGGAACTGACCTCAGACTGATTTTATTCTGCAGAGCGAACTGGATTCCGTTGACGATTTCTGGTATTTCAGGAACCATGGCCAGAACGGTGACGCCTATGAAGTACTGAGATGAATACAGAGGTTGGTGGAGGACGTCACACCGGCGCTAAACGTGGAGCGCGGATCACCTGAGACACGTGTGAGTTGCTGAGAATGGGCTGGAGGTGTTCGGTGCTCAGGTCAGCGCAGGCGGACATCAGCACCGTGGCCACGATGAGGATGAGCAGAGCTCTCCAGCGAGACCAGTGGACTGAAGCTCCCAGGTGACCTGCTGGACACTCACAAGCTGCTGGTCAAGATCCCTCCAGTTTCACAACAGAACGAAAGCTAGTGCTTAACCCTAACCCTATGTCTTACTTTGAAATCGAAACCCAACGTAATATAAAGTATTTATTTAGAGTTTATTTCTTTAATATTTTTCTTAGGATTTCTTGTAAATATATCGTATTGAAATATATTTACAAAAACACAACCTTTTGTGTAAAATGCACAACAAATGTTATTTGATTTGCACAAAAGTAAAGGTGTGAAGTAAAGGGGTTTTTTTTTTTTACATTTGTGTTAAATGTACACGGTTTTGTATTTGGTCGAAAAATATTTTAAAAATAAAGTTTAACAACTGAAATAATGACTAATTAAATTACACTTCCCGGTTTTTGGAAAAAAAAAAAAA